>JACEIK010000222.1:0-64078 GCA_018107945.1 Datura stramonium | reverse complement strand
TATGAAATTTAAGTTAAAATTATTGAATTCTAACAAATACGTATATTCAAGCCCATGTTCATCGGTGCTAACATGAAGCCACAACTTTATGGGTCATTTGCACTTTTATTCCTATTTTGAGTTGATTTTTAATTTTTATCTCTCAAGTAAAAAAAAATAATAGGACATAAATTTATATTTTCGCATTTATAATATTGGATAAATTATGCCCGCGCTTTTAAAAAATTTATGCCTCCTAAACATAAATTTAATTTTGAAATGCAAAAATTAAAATCCAATCATTTGAAAGACCAAACTGTGCATTTAATGCAACATTATCTCAAAGTTAGAAAAAGCTTTAGTATTATGTGACGTAAATCTAAATTAATCAAATTTTGATATAAATATTAAATATCGAGTGAAATAAAATTAAAAAAAAACCTTTATCTCAGAGGTTCTCAGACTATCACTTTATAGGCCAACTATCAAAGTTAGGAAAATTTTGGTGGTTCTTTTTTTTTTCGGGCAAAATATAATTTATGGATGAAGTATTATAATTTTCTTTAAAAATTAAAATCACAAAATTCTACTTTCAATTTGGAGAATGTGAAATTTCAAAGCATGATTTGAAATTGAAGTTAAAATTTTATTCACATTTCAAAAGCAAACGCTAATTCCAAATTTGAACTCCAAATTTTACTCATGTTTCCGGCTAGTAGCTTTCATGTTTCATCAACTGTGTGCGAGGAGCAACCAGGAGTGGATATTACTTCTCGTTTAATTAAAGATTTCAATTTCGAGTCCTAGATATAAAAAGATCCTTGATAGATAGCGCTCCCTAAATAAGTTTTACCCAGTATAAATTCAAATCAATCGAATTTCAATAAGAATACNACAACGTAATCCTCCTAACATGACAACTCAGATTTTCAAAATCCTCTTTACAAGTGCTCTGATGTTGGGTCGGATTTAGTGTCAAAATTATGGTGCATGTAAATTTATATTTTTTATTGTTATATATCATGGAGGCCAGAGTTTATAGCTTCAACTTCAACTAGTAAAGAATAGAATTGGTTGAGAAATTTATTATTTCAAATTTCTTATTTTGAAAATTAATTTCTTTTGTTTTAATTCATTGTGATAGCACCAATATTATTGATAGAGTACAAGCACCCTTGACAGATTTACACAAGCACCCTTGACAGATTTCATCTATTTGAGTGTGGAAGTAGGCCGCTTCCTATGAGAATTGACTTATTCTCAAAAGCACTCATGAAAATCGGGATAGCATAAGGTCGTAATGTGCTAACTATTAAAACTTATGTAAACACCTTAATTATTATGTGCAAGCAGTGATACTTTATTTCCTTAAGCAGTCAGTCATAGTTCAAGTCTGAAATCACTACTGGAGGTTCAGAGCAGAGAATGAAAAAATATTGGAGTTACANTTTTTTTTCCGGCAAAATATAATTTATGGATGAAGTATTATAATTTTCTTTAAAAATTAAAATCACAAAATTCTACTTTCAATTTGGAGAATGCGAAATTTCAAATCATAATTTGAAATTGAAGTTAAAATTTTATTCACATTTCAAAAAAGCAAACGCTAATTCCAAATTTGAACTCCAAATTTTACTCATGTTTCCGGCTAGTAGCTTTCATGTTTCATCAACTGTGTGCGAGGAGCAACTACTAAAGGAGTGGATATTGCTTCTCGCTTACTTAAAGATTTCGATTTCGAGTCCTAAATATAAAAAGATTCTTGATAGACAACGCTCTCTAAATAAGTTCTACCCAGTGTAAATTCAAATCAGTTGAATTTCAATAAGAATACCAACACTAGATAAAAAAATATAAAAAAACCCTGCATGAGAGCAGAAATGAAATAAATAAATGATGGACCACTGACATTCGGATTTTCTCAAGTACATTGTATGTAGCAACTAGACAATGTAATCCTCCTAACATGACAACTCAGATTTTCAAAATCCTATTTACAAGTGCTCTGATGTTGGGTCGGATTTAGTGTCAAAATTATGGTGCATGTAAATTCATATTTTTTATTGTTAAATATAAAAAAGTAAATATATTGTTGAAGTTATATGTATATTTTAATATTAAATTGTATATTATATTAGTGGATATATAAAGAAGAAAGATAGATGAGAAATGGATGAGAAGTATTATATTGTATTTATATTTTGAAGTTATTATAGTGAAAGAGAAAGTTGAGACAATTTTTTTTTCTAAGTCTCCAACTTATTCACTATAAAGAGAGTCATTTTGTGTTGAAGGAAGGTGTTCTTTTCTAAGGTTTTTTATTTTTATTTATTTTATTTTAAACTATACCTAATTTACGTTATTTTCACCAATAATTTTAAAAAGATTCATTCTTATTACAGTTTGAAAAATTACAGACTTCAAGATAGGAGTTCTCAACATCATTCCGCTTCAACATTATTAGATCTCTTCAAATGATGGAAGGATAAAGTATTTTCTTCTTGCTCGACTCAAGCAGAGAAAAGGTAAAAAATTTTTTTACCTTATAATATTTTTCATGAATAAAATGAGACTATGTTTCATGAATATAATTTGGTATTTATTTTCTCAGAAATAGTGGGGGTTAATGAAACCAGAATTTTTTTTTGTGAAAAATGTGATTTTTATATTTTTGAGAATCTTTTTAAAAGAGTGTTAGAAGTGTCTCTATCATAAGTCTTCACTAACATGTTACTGTTTAATTTGCATATAAGATTTTTGGCTCTAACATAAGTATTTTTTAAAGAAACTATAAAAAAATATGTTGGGTAGTCATTTTGACATAAATATTATATTTGGGCGAGATAAATTTTATTATTGGAATGAAAAATATCATAAAACATGTGATGAGTTTCTTTTGACAAGTCACATTAATTATGTTGAAATTGAACACTGTTGAAAAAACTGTGAAGTACAATTTTGTTGAGGTTGTACGTGTCTTACAACTCCTTTTTGATTAAAATGTATGAAAATGATGGAATAACAAAAAAAAGGAGTATGCTAGATGATGGAAGTAGAAAATATGAGATATATATGTAATAGATTAAACTTAGCCTGATATTGCGTATGCAATAGAAGTACTAGCAGTATAAACAAGCCACGTATATTTACTTAGTAAATTTTTTATTACTTATTTTATAAAAAAATCTTGTGTACTCAAAAAACGTATTTGGTATATGAGAACACTTAGATATTTATTGAAAATAAAAATTAAACAACGTAAAAAAATTGAGATTTTTATTTAATAATTTCTTAACATACAATAATTGAATCAATTCAAAAATATAAAAAAATCAAATTATATTAAAATTTTTTATTTTAAAAATTAAGTTCTTTTGTTTTAATTCATTGTGATACTTACCAATATTATTGATAAAGTACAAAATTGTTAAATGCAACAGTAAAATCTGATTCATAAGGAGAAAACACAGTATTGTGAGATCATATTGACCAGTGGTATACCATTTAATATTGATTGTGTTAAATTTTGTTATGAAATTCGCTATTATATTTGTTGATTCCCTCGATGATGTGTCGGTGTATTTAGCTGTAATAATTTGTGGAGGTTGAGTCTATGAACTCTAATGAAAGTCGTATCTCGTATCGGTGGGGTGTCAATTACACAAGCACCCTTGACAGATTTCATCTATTTGAGTGTGAGTAGGCCTTCCTATGAGAATGACTTATTCTCAAAAGCACTCATGAAAATCGGGATAGCGTAAAGGAATTAAGTAATGTGCTAACTAGCCCAAAACATGTAAACACCTTGATTATTATGTGTAAGCGGTATTACTTTATTTCCTTAAGCAAGTCAGTCATGGTTAAGTCTGGAAATCACTACGGGAGGTTCAAAGCAGAGAATGAAAAAATATTAGAGTTACATGTGCATTTTAATATTAAAACTAAAGTATTAAATTGCAGGTCATATTAATGAAAATAAAATGGGCCAGTGTACTGTTTTTTATAACTCATGCTTTTAATATAGTATAGATTATAAGATTTTAAAAACTTAATAGCTTTAAATATAACATAATATTTATATGACTATAAAAACTTTCATTAACCGTAAAAAGAAAATCTAAAAGCTTGGGTATTCTTAATATATAAATAGTGACGAAATGAGAATTTTCACTAATAAGATTTAAAATATAAATAAGTAAACATACAATAAGTTAATTAAAGAGATTCAATATCTAATATACATACATACATACATACATATATATATATATATATATATATATATAATATAATATAATATAATATAATTTTAACCATATATATAAGTATAAATTCTCGACAAAAAAGTTTAACTAAACAATACTTCAAATGCCCTAACTCCATCATGTATACAAATGTGTATTTTTTTCCAAAAGCGGGTCAAGAGTAATATAACATAATACTTAATTAATATGAAATTTCCTATTTACCATTTGGCTTAAGCTGGAATATCATAGACCGTAAAAAATCGTGGGTGCTTTTAAAATTATTAGTTTTAGTCTACGTGTTTAGCGTATTGTAACATAAAACTTGTACTTACAAAAATTAAACATTAATGGTTGAAACACACATGCACATACAATAAAATAAATAAAACTCAAATATATATTTAAAAATATAAATATAAAATATAAATATAAATATAATATAAAAAAAAAGTATTACATCTTCATCAATTAATGTTATAGGCATTCCGTTGCCCTCCTTTGTTCCCTTTATACTCTTTATTAATCCAACTCCAATTACTAAGACTTCTATTATCGGATGAGAATCGTATTGAGTTTTTAATTGGCACAATTTTATTCACGAAATCCTTTTAGCTTCAATTGCAAGATTATCTAAAATAAATTGTGCACAAGCGTTATAATTATAATAATCTATAAGTTTATAAAAAAAAAATTAATTTTATGATATGAGGAGATTACTTTACCTAAGCAGTGAAACTTATGGCTTGTATGAGTAGATGAAAAATATTAGTTATAAATAACACCAAATTTTAGATCACATAACATCAATATTGGAGCTCAATTAAAAGACAATCCAGGTTAAATTATTGGGGAAGGTGATTACACAGGATGTGAAGCGTCTTCAGCTGCTCGAGGACACGATCTTAGATATGAAAGGTATAGAGATTGCGGATAAAGGTAAAAAGTTACGAGGTAATTGGACATTGTCTTGCTTTTAGATGGGACGGAGACCTTGATGGTGGCCTAGAGCTGTGTCTGTTGAGTGTTAGCCTTATCCTTATAGTTTCTGCCTTTTGATTTTAGTTCTCTTCGTTAATCAATTACACAAAAAATATCACTTCAATCACGATAAAATAGTTAAAATTTCAAACTCTAAAAATTATTAGTCAAAATTAAGCAATTTTAAAAATATAATTTTAAAATTAAATTATCTTAAGTATAAAATAATAATATTTCTTAGAATGACTTAAAAAAATATACCACATAAATTAAAACTAAAAAAACTTATCGAGAACTAAAAATTATTGATCCCTTAGTCTCAAAATAAGAGATACTTTAAGTTTGTAACTTTTTAGAAAGAAAGTTTGGACATTCTTAGATAGAAAAATATACTTTTATCCACTTACTCCTAATAAATATATTTAAAAAATGTAACTTTTTAATATTTTTCTTAATTATGTAAAACTCTATCAACTTGAATAAGGATAAAATTGAAAGAAAGAAAAAACATAAAAAAAATAAAAAAAATAAAAAAAATAAAAAAAATAAAATACCACTTAGATCAAGCTGCGGTTCTAGTGTCATGTCATGCAATTTGGCATCTGACAAGAGTCCTCTTGTTTTTCTAGTTCTCCACCAAATTTGAACCTAAGTAGGAATATAATCGATTTTAAATACTTTTTATTTTATTTAAAATTTATAAAAATTAAATTTAAAGTTGAAATTAAATATTTATATATTTTTTATAAAAAAGAGAAGAGAATATTTTATCTAAAATATATAGAGATGAAATTAACGAAAAAAAAATTGAAATATAATTTTTTTAAAATTTGAAATTCAACTTCAATTTAAAATTTAAAATTTTCATATAAGAATTGATATCCATAGATCTTATTGGCTAAAATCTAGTACATATTTAAATTTAAAATTAAAAAAACAAAAAAAACATGTAATTTAATTAAAATACAAAAATAAACACATAATTAAAAATTTAAATTTTAAAATTCTTCCTAAAGAAAAATTAAGCCTATAAATTTTATTGACTAAAATCTATGTACACGCTATCTTCCTTCGATTCCATTCCTTTGATTAAGTTGTTGGCCTCCCAACCCCAACCCCTCTCCCGTTTTACCCACCTTCTCTCTCTCTCTCTAAAGTCCTACTGCACACACTGTGTGCTATAAACCCCCAAAGATCGTCCTTTTCAGTGTTTTGTACACGAGATCTCTTAATTTAAATTAGCTACGGCGATTTCTCTCATCAAGAATACCCCATTTACCATTACCCAAAATCTCTCTGTTTCCCTCTTCCCCTTTTCTCTTCTCTCTCAATTCTTTCGCCCCCATATAGTAAACACAGTTACACACTCTCTCCCTCTTTCTCTCTCTCTCTCTCTATACCCCTCACATATAGAACACTCCCGTTCTTCTTCTTTTTGTTAAAAAAAAAACTAAAAAAGATTCGATCTTTCTGTAAAACGCTTTGTGGGTTTGTACTTGTGAAATTTTTTCTGTTTTTCTGCAGTAAGAGTCGGATATAGGGATTATGTTCACCGAAAGAGTTGCGTGACTTACATGTGTGTGTTGAAGAGAACGATGATTACGTGAAGGTTTTGTGTGGCTGCACCAGCCTCCATTACGGTGATTCTGTTGGCAAACTTAGGGCTTTTACTTCTGGTGCACTCGAAATCAAGCTGTGAATGCCTCCCACAGGCTGCTAGTGAAGGTTCTTACATATACACACATACTAATGTGTTTGCGTTAAATGCATGTTGTTGATTCTATCCTGGCCTTATGATGTAATGTTGATTTTTTATAACTGTGGTGTCAGTCCCACGTACCCTAATTTACACTCATCTGTGCCTCCCACCAACACATCATCACATGTATGTAATAAATAACTCTAAAAGTTGATGCATTGTTTACTTGTCAAGATTTCATGTATGTATTTGGGGTTGAGCACATTTTACTTTGGCTGATAAGCATTTTTAGAACTAAGCTAGAGAGTTTAATTTGCCGGCCTACATTGTATGTATAATACTTCACATAGATGGCAAGGTGTGATCTTTGATGATGAGTTACATTTATTGGTTTGAAGGGGTGAAGCTTATCAGCTTAAAAATCTTCATGGTGTGCACTTTGTTGTAGCTTTGGTTGACGATATAGTAGTATTCTTTTTAAGTGGCAGCAATCTCATAAAGTTTGCATGAGATATTGGCTGTGAGACTCCACTCATTCTAACGTGCATAACATTTGTCCTAGGACCTTGGTTAATTACTCTTTACGAAAGAAGACTAATCAACATGAATCTTCCCTATCCATCCATTTAAACCAATCTAAGTGCATTTATGTATTGCAAGGATTTTCATAAATTAACTAGATTGCTACTTAAGCTTAACATTTCACAGTGATATGAACTAACGTACTACTCCGGTACATCTCCAACGGAAACCTTGTCTCTGGCTGGAAACAAGTTTCCTAGTTTCTTGAACTTCTTTAGTGATAGAAGGGCTTTTAAGTAACAAGTTGACATTCTTTCTCCTCCCTAACTAGGTTGTCAGTGTAGAAATTTTTGAAGTTTTTGCTAAATAGGACCAATTATGTTGTGGCTTCTTATGGCACTTGTCTTTTGCTGGATGTCACTTGATCATTAGCATGCTATTACCTATTAGAATAAGTTTAGTATCATTACTACTTTTTTCTCATTGCTGACACATTTAGCAATGCTCTAGTTGTACTAATACTTGCCTCCTTATTTTTATGAAACGAGAAAAATAAATCCGGTTTATTACCCTATTTGATAAATATTTCCATGTTTGCGTCTAGTAATTTCCCTTTTCTTCTTTATTAGAAAAGCTGACTCCAGCTGCATTTGAGAGGCATTCTAGAAGAGAGTCTTCCAGGAAATGGAAGAACAATATCTGAATCTTTGTTGGTGATGAGAAAGTTTCGGTGGGAAGAAACTGTACTACTCAAATATTACAACCAGTCTTTAAAGAATGCCAATGGGTCACATAAATCTGGTCATCGTGATGAGTTTATCATATGTAGCGAGTGCAAAAAAGAACGCAGGTTTCGTCTCCGCTCTAAGGTGGATTACAGGATCTACCATGATGCTTTGACCAACACACCTTTGAGTGCTCTGATATTCCTTTTAGCAAGTATGTTTCCTTTTCATGCTTAATTTCCTTAATAGTGAGTATGTTTTACATATGCAGGCTGTTATTTTCAATTTATTGTTCATATTCAAAAGGATTTCTCTTCTAATTGATCAATCTGACCTCCATAATGGAAATCAAAAATTATTTACCTATTTTAATCATGAAAACCTTTCAATAGTTAAAAATCAGTGCATGAAAAGATATCTACGATCCGAGATTGCTAGTTATTTGACTGATCGATATGGTATTAGACTGAAATGGAACAAAAAATAGAAAAGGTCAGGTATGTTGGCTCGAGGTCATCTGAGCTTTGTGAAATAACAACAAAACGTGAAAGCATTACAAACAGTGACCTAGAAATCTTTTCTTTTTTAAATAAACCTTTCGTCTAGAGGACCTAGAAATTTGTATTCTTAAACCTTTTCATGCTGCACTTCTTGCATTTTTAGTAGAAAAAATAAGAGAAGAGTTGGATATTTGTCCTAATAGATCATCATTGAGCACAACACTTTATGGATGTGTGGATCATCATTATAGCACTTTGTGGATAGAAATGTTTTTGGGAACTAAGCGAGAAAATACTAGAGGAGTGACATAATTCATTTGAATGCATTGGTTCCTTCTAAGCAAGTGTTTAGCTCAGTGACATCATTCTATTGCTCTCAATGGAAAGTTTTTTCTGTCTAAAAGGGACATGTAGCTCATTTAGAAATGTTGAAATTATACGATCTAGGACGGGCAATTGAAAGTGCACATATTTAGGTCTCATTTGTAAATTTAAGGGATGAATGAGTCCCATGCTGAGTTCTGATATGATAGAAAAGAATGACATATTTAGTCATAGGAACTTTTCACTCACTGTATTATTAAGACATTGCTTAAAATGAATTTTGATTTTGTTTCTCATGCTTTCGGCAAAAAGCTTTCGATAGACAATATAAGTTACGAATCGTGAGAGACAATATTGGGCTATGGAAAGTAGAGTGCTGTGGAATTAGTTCTTGGAAAACTTGCTGCAAACACATTGTTATTAGTATCTGCGCTCTAGGAATATTATTTATGTGGTTTCAGCTACTTTTTTAAGAATGAATTTCATAGTGAAGGCAAGTTTGGTTTGTGAAGATTTTTGGTCCATGTATAAATTATTTGGTATGCTTACCTTTTTAGATATTTAAATAAGATTACTCATGTCCACAGTGAAAACATTAAACCACCGAATAAGTGATTTTGTGATTCTGCTACAATGACCATTCAAACAGACTTTTTCAAACTGAATTTAATTCATTTGAAAGTGATTTTGTAATGAATGAGATAACTTGCAAGGTTAACTTGAATTAGGAAGAAAAAAGATACCTTGATCGAAAGGGAGTTTTTTGTGCTACCAACGAGTAAGAAACTAAATTGTGCTCTTAGATGAATGGTGGGATCAAAAGTTTAAGAAGAGGAAAACTTTAGAGTTAAATAATGTATGTGGTGCTTTAGATGGAATGAGTTTCCAATTCACAAAAAGTATCTTGGAAGTGTATGCTTTTATTAATGTCCAATTTAGGATATACCTTGGATGAAAGATGTCTTGTATAGGAAAGTGTCATATTACTTTGTTGCTAGAGGAGATATTAAGTAAATATGTTGGATTGCACCTCCCTTCCCTCCCCGTTACGATGGAAGGAAGTTGAATTGTCCTTCCTCCTATCCGAGAGAAACATTTTGATGGTATACAAACATATGACAGGTAGAGGATGAACATGACTTGGAGATTGATCACAGTATATATTTCTCCATGAGTATAACAGATATTGATTTTGTTCCGTAAGTGATGGCTATGAGTGATCAAAATTTTACCATTGTTGTTACGATATTGTCTTCTGAAAAGTCAATAGAAAGTAAATGAGGGAGGAGCATCCCAAAATACTGAAAAGGAGTTTTGGGAGCTCCTTGAACTGTCAAAAGTTTCAAGTCGATGGACATGGTATATAAACTACCTGGTGAAGTGTCATTCCATATATGTTTTTTTCGTTTCTATTTATGAACTCCTCCACTCTGTTGAATAGGAGATATAGGTGCTACTCCTGCACTCTGCTGAATAGGAGATATAGGTGCTAACTGATACATAGAGCAACATGACATTTCCAATTGCGACTTGGCTGGACAATCCTCTTCAGATGTTTGTGTGTATTAATATTGTCATTTTCTGCAGTGCGATATCTTGGTTTATAGTAGAATTTGTTTTGGTAGAGTGGGCAGAATTCTTCCTTTGATCCTAAACATGCCATTTTTGTTATATGTTCTTACTGTAGTTATTGCATCATCCAATTTTCCAAGTTAGTATTGTGCATTTTTTATTGCAGCCTTTCCCCCTTCTATCATTATTACCCTTTCTTTAGGACTTTGCAGTTAAGGGAGGGCTAGTTCTATCCGAGACAGATTACTAAAAGTTGTGCCATTTCAAGTATTTGTCAAGTTACTGTAATGTGGCTATGCTTAGTGCATTATATTTCTCATTTCTTTAGCAAACCATGTTTATGATCAATTATTTTTGCTTGTATTCATTGTGGTCATGTTTGTTTGCTGCTTTCTTGTATTTTAGATTATCATGTGATGTTATTGAAGAGCGAGCAAGCCGAAGGGTGGCGAGGATGTCTGCGTTCTTCAACATGTACAGGTTGCACTTCCTGTGTGTGTGATGGATGTGAAATATGCCGCTTCTCGGACTGCAGTTGCCAGAGTTGCATTGATTTCACAAGGAATGCAAAGAGCTTGAATGATTCACCCTCGAAGTTTAAATGGGCATGTTTTCTTTTCTTGACGTTCTTTTGAACCCCTCTACCTTTTTTTACAGCATTGTTTGCTGACATTCTCATGAACCCCTCCTCCCTCCCCCAAACCCCCAACCCCCACCTTTGTTTACAACATTTAATCCAAATTTACAGTTAAACATTTTACAGTCAGAGCCTTTTTCTGCACTTTAGTAGTATATGGTGATTGGTTCTTTAAATCTTTGATACGCCAAGTATTCCCAGTGAAACAAATATTCTAAGTGACAGTAAATTTGCCTATACTACATAGTTAGCTGACTGGAATTTCAATCATGTCTGTTTGGTATGATTGGAAAACATTGACTTACAAATATATTTTGATGTTTGATTGGTGAGGAAAAATAATTTTAAAAGAAAAAATATATTAAGAGTTATTAATACTATTAGCAAAATGAAAGTATTTTTCTATATTGGAGATTAGTGGAGACTGGAGAGCATTAATTGAAGCAAGTAGAGTATGTAGTTAAAAATTAAGAAAAATTACTTTTACCTTATAAATAGTCAATTATTTTCCTATTTTTGAATTTTTTGGTAATCAAATGTAGAAAGTGATTGATATCTTTCAAGGAAAAGGTTTAAAATTTGCATGGTGTATTAACTTGGCCATCAAATTACCCAAGAATACTCATGTTTTAATTATTTGGCATAAAATCACTTTTTACATTTATTGAGTCAATGAATATGATATGTAATGATTGAAAAAGTTGAGTAAAAAATGAAAATTTTCTTATGCATTATCTTTTTTTCTAAAATTTTTACATTACATATTCATTACAATGGTGAATTTTCAAATTAGGTAAATCGAATCCCAACGTATTTTTTATATTGATTATGTGTGCTTTTTCAAAAGTTTAGAATTTTGAGGTCCTCTGTCCTGTAGTTGAGAGTAAAAGTTTTTTACAAATTTTTTTGGTGCTTTTTATTGTAAATCAATGACCCGGGGACAAATTCTTCAAAGAACTTATTGAGATCGACATAATGACTTTGATTTTAAAGATTTTCCAGCTATAAGATTATTTATGCATTTAAATCGAAGCATAGATTTTATTTTACCTCATGCAAGATCATCTCCATATTCAAGTCAAAGTAAAATATTTTATAACGGTTGAATAAATTCAAGAAAGAAAAAAATAAATTACTTCCGACCCTATTACCCATCACAAATTGTGCAATAATTTTCAGAAGAGAAAATCGTGAAAGTGATGAGAGATAACAATGAGGATGTAAACTAAAATGAAAAAGGCCGAAAAAATTTATTTGACAAATACCTACTTGCAATTTTTATTAACACACTTGAAAAGATAACTAAAATGAGTAAACTCAAACATTATATACACAATACATAATATACAAATAGGAAAAACATTTATACGTATTTATTGGGAAACATGAATTTGTATAAACTGTTGAAGAAATCAATGATGAATTTGTATTAACTGTTTGAAGAAATCCAAAAATAATGTGACGAGGAGTGTGCGGAGCCACACTCAATGCGGAGGTGTGGCCGATTTTTTGAATGATTTTAGGAGAAATATAGGTAGACCGAAGAAGCAATGGGGAGAGGTTATCACAAAGGATATAACACACATTTGCAGCTTACACGTTAGTGTTAGATAAGAAGATATGGGGTACAGTTAGGGTAACATGGTAGTAGGGAGTTGTGGGTGACAGTGCTTTCTCGTTCTCAAGGGCAGGCCTAGTAGTGCTTTTATAGTTCCTTGCCTTTCATTGTTTGTTCTTATGTGTTGTTACTTGTTTGTCGTTTAGTATATTTTTGTTGTGTGTTTTTGATGTGGGTACTAGTTGCTGTTTAGATATTATATGTTGTATCTTATGCTGCTATTATGTTGTTAGGTTTGTCTTTCTTAAAGCCGAGGGTCTATCGGAAACAACCTCTACCTCTGAGGAGGTAGTGGAAAGGTTGCATTTATTTTATCCTCCCCAAATCCCACTTGGTGGAATTACACTGACTGATGTTATTGTTGAATGTATAATACTAGAAAACGTTTCCTCAATATACTTTAATGCATGCTTTGAATTAAGGTGGCGTATAAGTGTCGATATATACTATAATAATTTATACTTATATACATTGATGCTAATATGTAACAGTACAAGAGATTGAAGAAATAAACAGACAATATTCGAAATTATTTAAATGAAAGGTAATATGTATACAAACGTAGTTATTCAGTATATAAAACTACTTATATGTTAACAAACCAAATTCAGATTGATATTATATAAAAAAACTTGATTATACATATTCAAATCCTCTAAATGAAGGTAATATCATTTTTTTTGCGTACATGTTTTTCAGTTATAACTGTATATATCTATTAATATATATAATATAATAATTATGCAGTAGTATGTATACATATTAGATTTTATGTATACATAATAAAATTACCCTATCACAATAAATGTATATTTTGAATCAAATTATAACCGTATCGTAAACCAAATCACTATATTAATTAGCTGTGCAATCTTCTTCATGCATCGTAAACTTTTATTCATAAATAGCCATAATTTTATGATAAGCACCCTTACCTTCTTGACATACTGAATTTTTCATCTTAAACTTAAATTTATTTCAAATTGCATAGTTTTTAATGAAAGACGTTAATATATAAATTTTTATGTCATCCACAAACCTGTTATTTACATCTCAAGTTTGATACGCCGATGATGCAAAGTTTTGCAATTGTAGTTAAGTTTGAGAATACAGAAACACTATTTTTGTGGTAGATTCGCAATGCTTCCTTTTTCACAAAATATAAAATGTTACGGTCAAAATTTTGATATATACAATTTAAATTAGTGATTAAAATATTAAATCCTTAATAAATCACCGATTTAATGTGGTAAGATAATATTATATTCTTTTTAAAGTGTCAATCTTTTACAATTTTGGCTAACTTATGTAATGACCTTTAGGGTCGTTTGGTTTGAAGATAAGTTATGCAGGGATAAGTTATGTTGGTTTATTGTATTAAAAATAACGTACGTGCATAATTTCTAGAAAAAAATTATTTGTTTACAAAAATACCCTCCCACCTTATTTAACTTTTTATATCTTCTTTGCAAAGTTTTAGTTATTTATTCTTAAAAGTAAACCTCCTACCTTTTTAGCTTAAGTATTTTTGTGGGTACATTTTCATGGTTATAAGCATGTGTATTCAACTTTGTATCAGCTATATATATTAGAAGACGGGAAAAAAAAAAAATGAGATTAGATATTTCCAACCAATTATGTGCCCACAATAGTAACAAAATGTATTTGCTACTTTGTGCATTCCGAAAAGCATCATATATAAAAAGTGATAACTGATCAATTCACTAAAAGAAAAAAAGCAATTCGTGTCGGTCTTGGAAATAATTCATTGTATTTTCTCCTAGACTTACTAGACAGTTATTTTATTATTCAACAATGAGTTACTAGACGCCATATATAAAAAATGGAAGAGAAAGGTAATTTAATAAAGGAAGTTAAAAAATTCATGATGCTAATAACACATATCTAGCTATAATGAAAAGTAATGTAAAAAAAATTTATGACATTGTTTATCAATAGTGTAAAAAATGTGAAAAGTGATGTGAAAAAGGGTTTTGATAGAGTATTTTTGTCATTTGCATTAACTTATCTTTGGATAAGTTATCTCCGTACCTATTATTCCACCAGAGGTAAGAATAACTTATCTCAATAATAATTATTAATCCTGAATAATTCAAATTTATTTTTAAAGTATATGAATTTTAAATTGAATATCAAATTTAGTATTCCAAACTTTTTATATTTTATATTCTACCTTAAAAAGTGTCCAATATTAATAATTCAAATTTTCAAAGGTCTAATATATTAGTACTTATAGATCGCTACATTAATATTAAGTCCAATATAAAATTAATGATTTGGAACGGTAGGGTAACCTCAATTCTTGTTACTATAGAAAGTTATACATTCTAAGGTTAACTTATTTCCCTATAAAATAAGAAGTTACAGATGAACACCTCAATTCCATGAATTTCTCAAAAGTTCTAATGATTTTCATTTTTTTTTCGTGATAAAGTCTGCGGGTTTTTTTTCTCTCTTTTCAAGAAACATGTCTCAAAATAAGCAAGTTGTCTATTTTTCTACTCGTACGTTGCCACCTGATGTTTTCTACTTGAACCAACAACAACATCAGCGGCCTCGAAAGGAGTGATGATTATACTTTCTTGGATGGTTTTATATTTGAGGATTCAACATTGACTCTTGATGATCTTGTTGATGAGGAGGAAGAAAGAGGAAGAGAAGAATGGAAAGAGCAGGTTGCTAATGATGTATCCGAGTCGATTCTTGATGAGAATTGAAGAAGAAGGAAGAGAGGAAGAGGAGATTGTGAATGATGTATCTGATTCAATTCTTGATGTAGAAATTAGGGAAGAAGAGGAGGATGAGTTTGAGACTGACAATTGGATTCTTTATGAAGAAATTATGGCAGAAGCGGAGGAGTTTGAGAATGACTTATCTGAGTGGATTCTTGATGAAAATTATGGTGAAGAGGAGGAGTTTTAGAAGATAGCGCATATCGTTGATTCTTGATGAAGGTCTTGATGAAGAAATTATAGAGGAGGGGTTTGAAGTTGATATGTCTGAAAATATGGGAAACAACAATAATGGGTTTGGGAATCATCTTATTAATGAAGACGAAGCAAGAATGGAGTTTGATATACATCTTATTAATGAAGGCTATCATCGGCAAAGAGCATTTGCGTAGTATATGGTTGAATTGGTTCTTTAAATCTTTGATACATAGTATTTCCAGTGGAGACAAAATATTCTAAGTGACAATAAATTGCCCTATACTACATACTACAAAATATATTATGTATAAACCTATAGAAGGATTATATTTTTATTTGTGCACCATCAAATACAAATACCAAGCGAACCTGTTAGTTTAGTGAGTGTAGTGAGTGTATGTAATCCTCATGGCTGCATTTTCTAGTCATATTTTTTATAAAAATGCAAACAAAAAACACATGTTGCGAGTTTTGAACCATAAAACCTCCAAGGTGTAAAGCACCAAGACCATCAAATCATACATCAAATTATAATTATTAGTTTGTAATTCGTAAGAAACCACTTATTTTCCTAGAAAATATTTTCTTAAAAATATTTTTAAAAAATGTCTAACAAATTATGTACACATCCTTAGTGTAAATTAGTACATATTTAATTATATCAGATTGCTTATATCAAGTTAATATAATTTATTATAATTAAGTAATTTAACAAAATAAAAAAACTTATTAATTAATTATAATTAAGTGATAATTATCTATATTTAAATATAACATTATACTATTGTATTTTATTAATTTAATATAAATCTTTGATGCGAATAAATTTTTGTGTGTATAAATCATTTTCATGCAAGATATATTCTCATCATTTTGGAATTTATATCTTCTCAAGTTACTTTCTTTGTGGCTATATATAATGTACATAACAATATTTGAATGTTATGATAAGCTTAAAAGGTAAAGTGGTGATAGTCCTTGGTAACAGATTGAGAATTTAAAATTTTATAAATTTTAAAATAATAATTTTAAGTGTTAATACTAAATTTAATTTTTATATGTGTGTATTGAATTTTGACATTTATAAAAGACAAAAATTATAGGTGATTTCTTCTCATTTTCTTAATATTAGTGAAAGAGTTTCTGATACTTATTGTTGGTGGGAGAAAATAGTTATTAGTGAAATTAATCGAGGTATGTGTAAGTTGATCTGGACATCATAGTTATAAATAAAAAAATATATATGAAATTTAAGTTAAAATTATTGAATTCTAACAAATACGTATATTCAAGCCCATGTTCATCGGTGCTAACATGAAGCCACAACTTTATGGGTCATTTGCACTTTTATTCCTATTTTGAGTTGATTTTTAATTTTTATCTCTCAAGTAAAAAAAAATAATAGGACATAAATTTATATTTTCGCATTTATAATATTGGATAAATTATGCCCGCTTTTAAAATTTATGCCTCCTAAACATAAATTTAATTTTGAAAAATTAAAAAAGACAAATTAAAATCAATCATTTGAAAGACCAAACTGTGCATTTAATGCAACATTATCTCAAAGTTAGAAAAAGCTTTAGTATTATGTGACGTAAATCTAAATTAATCAAATTTTGATATAAATATTAAATATAAGTGAAATAAATTAAAAAAAACCTTTATCTCAGAGGTTCTCGGACTATCTTTATAGGCCAGCTATCAAAGTTAGGAAAATTTTGGTGGTTCTTTTTTTTTTCGGGCAAAATATAATTTATGGATGAAGTATTATAATTTTCTTTAAAAATTAAAATCACAAAATTCTACTTTCAATTTGGAGAATGTAAATTTCAAATTGTGATTTGAAATTGAAGTTAAAATTTATTCACATTTCAAAAGCAAACATGAATTCCAAATTTGAACTCCAAATTTTACTCATGTTTCCGGCTAGTAGCTTTCATGTTTCATCAGCGTAGGAGCAGCCGGGAATTGAATGTACTTCTCGTTTAATTAAAAGATTTCAATTCGAGTCCACAAGAATAAAAAAGATCCTTGATAGATAGCGCTCCCTAAATAAGTTTTACCAGTATAAATTCAAATCCAATCGAATTTCAACTAAGAATACCAATACTAGATAAAAAAATATAAAAACCTGCACGAGAGAAGAAATGGAATAAATGAATGGTGGACCACTGACATTTGGATTTTCTCAAGTACATCATTCGAATTTCGGATTTTAAAAAGAGTTCGTTCTTATTACAGTTTGAAAAATTGCATATAGATTTTTGGCTCTAACATGAGTATTTTCAAAGAAATAAAAAAACATGTTGATAGAGTACAAAGATTGTTAAATGCAACGTAAATCCTGATTCATAAGGAGAAAACACAGTATTGTGAGATCATATTGACCAGTGATATACCATTTAATATTGATTGTGTTAAATTTTGTAGGTCGTAGACTAAGGCTTTAGAGAAAAAAAGTCTAGAGCATCGAGGAGATGAGATTGAAGCTCAAAAATCCTCTAGTCAATATTGAAACTCAATATCGGGACTAGAGAACCTATAACATGGCTCAATGAGAAAATGAATCAAATAATGATTTGTTATGAAATTCGCTATTATATTTATTTGATTCCCTCCTGGCGATGTTGGTGTATTGCTTGTAACTATTTGTGGAGGTTGAGTCTATGAACTCTAATGAAAGTCTGTATCTCGTATCAGTGGGGTGTCGAGTACAAGCACCCTTGACAGATTTCATCTATTTGAGTGTGGAAGAAGGTCGCTTCCTATGAGAATTGACTTATTCTCAAAAGCACTCATGAAAATCGGGATAGCATAAGGTCGTAATGTGCTAACTATTAAAGCTTATGTAAACACCTTAATTATTGTAATATGTGATGATACTTTATTTCCTTATGCAGTTAGTCATAGTTCAAGTACGAAATCACTACGAAGGTTCGGAAGAAGAATAAAAAATATTGGAGTTACATGTGTATTTTAATATTAAAACTATAGTATTAAATTGCAGGTCATATTAATGAAAATAAAATAGAGAAAGTGATGTCACTGTTTTTTATAACTCATGCTTTTAATATAGTATAGATTATAAGATTTTAAAAACTTTCATTAACCATAAAGAAAAATCTAAAAAAAATTGAATTGTTATTCTTAATATATAAATAGTGACGAAATGAGAATTTTCACTAATAAAATTTAAAATATAAATAAGTAAACATACAATAAGTTAATTAAAGAGATTCAATATCTAATATACATATATATATATATATATATATATAATATAATATAATTTTAACCATATATATAGTATAAATTCTTGACAAAAAAAGTTTAACTAAACAACCTTCAAATACCCATCATGTATACAAATGTGTATTTTTTTCCAAAACAGGTCAAGGAAGTAATATAACATAATACTTAATTAATGTAATTCCTATTTACCATTTGCTTCCAATAGATATCATAGACCGTAAAAAATCGTGGATGCTTTTAAAATTATTAGTTTTAGTCTACGTGTTTCGCGTGTGTAACATAAAACTTTATGCCCCATAAAAAAATTAAACATTAATGGTTGAAACACACATGCACATACAAATATATAATAGTCATTTTTTTGTTGAAAATAATTTTTATATTATATTTTGTATATTTATTTTACTTATTAATAACACTGCGATAAAGTAATAAATATTATTATAAAAAATTCTATTATATATATAAAA
Source organism: Datura stramonium (assembly GCA_018107945.1). NCBI lineage: Eukaryota > Viridiplantae > Streptophyta > Magnoliopsida > Solanales > Solanaceae > Datura > Datura stramonium. The sequence continues at coordinate 44,601 of JACEIK010000222.1, read as the reverse complement.
AATTAAAAAAACTCAAAATTCATAAAAAAAAAAAAACCCCAAAATTTTTTAATTTTTAAAATTTATAATCTAAAATAAATCATAAAATTAAAAAACAAAAAAAACCAAAATAAATAAAAAAATTAAAAAAATTAAAAAAATTAAAAATATTTTTAATCTTTTGAATTTTATGGTTTTAGATTTTCAATTTGTAAAAATAAAAAATTCACGTTTTAATTAAAAATAAAAATTATTATGAACTAAAAATTATTGACTCCTTGGTCTCAAAATAAGCGATACTTTAAGTTTGGACATACCCCTTAAGAAAATTACTCATTCTTAGATAGAAAAATATATTTAAAAAATGTAACTTTTAAATATTTTCTTAATTATGTAAAAACTCTATCAACTTGAATAAGGATAAAATTGAAAGAATAATTATATAGAATTATTTTGAAATAAAAAATTTGAAAAATTAAATACCACTTAAGATCAATTTGCGGTTCCTAGTGTGTTATGTCATGCAATTTGGCATTTGTGGAGTCCTCTTGTTTTCAGTTCTCCATAAATTTGAACCTAAGTAGGAATATAATCGATTTTAAATACTTTTTATTTTATTTAAAATTTATAAAAATTAAATTTAAAGTTAAATTTTTTTATTTTTTTTATTTTTTTTATTTTTTTTATTTTTTTTATGTTTTATATTTTAAATCATGTTTTTGAATTTTATAATTTTTTAAAATTTGAAATTCAACTTCAATTTAAGTTTAAAATTTTTCCTAAAACTTCAATTCTTTTTTATAAAGACAACGAACTATGTATAGGATAAGATCTAGGTACATATTTAAATTTAAAATTTTTCCTAAAAAAAAAAAGAAAATTAGGATCCACATAACTTATTGGCTAAGATTTAAATTTAAAATTCTTCCTAAAAAAAAATTAAGCCCATAAATTTTATTGACTAAAATCTATGTACACACTAACTTCCTTTGATTCCATTCCTTTGATTAAGTTGTTGACCTCCCAACCCCAACCTCTCCACTTTTACCCACCCCTTTCTCTCTCTCTCTCTCTCTCTCTCTCTCTCTAAAGTCCTACTACACACATTGTGTGTGTGTAAAACCCCAAAAGATCGTTCCTTTTCAATGCTTTGTACACCATATCTCTTAAATTTGCGTGCTTCCTGAGGCGATTTCTCTCATCAAGAATACCCCATTTACCATTACCCAAAATCTTCTCTTCCCTCTTCCCTTTCTCTTCTCTCAATTCATTCGCCCCCATATAGTAAACACAGTTACACACACACTCTCTCTCTTTCTCTCTCTCTCTCTCTATACCCCTCACATATAGAACACTCCCGTTCTTCTTCTTTTTGTTAAAAAAAATTAAAAAAAATTCGATCTTTACGGCAAACCCTTTGTGGGTTTGTACTTGTGAAATCTTTTCTGTTTTACGGTAAAGTCGGAGATAGGGGGGCGATATGTTCACCGAAGAAGAGTTGCGTGACTTATGTGTGTTGAAGAGAGGTGATGATTACGTGGAGGTTTTGTGTGGGCCGCACCGGCCCTCCCATTACGGTGATTCGGTGGCAAACTTAGGGCTTTTACTTAAATTTTCGAAATCAGCATGAATGCTTCTCGGCTGCCGTGAAGGTTCTTGCATATACACACACACTAATGTTTGCGTTAAATGCATATTGTTGATTCTATCTGGCCTTATGATGTAATGTTGAATTTTTTATAAGCTGTGGTGTCACGGTCCACGTGCCCCTATTTTACACTCATCTGCCTCCCACCAACACATCATCACATGTATGTAATAAATAACTCTAAAGATTGATGCATTGTTTACTTATATAACTCTAAAAGTTGATGCATTGTTTAGCATTAAAGATTTCATGTGTTTTGGGGTTGAGCACATTTTACTTTGGCTGATAAGCATTTATAAAGCAGCAACTAAGCTAGAGATTTTAATTTGCCGGCCTACATTGTTATGTATAATACTTCTATAGATGTAAAAGGTGTGATCTTTGATGATGAGTTCTGTTTATTGTGGTTTGAAGAGGTGAAGCTTATCAATCCAAAAATCTTCATGGCGTGCACTTTGTTGTAGTTACGGTTGACGATATGATATTCTTTTTAGGTGGCAGCAATCTCCTTAAGTTATGTGATATTGGGCTGTGAAGGACCTGCTAATTCTAGCATTGCATAACATTTGTCCTAGGACCTTGGTTAATTACTCTTTCTGAAAGAAGACTAATCCCAACATGAATCTTCCCTATCCATCCATTTAAACCAATCTAAGTGCATTTATGTATTACAAGGATTTTCATAAATTAACTAGATTGCTGCTTCAGAAGCAACATTTCAGGAGTGATACGAACTAATGTGCTACTCCAGTACATCTCAACAGAGGCACTGTCTCTGGCTGGAAACAAGTTTCCTAGTTTCTTGAACTTCTTTAGTGATAGAAGGGCTTTTAAGTAACAAGTTGACATTCTTTCTCCTCCCTAACTAAATTGTCAGTATAGAAATTTGAAGTTTTTGCTAAATAGGACCAATTATGTTGTGGCTTCTTATGGCACTTGTCTTTTGCTGGATGTCACTTGATCATTAGCATGGTGTTACCTATTAGAATAAGTTTAGTATCATTACTACTTTTTCTCATTGCTTGGCATTTAGCAATGCTCTAGTTGTACTAATACTTGTCTCCTTGTTTTTATGAAACAGAAAAATAAATCCAGTTTTATTACCCTATTTGATAAATATTTCCATGTTTGCGTCTAGTAATTTGCCCTTTTCTTCTTTATTAGAAAAGGCGACTCCATTTGCATTTGAGAGGCATTCTAGAAGAGTCTTCCGAGAAATGGAAGAAGAATATCTGGATCTTTGTTGGTGGTGAGAAAGTTCCAGTGGGAAAGACTGTACTACTCAAATATTACAACCAGTCTTTAAAGAATGCCAATGGGTCACATAAATCTGGTCATCGTGATGAGTTTATCATATGTAGCGAGTGCAAAAGAACGCGGGGTTTCGTCTCCGCTCTAAGGAGGATTGCAGGATCTACCATGATGCTTTGACCAACACACACTGGAAGTGCTCTGATATTCCTTTTAGCAAGTATGTTTCCTTTTCATGCTTAATTTCCTTAATAATGAGTATGTTTTACATATGCAGGTATTATTTTCAATTTATTGTTCATATTCAAAAGGATTTCTCTTCTAATTGATCAATCTGACTTCCATAATGGAAATCACAAATTATTTACCTATTTTAATCATGAAAACCTTTCAATAGTTAAAAATCAATTGCATGAAAAGATATCTCTGATCCGAGATTGCTAGTTATTTATTGTCGATATGGTAGACTACAAAAAGGAACAAAAATAAGAAAAGGTCGGTATGTTTGGCTCAGGGTCATGCAGGCTTTGTGAAATGACAAGCTATAGCAAAACGTGAAAAGCATTCTGGCAAGTGACCTGAAATCTTTTCTTTTAAATCAACCTTCTCGTCTTAGAGGACCTAGTACGTATTCTTAAACCTTTTCATGCTGCACTTCTTGCATTTTTAGTAAGAAAAAATGAAGAGTTGGATATTTTCTAATGGATAAATGTTGAGCACAACACTTTATGGATGTGTGGATCATCATTATAGCACTTTGTGGATGAAAATGTTTTGGATCAGGCGCGAGAAAATACTAGAGGTGACATCATTCATTTGAATGCATTGGTTCCTTCTAAGCAAGTGTTTGGCTCGGTGACATCATTCTATTGCTCTCAATGGAAAGTTTTTTCATTTAAAAGGGACATGTAGCTCATTTGAAAATGTTGAAATTATCTGATCTAGGACAGGCAATTGAAAGTGCACATCTTTAGGAAGTCTCATTTTCTAAATTTAAAGGGATGAATGAGTCCCATCTTGAGTTACGATATGATAGAAAAGAATGACATATTTGGTCATGGAACTTTTCACTCCTTTGTATTAAAGACATTGCTTAAAATGAATTTTTTGATTTTGTTTCTCATGCTTTCAGCAAAAGCTTTCTGATAGACAATATAAGTTCTGAATCGTAAGAGACAATGTTGGAACTGTGGAAAGTGAGAGTCTTTTGTGGAATTAGTTCTTGGAAAATTTGCTGCAAACACATTGTTATTAGTATACGCGCTCTAGGAATATTATTTATGTGGTTTCAGCTACTTTTTTAAGAATGAATTTCATAGTGAAGGAAAAGTTTGGTATGTGAAAGATTTTTGGTCTATGTATAAATTATTTGGTACTCTTACCTTTTTAGAAATTTAAATAAGATTATTCATGTCCCACCCGGTGAAAGCATTAAACCACCGAACAAGTGATTTTTGTGATTCTGCTACAATGACCATTCGACAGGCACCAATAACAAGTACAATTCATTTTGAAAGTGGTTTGTAATGAATGAGATAACTTGCAAGGTTAACTTGAATTAGGAAGGAAAAATATACCTTGATCGAAAGGAGTTTTTGTGCTACCAACAGAGTAAAAACTAGAATTGTGCCTTCTCTTAGATGAATGGTGGGATCAAAAGTTTAAGAAGAGGAAAACTTTAGAGTTAAATAATGTATGGTGCTTTAGATGGGAATGAGTTTCCAATTCACAAAAGTATCTTGGAAGTGTATGCTTTTGTGTGATCAGATTTAGGATATACCTTGGATGAAAGATGTCTTGTATAGGAAAGTGTCATATTACTTTATTTGCTAGGAGATGATAAGTAATCTGTTGGATTGCACCTCCTTCCCTCCCCCATTCTGATGGAAAGGAAGTTCAGGTGTCCTTCCTCCTATCTCCGAGAGAAACATTTTGGTGGTATACAAACATATGACAGGTAGAGGATGAACAGGACTTGGAGATTGATCACAGTATATATTGCTCCATAGTATAACAGATTGATTGCGTAAGTGATGTGTATAATTAATCAAAACATTACCATTGTTGTTACGATGTGTCTTCTGAAAAGTCAATAAGTAAATGAGGGAGGAGCATCCCAAAATGCGAAAGGAGTTTTGGGAGCTCCTTGTGCTATCCAAGAATTTCAAGTCGATGGACATGGTATATAAACTACCCTGGTGAAGGTGCCATGCCATATATGTTTTTTTCGTTTCTATTATGAACTCCTCCCACTCTGTTGAATAGGAGATATAGGTGCTACTCCTCCTCTGCTTGAATAGGAGATATAGGTGCTAACATATACATAGAGCAGCTTGCTGACATTTCCAATTTGCGACTTGGCTGGACAATCCTCTCCAGATGTTTGTGTGCATTAATATTGTCATTTTCTCTGGTGCGATATCTTGGTTTATAGTAGAATTTATTTTTAGTGAGTGAAAGAATGCTTTCCCTTTGATCCTAAACATGCCATTTTTGTTATATGTTCTTACTGTAGTTATTGCATCATTCAATTTTTCCAAGTTAGTAATGTGCATTTTTTATTGCAGCCTTTCCCCTTCTATCATTATTACCCTTTCTTTAGGACTTTGCGGTTAAGGGAGGGCTAGTTTCTCCTAGGGCAGTTACTACAAAAGTTGTGCCATTGTCCAAGTAAGCTGTCAAGTTACTGTAATGTGTATGCTTGGTACATTATATTTCTCATTTCTTTAGCAAACCATGTTTATGATCAATTATTTTTGCTTGTATTCATTGTGGTCATGTTTGTTTGCTGCTTTCTTGTGTTTTAGATTATCATGTGATGTTATTGAAGAGCGAGCAAGCCGAAGGGTGTGCGAGGGGGATGTCTGCGTTCTTCGACATGTACAGGTTGCACTTCCTGTGTGTGTGATGGATGTGAAATATGCCGCTTCTCGGACTGCGGTTGCCGAGTTGCATTGATTTCACAAGGAATGCAAAAGAAGCTTGAATGATTCACCTCGGAGTTTAAATGGGCATGTTTTCTTTTCTTGACGTTCTTTTGAACCCCTCTGCAACTTTGTTTACAACATTGTTTTGCTGACATTCTCTTGAACCCCTCTCTCCTCCCCCTCCCCCCAAACCCCCACCCCCTGCAGCTTTGTTTACAGCATTTTAATCCAAATTTACGATTAAACATTTTACGAGTCAAAGGCCTTTTTTACGCACTTTCGGTAGTATATGGTCGAATTGGTTCTTTAAATCTTTGATACATAGTATTCCCAGTGGAGACAAAATATTTTAAGTGACAATAAATTGCCCTATACTAAACCACCCCTTAGGCCTAAGATTTGTTAAAATGTTTTGGGTTATAAAATTATCAATCCTATATAGACTTGTACCTATGTGTCAATTCCCCTAGTCTCTCTCCTCTTTGAAGTTGACGTATTGAATTTGAGAGTGGTTATGTTTTTAAATAAACCCGAAATCTAAATCTCTTGGATATCTAGATTGAATTTTTTATTTTTGGATTGTACTTCGAACTTTATTTTGAAAGTATATGAATTTTAAATTGAATATCAAATTTAGTATTCCAAACTTTTTATATCTTATATTCACAGCAAATGTGCCCAATATTAATAATTCAAATTTTCAAAAGGTCTAATATATTAGTACTATAGGTAGAAAACACCCATTAATATAAATTCCAATATAAAATTAATGATCTGGAGCGGTAGGGTAACCTCAATTGTTGTTACTATAGAAAAAGTTATATATTCTAAGGAAGTAAATTATTAGGTGAATTGAGGTAATTAATTGTAGGTGGCCTGCCTTAAAAACTTAAAAATTAAGGTAAAATCTAAATTATCGCCATATACTTGTTAATATTTAAACTACCTAAAGCCTAATTTTACTAATTTGAAAAAGGAAACTTGGGGAAAGCAAGAAAATGAAACAGATTTTTATGGAAAAAAAGATTTTCCAAATCTGATTCCCAATCAAATTAGGTAAAAAAATCATTTTTTTCCCTATAAATAAGTTACAGATGAACACCTCCAATTCCATGAATTTCTCAAAGTTCTAATGATTTTTGAATTTTTCACCGTGATAAAGCTCTGGTTTTTTTTTTCTCTCTTTTCAAGAAACATGTCTCAAAATAAGCAAGTTGTCTTGCCACCTGATGTTTTCTACTTGAACCAACAACAACATCAGCAGCCTCGAAGGAGTGATGATTATACTTTCTTGGATGGTTTTATATTTGAAGTTCAACATTGACTCCACGATGATCTTGTTGATGAGGAGGAAGAAGAAGAGGAAGAAGAAGAGGAGGAAGAGCGGAGTTACTAATGATGTATCGAGTCGATTCTTGATGAAATTGAAGAAGAGGAAGAGGAAGAGGAAGAGGAGATTGCGAATGATGTATCTGATTCGATTCTTGACGTAGAAATTAGGAAGAAGAGAGGAGGATGAGTTTGAGAATGACTTATATGAGTGGATTCTTGATGAAGAAATTATGGCAGAAGCGGAGGAGTTTGAGAATGAAGCTTATCTAGTGGATTCTTGATGAAGAAATTATGGTAGAAGAGGAGGAGTTTGAGAATGACGTATCTGCGTTGATTCTTGATGAAGGTCTTGATGAAGAAATTATAGAGGAGGGGTTTGAAGTTGATATGTCTGAAAATATAGAAACAACAACAATGGAGTTTGGGAATCATCTTATTAATGAAGACGAAACAAGAATGGAGTTTGATATACATCTTATTAATGAAGGCTATCATCAGCAAGAACAGCCTCGTATTCTTCCACATCAAACAAATCAAGTGCAGGCTAGGATGGCTCGTATGAGAGTGAATACTGACTATGTTCATTACAGAATGCAAGTGCCACAATCCATTGAAGAAGAAGCAGAAGAAGAAGATGACAATGCTAATGAGGTCCTTGATCAAGACATGTCTGAATATTTGAAAACAAGGACATTTTGTGCTATGGATACAGATAATTTTAATGAAGTTGAGGAACAAGAAGCATGTGCTATCTGCTTATTTGACTATCAAGATAAAGATACCATTGGCACACTTCAATGTGGCCATGAATTTCATGCTGAATGCATCAACAAGTGGTTGCAGAGGAACACATCATGTCCCTTTTGTAGAGGTCAGTTTGCCCCCACAACAACACATGATTGCCAACATTATTCTTATTCTCAACAATTCAATTGTAGTAGCGATAAGTATAGTCTTGTTTCTGTAATGATAATTGAGTGATGTGGATATTCAATCTTGGGGCTGCACTCACTTCAAAAATGCCTATTGGTGGTCCAGTGGGCAAGCTATGTGGTTACTTCCTAGTGAAATTTAGCTGCCATGTGAGGGTGGCTCAAAACCAAAAGAATCTCTTCCAAAACCCCTCCTCTCTCCCCCCAAACCCCCACCCCGCGCTTTGTTTTACAGCATTTAATCCAAATTTACAGTTAAACATTTTACAGTCAAAGGCTTTTTTTTTCTGCACTTTCAGTAGTATATGGTTGAGATGATTCTTTAAATCTTTGATACATAGTATTCCCAGTGGAGACAAAATATTCTAAGTGACAATAAATTGCCCTATACTACATACTACAAAATATTTTTATTTGTGCACCATCAAATACAAATACCAACTTAGTGCATTAGTTTAGTAGTGTATGTAATCCTCATGACTGCATTTTTCTAGTCATTTTTTTTATAAAAATGCAAACAAAAAAACACATGTTGCGAGTTTTGAACTAGCGAAACCTCAAGGTGTAAAAGCACCAAGACCACCAAATCATACATCAAATTATAATTATTAGTTTGTAATTAAAGAAACCACTTATTTTCCTAGAAAATATTTTCTTAAAAAATATTTTCATGAAAAATATTTTCTTTCATTATGTACACATCCTTAGTGTAAATTAGTACATATTTAATTATATCGGGTGCTTATATCAAGTTAATATAATTTATTATAATTAAGTAATTTAACAAAATAAAAAAACTTATTAATTAATTATAATTAAGTGATAATTATCTATATTTAAATATAACATTATATATTGTATTTATTAATTTAATATAAATCTTTGATGTGAATAAATATTTATTGTATAAATCGTTTCCGCATAAGATATATTCTCATCATTTTGGAATTTATATCTTCTCAAGTTACTTTCTTTGTGGCTATATATAATGTACATAACAATAAGAACATTATTTGAATGTTATGATAAGCTTAAAAGGTAAAAAGTAGGTGATAGTCCGCGGTAACAGATTCAGAATTTAAATTTTATAAATTTTAAAATAATATTTTTAAGTGTTAATACTAAATTTAATTTTTATATGTGTTTAGTGAATTTTTGACATATATAAAAGACAAAAATTATAGGTGATTTCTTCTCATTTATCTTAATATTAGTCGAAAGAATTTCCTGATACTTATTGTTGGTGGAGAAAACTGATTATTTCGTGAAATTAATCGAGGTACGTGTAAGTTGATCCGGACATCATAGTTATAAATAAAAAACATGAAATTTAAGTTAAAATTATTGAATTCTAACAAATACGTATATTCAAGCCCATGTTCATCGGTGCTAACATGAAGCCACAACTTTATGGGTCATTTGCACTTTTATTCCTATTTTGGGTTAATTTTTAAATTTTATCTCTCAAGTAAAAAAAAATAATAGGACATAAATTTATATTTTCGCATTAATAATATCGGATAAATTATGTCCACGCTTTTAAAAATTTAGCCTCCTAAACATAAATTTAATTTTCAAAATGCAAAATTAAAAATCCAATCATTTGAAAGACCAAACTGTGCATTTAATGCAACATTATCAAGCATATATATGGAGGGTTTTTTGGGTAAATATAATATTTCTTTAAAAATTAAAATCAAAAAATTCTACTTTCAATTTGGAGAATGTGAAATTTTAAAGCATGATTTGAAACTGAAGTTAAATTTTTATTCACATTTCAAAGCAAGCTGAATTCAAATTTGAACTCCAAATTTTCACTCATATTTCCGGCTAGTAGCTCATGTTTCATCAACTGTGCGAGCAACCAGGAGTGGATATTACTTCTCGTTTAATTAAAGATTTCGATTTCGAGTCCTAGATATAAAAAAATCCTTGATAGATAGCGCTCCTAAATAAGTTTACCCAGTATAAATTCAAATCAATCAATTTGATAAGAATAAACACTAGATTAAAAAAATATAAAAAAAACTGCATGAGAGCAGAAATGGAATAAATGAATGGTGGACCACTGACATTGGTTTCTCAAGTACATTGTATGCTTAGCAACTAGACAACGTAATCCTCTAACATGACAACTCAGTTTTCAAAATCCTCTTTACAAGTGCTACGATGTTGGGTCGGATTTAGTGTCAAAATTTATGGTGCATGTAAATTTATATTTTTATTGTTTATATATCATGAGCCAGAGTTTATAGCTTCAACTTCAACTAGTAAAGAATAGAATTGGTTGAGAAATTTATTATTTCAAATTTCTTATTTTGAAAATTAATTTCTTTTGTTTTAATTCATTGTGATAGCACCAATATTATTGATAGAGTACAAGCACCCTTGACAGATTTACACAAGCACCCTTGACAGATTTCATCTATTTGAGTGTGAAGTAGGCCTTCCTATGAGAATTGACTTATTCTCAAAAGCACTCATGAAAATCGGGATAGCATAAGGTCGTAATGTGCTAACTATTAAAACTTATGTAAACACCTTAATTAATATGTAATAGCAGTGATACTTTATTTCCTTAAGCAGTCAGTCATAGTTCAAGTCTGAAATCCTCTTTTTTGGAGGTTGAGCGAGAGAATGAAAAAAATATTTTATTTTTTTTGTTTTTTTAATAATTTAATATTAAAACTAAAGTATTAAATTGCGGGTCATATTAATGAAAATAAAATAGAAAGTGATATTCCATATTTTTTATAACTCATGCTTTTAATATAGTATAGATTATAAGATTTTAAAAACTTTCATTAACCATAAAAGAAAAATCTAAAAAACTGAATTATTATTCTTAATATATAAATAGTAATGAAATGAGAATTTTCATAATAAAATTTAAAAAATATAAATAAGTAAACATACAATAAGTTAATTAAAGAGAGATTTAATATCTAATACACACACATCACACACATATATATATATATATTATAATATAATTTTAACCATATATATAGTATAAATTCTCGACAAAAAAAAGTTTAACTAAACAACCTTCAAATACCCTAACTCCATCATGTATACAAATGTGTATTTTTTTCCAAAACGGGTCAAGGAAGTAATATAACGCAATACTTAATTAATATGAAATTTCCTATTTACCATTTTAGCTTCCAGCAGATATCATAGACCGTAAAATTGTAGGTGCTTTTAAAATTATTAGTTTTAGTCTACGTGTTTCGCATGTGTAACATAAAACTTTATGCCCCATAAAAAAATTAAACATTAATGGTTGAAACACACATGCACATACAATAAGAATAAATAAAAACTCAAATATATATTTAAAAATATAACTATAATATAAAAAAGAAGTATTACATCTTCATCAATTAATGTTATAGGCATTCGGTGCCCTCCTTTGTTCCCCTTTTATACTCTTTTATTAATCCAAATTCAATTACTAAGACTTCTATAATCGAATGAGAATCGTATTGCCTTAAGTTTTTAATTGGCACAATTTTGTTCACGAAATCCTTTTTAGCTTCAATTGCAAGATTATCTAAATAAATTGTGCACAAAGCGTTATAATTATAATAATCTATAAGTTTCTAAAAATTAATTTTATGATATGAGGAGATTACTCTACCTAAACATTTGAAACTTATGAGTGTATGAGTAGATGAAAAATATTAGTTATAAATAACACAAATTTTAAATCACATAACATCAATATTAGACTTAATTATAGAAGATAATCTAAGTTAAGAATTTTAAGTATAAATAACTTGAGTTGACATAGCAATTACTCTTGTCTAAAACATGAAAATTTTTGATAATAGTAGGCATGGAAAATTTTTAATATAAATTTTTAACTTTATGAAAATTTTCAGTTAAAAAAAAAAGTAGGCATGGAAAATTTTTATGGAAATTTTTTTTTTCTATGAAATTATTTTGGAAATAGTAGGCATGGAAATTTTAATATAGAAATTTTCAGTTAAAAAGAAATAATAAAGAAAGTATCAAAAAAATTTAAAATATATATATCAATATCATATCATATATTATAATATTAATTTTTTTAATTTTGACCTCTGCGTATGTACCCATCCCGAGGGTGGGGCGGAAAAAAAATCTACTTTGTGCATTTGCATACCTCTCCATAATATTCTTCTCTACGACAATACGTTCTTAGTAGTTAATTTTTTTTTAGAAAATAATTTTTTATATTATATTTTTGGTACTAGCTATTTTACTTATAACACCAGCGATAAGTAATAAATATTATTATAAATATATAATAGTCATTTGTTGTAATAGCTAAAAATGAACTCTTTTTAATATAATAGTCTCAAAATAAGCGATACTTTAAGTTTGGACATACCCCTTAAGAAAATTACTCATTCTTAGATAGAAAAATATACTTTTATCCACTTACTCTTAGTAAATATATTTAAAAAATGTAACTTTTTAATATTTTCTTAATTATGTAAAAACTCTATCAACTTGAATAAGGATAAAATTGAAAGAATAATTATGTAAATTATTTTGAAATAAAATTTAAAATAAAAATATCCACTTAGATCAATTTGCGGTTCTAATTAAATGTCATGCAGAATTTGGCATCCTGACAGAGTCCTCTTGTTTTCTAGTTCTCCTGGTGAACCTAAGTAGGAATATAATCGATTTTAAATATTTTTATTTTATATTAAAATTTATAAATTAAAAAAACAAAAAAAACATGTAATTTAATTAAAATTATATATTTTTTATAAAAAAAAGAAAGAATATTTTATCTAAAATATATAGAGATGAAGTGAAAAAAAAATTAGTATAATTTTTTAAAATTTTGAAAATTAATTTTAATTAAATTACATGTTTTTTTTGTTTTTTTAAAAATTAATTCAATTTGTAATGATTAATTTTTTTAAACAGGGTTAATTTTTCAAAAAAAAAAATTAAGCCCATAAATTTTATTGACTAAAATTATGAACACACTATCTTCCTTCGATTCCATTCCTTTGATTAAGTTGTTGACCTCCCAACCCCAACCCCTCTCCCCTTTTACCCACCCTTTCTCTCTTTTCTATCTCTCTAAAGTCCTACTACACACATTGTGTGTATAAAACCCCCCCAAAGATCGTTCCTTTTCAATGCTTTGTACACCAGATCTCTTAAATTTGCGTGCTTCTTGAGGCGATTTCTCTCATCAAGAATACCCCATTTACCATTACCCAAAATCTCTCTGTTTCCCTCTTCCCCTTTTCTCTTCTCTCTCCAATTCATTCTCCCCCATATAGTAAACACAGTTACACACACACTCTCTCTCTTTCTCTCTCTCTCTCTACATACCCCTCACATATAGAACACTCCCGTTCTTCTTCTTTTTATTAAAAATAATTAAAAAAGATTCGATCTTTCTGTAAAACGCTTTGTGGGTTTTGTACTTGTGAAATCTTTTCTGTTTTGTCTGCAGTAAAGTCAGAGATAGGGGGGCGATATGTTCACCGAAGAAGAGTTGCNGTATTAAAAATAACGTACATTGCATAATTTCTAAGAAAAAATTATTTGTTTACAAAAATACCCTCCACCTTATTTAGCTTTTTATATCTTCTTTGCAAAGTTTTAGTTATTTATTCTTAAAAAGTAAACCTCCCTACCTTTTTAGCTTAAGTATTTTTGTGGGTACATTTTCATGGTTATAAGCATGTGTATTCAACTTTGTATCAGCTATATATATTAGAAGACAGGAAAAAAAAATGAGATTAGATATTTCCAACCAATTATGTGCCCACAATAGTAACAAAATGTATTTGCTACTTTGTGCATTCCGAAAAGCATCATATATAAAAAGTGATAACTGATCAATTCACTAAAAGAAAAAAAGCAATTCGAGTCGGTCTTGAAATAATTCATTGTATTTTCTCCTAGACTTACTAGATAAATTCATTTTATTATTCAACAATGAGTTACTAGACGCCATATATAAAAAATGGAAGAGAAAGGTAATTTAATAAAGGAAGTTAAAAAATTCATGATGCTAATAACACATATCTAGCTATAATGAAAAGTAATGTAAAAAAAATTTGCCGGCATTGTTTATCAATAGTGTAAAAAATGTGAAAAAGTGATGTGAAAAAAGGGTTTTGATAGAGTATTTTTGTCATTTGCATTAACTTATCTTTGGATAAGTTATCTCCGTACTATTATTCCACCCAGAGGTAAGAATAACTTATCTCAATAATAATTATTAATCCTGAATAATTCAAATTTATTTTTAAAGTATATGAATTTTAAATTGAATATCAAATTTAGTATTCCAAACTTTTTATATTTTATATTCTACCTTAAAAAGTGTCCAATATTAATAATTCAAATTTTCAAAGGTCTAATATATTAGTACTATAGATCGCTACACATTAATATTAAGTCCAATATAAAATTAATGATTTGGAACGGTAGGGTAACCTCAATTCTTGTTACTATAGAAAGTTATACATTCTAAGGTTAACTTATTTCCCTATAAATAAGTTACAGATGAACACCTCCAATTCCATGAATTTCTCAAAGTTCTAATGATTTTCATTTTTTTTTCGTGATAAAGCTCTGGGTTTTTTTTTCTCTCTTTTCAAGAAACATGTCTCAAAATAAGCAAGTTGTCTATTTTTCTACTCGTACGTTGCCACCTGATGTTTTCTACTTGAACCAACAACAACATCAGCAGCCTCGAAGGAGTGATGATTATACTTTCTTGGATGGTTTATACTTTCGATGGTTTTATATTTGAGGATTCAACATTGACTTTACGAGATCTTGTTGATGAGGAGGAAGAAGAAGAGGAAGAAGAAGAAGAGGAAGAGCAGGTTGCTAATGATGTATCCGAGTCGATTCTTGATGAAATTGAAGAAGAGGAAGAGGAAGAGGAGATTGTGAATGATGTATCTGATTCAATTCTTGATGTAGAAATTAGGGAAGAAGAGGAGGATGAGTTTGAGACTGACTTATATGAGTGGATTCTTTATGAAGAAATTATGGCAGAAGCGGAGGAGTTTGAGAATGACTTATCTGAGTGGATTCTTGATGAAGAAATTATGGTAGAAGAGGAGGAGTTTTAGAATGACGCATATGCGTTGATTCTTGATGAAGGTCTTGATGAAGAAATTATAGAGGAGGGGTTTGAAGTTGATATGTCTGAAAATATGGAAACAACAATAATGGAGTTTGGGAATCATCTTATTAATGAAGACGAAACAAGAATGGAGTTTGATATACATCTTATTAATGAAGGCTATCATCAGCAAGAACAGCCTCGTAGTATATGGTTCAGATTGGTTCTTTAAATCTTTGATACATAGTATTTCCAGTGGAGACAAAATATTCTAAGTGACAATAAATTGCCCTATACTACATACTACAAAATATATTATGTATATATACCTATAGAAGGATTATATTTTTATAAGTGATTATATTTTTTATTTGTACCATCAAATACAAATACTAACCGGTGCACTAGTTTAGTGAGTGTAGTGAGTGTATGTAATCTCATGACTGCATTTTTCTAGTCATTTTTTATAAAAATGCAAACAAAAAACACATGTTGCGAGTTTTGAACTAGCAAAACCTCAAGGTGTAAAAGAAGCACCAAGACCATCAAATCATACATCAAATTATAATTATTAGTTTGTACTCGGTAAGAAACCACTTATTTTCCTAGAAAATAATTTTTTCTAAAAATATTTTTCATGGAAAATATTTTCTTCATTATACACATCCTTAGTGTAAATTAGTACATATTTAATTATATCGGGTGCTTATATCAAGTTAATATAATTTATTATAATTAAGTAATTTAACAAAATAAAAAAACTTATTAATTAATTATAATTAAGTGATAATTATCTATATTTAAATATAACATTATATATTGTATTTATTAATTTAATATAAATCTTTGATGCGAATAAATTTTTATTGTATAAATCATTTTCATGCAAGATATATTCTCATCATTTTGGAATTTATATCTTCTCAAGTTACTTTCTTTGTGGCTATATATAATGTACATAACAATATTTGAATGTTATGATAAGCTTAAAAGGTAAAAAGTAGGTGATAGTCCGCGATGCATTCAGAATTTAAATTTTATAAATTTTAAAATAATAATTTTAAGTGTTAATACTAAATTTAATTTTTATATGTGTTTATTGAATTTTTGACATTTATAAAAGACAAAAATTATAGGTGATTTCTTCATTTATCTTAATATTAGTCGAAAGAGTTTCGATACTTATTGTTGGTGGGAGAAGACAATATTCCAGGAAATTAATCGAGGTATGTGTTGATCCGGACATCATAGTTATAAATAAAAATATATATGAAATTTAAGTTAAAATTATTGAATTCTAACAACATGAGATATTCAAGCCCATGTTCATCGGTGCTAACATGAAGCCACAACTTTGCGGGGTCATTTGCACTTTTATTCCTATTTTGAGTTGATTTTTAATTTTATCTCTCAAGCAAAAAAAATAATAGGACATAAATTTATATTTTCGCATTTATAATATTGATAAATTATGCCCGCTTTTATAAAATTTATGCCTTTAAACATAAATTTAATTTTGAAATGCAAAAATTAAAATCCAATCATTTGAAAGACCAAACTGTGCATTTAATGCAACATTATCTCAAAGTTAGAAAAAGCTTTAGTATTATGTGACGTAAATCTAAATTAATCAAATTTTGATATAAATATTAAATATCGAGTGAAATAAAATTAAAAAAAAACCTTTATCTCAGAGGTTCTCAGACTATCACTTTATAGGCCAACTATCAAAGTTAGGAAATTTTGGTGGTTCTTTTTTTTTTCGGCAAAATATAATTTATGGATGAAGTATTATAATTTTCTTTAAAAATTAAAATCACAAAATTCTACTTTCAATTTGGAGAATGTGAAATTTCAAAGCATGATTTGAAATTGAAGTTAAAATTTTATTCACATTTCAGCAAATGCTAATTCCAAATTTGAACTCCAAATCTTACTCATGTTCCTAGCTAGTAGCTTTCATGTTTCATCAACTGTGTGCGAGAGCAACTGTGATGGATATTACTGCTTAATTAAAGATTTAATTTCAGTCCTAGATATAAAAAGATCCTTGATAGATAGCGCCTCTAAATAAGTTTTAATTTCAAGATAAATTCAAATCAATCGAATTTCAATAAGAATATCAAACTAGATAAAAAAATATAAAAACCTGCACGAGAGAAGAAATGGAATAAATGAATGGTGGACCACTGACATTTGGATTTTCTCAAGTACATCATTCGACCCTCGATTTTAAAAAGATTCATTCTTATTACGCTTTGAAAATTGCATATAAGATTTTTGGCTCTAACATGAGTATTTTTCAAAGAAACTATAAAAAACATGTTGATAGAAAGACAAAATTGTTAAATGCAACAGTAAACTTCGATTCATAAGGAGAAAACACATTGATTGTGAGATCATATTGACCAGTGATATACCATTTAATATTGATTGTGTTAAATTTTGTAGATTCGTGAGACTAAGGCTTTCTTTAGCAAGAAAAAAAGTCTAGAGCATCGAGGAGATGAGATTGAAGCTCAAAACTTCTCCACAGAATATATGAGGAAACTCACGGACTAGAGAACCTATAACATGGCTCAATGAGAAAATGAATCAAATAATGATTTGTTATGAAATTCGCTATTATATTTATTTGATTCCGCGATGTTGGTATTTAGCCTCGTAACCATTTGTGGAGGTTGAGTCTATGAACTCCTAATGAAAGTCCGTATCTCAGACGCTGGGGTGTCGACTACACAAGCACCCTTGACAGATTTCATCTATTTGAGTGTGGAAGAAGGTCGCTTCCTATGAGAATCGACTCTTATTCTCAAAGCACTATGAAAATCGGATAGCATAAGGTCGTAATGTGCTAACTATTAAAGCTTATGTAAACACCTTAATTATTATGTGTGTAAACAAAGGATACTTTATTTCTTATGCGCTAGTCATAGTCAAGTCTCAAATCAATGCCATCAAGGTTCAGAGCAGAGAATGAAAAAATATTGGAGTTACATGTGTATTTTAATATTAAAACTATAGTATTAAATTGCAGGTCATATTAATGAAAATAAAATAGAGAAAGTGATGTCACTGTTTTTTATAACTCATGCTTTTAATATAGTATAGATTATAAGATTTTAAAAACTTACTAACTATAAAGAGAAAAAATTCCAAAATTGAATTGTTATTCTTAATATATAAATAGTGACGAAATGAGAATTTTCACTAATAAAATTTAAAATATAAATAAGTAAACATACAATAAGTTAATTAAAGAGATTCAATATCTAATATACATATATATATATATATATATATATAATATAATATAATTTTAACCATATATAGTATAAATTCTTGACAAAAAAAGTTTAACTAAACAACCTTCAAATACCCATCATGTATACAAATGTGTATTTTTCCAAACGGGTCAAGGAAGTAATATAATATAATACTTAATTAATATGAAATTTCCTATTTACCATTTAGTCCAGCCAGATATCATAGACCGTAAAAATCGTGGATGCTTTTAAAATTATTAGTTTTAGTCTACGTGAGCCAAGGTGGTAACATAAAAACTTTATGCCCCATAAAAATTAAACATTAATGGTTGAAACACACATGCACATACAAATATATAATAGTCATTTGTTGTTAGAAAATAATTTTAATTATATTTTTTGTATAGCTATTTTACTTATTAATAACACCGCGAAAGTAATAAATATTATAAATATATAATAGAATTGATAAATTGAAATTAAAAAATTATAAAATTCAAAAACATGATTTAAAATATAAAATTTAATTTTTAAAAATTTATAATCTAAAAAAATAAAAAAAAACACTATAAATTAAAATTTTCAAAAATTAAAAATATTAAAAAAATCAATAATTTTAAAATTAAAGTTTAATTTTTGAATTTTATGGTTTTAGATTTTCAATTTGTAAAAATAAAAAATTCACGTTTTAATTAAAAATAAAAATTATTATCAACTAAAATTATTGACTCTCGTCTCAAAATAAGCGATAATTTAAGTTTGACATACCTTTAAGAAAATTACTTCATTCTTAGATAGAAAAAATATATTTAAAAATGTAACTTTTAAATATTTTCTTAATTATGTAAAAATCCCTATCAACTTGAATAAGGATAAAATTGAAAGAATAATTATGTAAATTATTTGAAATAAAATTTGAAAATAAAATACCACTTAAGATCAAACTGGCGGCTCTAGTGTCATGTCATGCACTTGGCATTTGACAAGAGTCCTCTTGTTTTTCTAGTTCTCCACCAAATTTGAACCTAAGTAGGAATATAATCGATTTTAAATACTTTTTTTACTTTATTTAAAATTTATAAAAATTAAATTTAAAGTTGAAATTAAATATTTATATATTTTTTATAAAAAATTAAAAAAACTCAAAATTCATAAAAAAAAAAAAACCCCAAAAACAAAAAACAAACAATATAAAAAATATAAAATTTGAAATTCAACTTCAATTTAAGTTTAAAATTTTTCCTAAAACTTCAATTCTTTTTCTTATAAAGACAAATCTAACTATGTATAGATAAGATCTAGGTACATATTTAAATTTAAAATTTTTCCTAAAAAAAAAAAGAAAATTAGGATCCACATAACTTATTGGCTAAGATTTAAATTTAAAATTCTTCCTAAAAAAAAATTAAGCCCATAAATTTTATTGACTAAAATCTATGTACACACTAACTCGATTCCATTCCTTTGATTAAGTTGTTGACCTCCAACCCCCAACCCTCTCCCTTTACCCACCCCTTTTTGTCTCTCTCTCTCTCCTCTTAAAGTCCTACTACACACACATTGTGTGTATAAAACCCCCCCAAAGATCGTTCCTTTCAATGCTTTGTACACCATATCTCTTAAATTTGCGTATTTCGAGGCCATTTCTCTCATCAAGAATACCCCATTTACCATTACCCAAAATCTCTCTCTGTTTCCCTCTTCCCCTTTTCTCTCTCCAATTCATTCGCCCCCATATAGTAAAACACAAACTTACACACACACTCTCTCTTTCTCTCTCTATACCCTCACATATAGAACACTCCCGTTTCTTCTTCTTTTGTTAAAAAAATTAAAAAATTCGATTCTTCTCGTAAACCCTTTCAGGTTTTGTACTTGTGAAATCTTTTCTGTTTTGTCTCAAGAAAGTCAGAGATAGGGGGCCATATGTTCACCGAAGAAGAGTTGCGTGACTTATGTGTGTTGAAGAGAGGTGATGATTACGTGGAGGTTTTGTGTGGTCGCACCAGCCTCCATTACTTGGATTCGGTGGCAAACTTAGGCTTTTACTTCTCGTGCACTCGAAATCAACCGTGAATGCTTCTTCGCCGCCGTGAAGGTTCTTACATATACACACACACTAATGTGTTTGCGTTAAATGCATATTGTTGATTCTATCCTGGCCTTATGATGTAATGTTGAATTTTTTTATAACCGTGGTGTCCTGGGCCCACGTACTCTTAATTTTACACTCATCTCGTTGCTCCCACCAACACATCATCACATGTATGTAATAAATAACTCTAAAAGTTGATGCATTGTTTACTTATATAACTCTAAAAGTTGATGCATTGTTTACTTGTCAAGATTTCATGTATGTTTTTGGGGTTGAGCACATTTTATTTTGGCCGATAAGCATTTATAGCTAAACTGCTTAGAGATTTTAATTTGCCGCCTACATTGTGTATGTGTATAATACTTCTATAGATGGTAAAAGGTGTGATCTTTTGATGATGAGTTCTCGTTTTATTGGTTTTAAAGAGGGCGGCTTATCAATCCAAAAATCTTCATGGCGTGCACTTTGTTGTGTCTCCGTTGACGATATAGTAGTATTCTTTTAGGTGGCAAGCAACTATAAAGAAGTACGTGATATTGGCCGTGAAGGACCTCGCTAATTCTAACGTGCATAACATTTTGTCCTAGGACCTTTGTTAATTACTCTTTTTCAAAGAAGACTAATCCCAACATGAATCTTCCCTATCCATCCATTTAAACCAATCTAAGTGCATTTATGTATTACAAGGATTTTCATAAATTAACTAGGATTGCCGTTTAAGCAACATTTCAGAGGATACGAACTAATGCTACTCCAAGACATCTCAACAAGAGGCATCGGTTTCCCGTCGGAAACAAGTTTCCTAGTTTCTTGAACTTCTTTTAGTGATGAAGGGCTTTAAGTAACAAGTTGACATTCTTTTCCTCCCTAACTGAGTTGTCAAGATAGAAATTTGAAGTTTTTGCTAAATAGGACCAATTATGTCATGGGTTTTTATGGCACTTGTCTTTGTCGATGTCACTTGATCATTAGCATGGTGTTACCTATTAGAATAAGTTTAGTATCATTACTACTTTTTCTCATCACGACACATTTAGCAATGCTCTAGTTGTACTAATACTTGTCTCCCATTTTTATGAAACAAATTAAAAATAAACTAGCTTTATTACCCTATTTGATAAATATTTCCATGTTTGCGTCTAGTAATTTGCCCTTTTCTTCTTTTTATTAAGAAAAGCTGACTCTACCGCATTTGAGAGGCATTCTAGAAGAGAGTCTTCCAGGAAATGGAAGAAGAATATCCGGATCTTTGTCAGGTGAGAAAGTTCCAAAGGGGGAAAGACTGCACTACTCAAATATTACAACCAAATTTTTGAAGAATGCCAATGGGTCACATAACCGTCATCGTGGATGAGTTTATCATATGTAGCTTATGCAAAAAAGAACGAGGTTTCGTCTCCGCTCTAAGGAGGATTGCAGATCTACCATGACGTTTTGACCAACACACACCGGAAGTGCTCGATATTCCTTTTAGCAAGTATGTTTCCTTTTCATGCTTAATTTCCTTAATAATGAGTATGTTTTACATATGCAGTTTATTTTCAATTTATCGCTCATATTCAAAAGGATTTCTCTTCTAATTGATCAATCCGACTTCCATAATGGAAATCAAAAATTATTTACCTATTTTAATCATGAAAACCTTTCAATAGTTAAAAATCGTTGCATGAAAAGATATCTCCGGGATCCGAGATTGCTAGTTATTTGACTGATCGATATGGTATTAGACTACAAAAAAGGAACAAAAATAAGAAAAAGGTCAGGTATGTTGGCTCCGAGGTCATCTGAGCTTTGTGAAATGACAAGCTATAGCAAAACGTGAAAAGCATTCTGGCAAGTGACCTAGAAATCTTTTCTTTTTAAATCAACCTTCTCACCTGAGGACTCAGATCAGATTCTTAAACCTTTTCATGCTGCACTTCTTGCATTTTTAGTAGAAAAATAAGAGAAGAGTTGGATATTTGTCCTAATGGATCAACAGCACAACACTTTATGGATGCGTGATCATCATTATAGCACTTTGTGGATGAAAATGTTTTTTTGGGGGAAATCAAACGAGAAAATAATTGTGGTGAGTGACATCATTCATTTGAATGCATTGGTTCCTTCTAAGCAAGTGAGCGCCTTCGAAGGACATCATTCTATTGCTCTCAATGGAAAGTTTTTTCATTTGCGCGGACATGTAGCTCATTTGAAAATGTTGAAATTATCCGATCTAGGACAGTAATTGAAAGTACATCTTTAGGTCTCATTTCTAAATTTAAGGGATGAATGAGTCCTACGCCGAAGTTCGATATGATAGAAAAGAATGACATATTTGGTCATGGAACTTTTCACTCACCGTATTATTATCACAAATGAATTTTTTGATTTTGTTTTCTCATGCTTTCAAAGAAAAAGCTTCGATAGACAATATAAGCTCTCGAATCGTAAGAGACAATGTTTGAACCGTGGAAAGTGGAGAGTGCTGTAAATTAGTTCTGGAAAATTTGTCGCAAACACATTGTTATTAGTATCTGCGCTCTAGGAATATTATTTATGTGGTTTCAAATACTTTTAAGAATGAATTTCATAGTGGAAGGAAAAGTTCGTATGTGAAAGATTTTTGGTCTATGTATAAATTATTTGGTACTCTTACTCTTTTTAGAAATTTAAATAAGATTATTCATGTCCACAAAGGAAAACATTAAACCACCGAACAAGTGATTTTGTGATCTTCGCTACAATGACCATTCGATGAAAGCACCAATAACAAGTACAATTCATTTTGAAAGGGTTTTGTAATGAATGAGATAACTTGCAAGGTTAACTTGAATTAGAAGGAAAAATATACTCTCGATCGAAAGGGAGTTTTTTGTGCTACCAAATGTGAGTAAAAACTTGTGTGCCTTCTCTTAGATGAATGGTGGGATCAAAGTTTAAGAAGAGGAAAACTTTGGAAGTTAAATAATGTACGTGGGTGCTTTTTATGGAACGAAGCTCTTTCCAATTCACAAAAAGTATACTGGAAGTATGCTTTTGTGTGATCGTATTTAGATATACCTCGATGAAAGATGTCTTGTATAGGAAAGTGTCATATTACTTTATTTGCTAGGAGATATTAAGTAACTGGTTGATCGCACCTCCTTCCCCTCCCATTCTCGATGGAAAGCGAAGTCTGTGTGTCCTTCCTCCTATCTCCGAGAGAAACATTTTGGTGGTATACAAACATATGACAGGTAGAGGATGAACAGACTTGAGATTGATCACGCATATATTGTCTACGAGTATACCGTATATTGATTTATTCCGTAAGGATGTGTAGCACTAATCAAAACATTAACATTGTTGTTCGATATTGTCTTCCCGAAAAGTCAATAAGTAAATGAGGGAGGAGCATCCCAAAATACCGAAAAGGAGTTTTGGGAGCCCTTGTACCGTCAAAATTTCAAGTCGATGGACATGGTATATAAACTACCTCGTGAAGGTGCCATGCCATATATGTTTTTTTCGTTTCTATTTATGAACCTCCACTGCTGAATAGGAGAGATATAGGTGCTACTCCTCCACTCTGCTGAATAGGAGATATAGGTGCTAACATATACATAGAGCAAATTGCCGACATTTCCAATTTGCGACTTGGCCGGACAATCCTCTCCGCATGTTTGGCATTAATATTGTCATTTTCTCTGTCCGATATCTTGGTTTATAGTAGAATTTATTTTTTGACTCGAGTGAGAAGAATGCTTTGATCCTAAACATGCCATTTTTGTTATATGTTCTTACCGTAGTTATTGCATCATTCAATTTTCCAAGTTAGTATTGTGCATTTTTTATTGCAAATTTTTCCCTTCTCTATCATTATTACCCTCTTTAGACTTTGGTGCTTAAGGGAGGGCTTAGTTCTATCTCGAGACAGACATTAAAAAGTTGTGCCATTGTCCAAGTAACTCACAAGTTATCAGAATGTGGCTATGCTTAGTGCATTATATTTCTCATTTCTTTAGCAAACCATGTTTATGATCAATTATTTTTGCTTGTATTCATTGTGTCATGTTTGTTTGCCGCTTTCTTGTGTTTAGATTATCATGTGATGTTATTGAAGAGCGAGCGTCGGGGTGGTGTGCAGGATGTCTCAAGGTATCTCAACATGTGTACAAAGTTGCACTTCCCTGTGTGTGTGATGGATGTGAATATGTCATGGATCAAGTAGCTAAGCCGCAGTTGCATTGATTTCACAAGGAATGCAAAAGAAGCTTGAATGATCTACCCTCGAGTTTAAATGGGCATGTTTTCTTTTGGTCGACGTTCTTTGAACCCCTTCCGCAACTTTGCGTTTGTTTACAACATTGTTTTGCCGACATTCTCTTGAACCCTCCTCTCTCCTCCCCTCCCCCCAAAACTCCCCACCCCTGTGCCTTGTTTACGCATTTAATCCAAATTTACGCTTAAACATTTTACAAATAAAGGCCTTTTTTCCGCACTTATAGTATATGGTCTGCATTGGTTCTTTAAATCTTTGATACATAGTATCTCTAAAGGAGACAAATATTTTAAGTGACAATAAATTGCCCTATACTAAACCACCCCTTAGGCCTAAGATTTGTTAAAATGTTTTGGGTTATAAAATTATCAATCCTATATAGACTTGTACCTATGTGTCAATTCCCCTAGTCTCTCTCCTCTTTGAAGTTGACGTATTGAATTTGAGAGTGGTTATGTTTTTAATAAACCCGAAATCTAAATCTCTTGGATATCTAGATTAATTTTTTATTTGGATTGTATCAACTTTATTTTGAAAGTATATGAATTTTAAATTGAATAAATTTAGTATTCCAAAACTTTTATATCTTATATTCTACCTTAAAATGTGCCCAATATTAATAATTCAAATTTTCAAAGGTCTAATATATTAGTACTATAGGTCGCTACCCATTAATATAAGTCCAATATAAAATTAATGATCTCGAACCAGAGGGTAAACCTCAATTGTTGTTACTATAGAAAGTTATATATTCTAAGGAGTAAATTATTAGGTGAATTGAGCAAGAATTAATTGTCACTACCTTAAAACTTAAAAATTAAAATTAAAATCTAAATTATCGCCATATACTTGTTAATATTTAAACTACCTAAAGCCCTAGTACTACATAATTTGAAAAGGGAAACTTGGGGGAAAGCAAGAAAATGAAACAGATTTTTTATGGAAAAAAGATTTTCCAAATCTGATTCCCAATCAAATTAGGTAAAAAAATCATTTTTTTCCCTATAAATAAGTTACAGATGAACACCTCCAATTCCATGAATTTCTCAAAGTTCTAATGATTTTTGAATTTTTCGTGATAAAGCTCTGGTTTTTTTTTTCTCTCTTTCAAGAAACATGTCTCAAAATAAGCAGTTTGTCTTGCCACCCGACAAGCTTACTTGAACCAACAACAACATCAAGAAATTTCAAGGAGTGATGATTATACTTTCTTGGATGGTTTTATATTTGAGGATTCAACATTGACTCCTGATGATCTTGTTGATGAGGAGGAAGAAGAAGAGGAAGAAGAAGAGGAGGAAGAGCAGGTTGCTAATGATGTATCCGAGTCGATTCTTGATGAAATTGAAGAAGAGGAAGAGGAAGAGGAAGAGGAGATTGCGAATGATGTATCCGATTCGATCTCTTGACGTAGAAATTAGGGAAGAAGAGGAGGATGAGTTTGAGAATGACTTATATGAGTGGATTCTTGATGAAGAAATTATGGCAGAAGCGGAGGAGTTTGAGAATGACTTATCTGAGTGGATTCTTGATGAAGAAATTATGGTAGAAGAGGAGGAGTTTGAGAATGACGTATCTGCGTTGATTCTTGATGAAGGTCTTGATGAAGAAATTATAGAGGAGGGGTTTGAAGTTGATATGTTCCAAATATAGAAACAACAACAATGGAGTTTGGGAATCATCTTATTAATGAAGACGAAACAAGAATGGAGTTTGATATACATCTTATTAATGAAGGCTATCATCAAATAAGAACAACCTCGCATTCTTCCACATCAAACAAATCAAGTGCAGGCTAGGATGGCTCGTATGAGAGTGAATACTGACTATGTTCATTACAGAATGCAAGTGCCACAATCCATTGAAGAAGAAGCAGAAGAAGAAGATGACACGCACGAGGTCCTTGATCAAGACATGTCTGAATATTTGAAAACAAGGACATTTTGTGCTGTGGATACAAATAATTTTAATGAAGTTGAGGAACAAGAAGCATGTGCTATCTGCTTATTTGACTATCAAGATAAAGATACCATTGGCACACTTCAATGTGGCCATGAATTTCATGCTGAATGCATCAACAAGTGGTTGCAGAGGAACACATCATGTCCCTTTTGTAGAGGTCCAGTTTTGCCCACAACAACATGATTGCCAACATTATTTTACTTCTCTCAACAATTCAATTGTAGTAGCGATAAGTATAGTCTTGTTTCTGTAATGATAATTGAGTGATGTGGATATTCAATCTTGGGACTGCACTCAATTCAAAAATGCCTATTGGTGGTCCAGTGAATAAAGCTATGTGGTTACTTCCTAGTGAAATTTAGCTGCCATGTGAAATTTAGCTCAAAACAAAAAGAATCTCTTCCAAAACCCCTCCTCTCCCCCCCAAACCCCCACCCCGCAGCTTTGTTTACAGCATTTAATCCAAATTTACAGTTAAACATTTTACAGTCAAAGGCTTTTTTTTTTCTGCACTTTCAGTAGTATATGGTTCGTATAGGTTCTTTAAATCTTTGATACATAGTATTCTGAGACAAAATATTCTAAGTGACAATAAATTGCCCTATACTACATACTACAAAATATTTTTATTTGTGTGCAATTCATCAAATACAAATACCAACTTGGTGCATTAGTTTAGTGAGTGTATGTAATCCTCATGACTGCATTTTTCTAGTCATTTTTTTTATAAAAATGCAAACAAAAACAGACATGTTGCGAGTTTTGAATCAGCGAAACCTCAAGGTGTAAAAGAAGCACCAAGACCATCAAATCATACATCAAATTATAATTATTAGCTCGTAATTGTAGTTAAAACCACTTATTTTCCTGTATTTTTTAAAAATATTTTTAATATTTTTATTATTTACAAAAAAAAGTATTTTCTTTCATTATGTACACATCCTTAGTGTAAATTAGTACATATTTAATTATATCGGGTGCTTATATCAAGTTAATATAATTTATTATAATTAAGTAATTTAACAAAATAAAAAATTTTATATTAAAGTTATTAATTATAATTAAGTGATAATTATCTATATTTAAATATAACATTATATATTGTATTTATTAATTTAATATAAATCTTTGATGAATAAATATTTATTGTATAAATCAAGCTTTCACGCAAGATATATTCTCATCATTTTGGAATTTATATCTTCTCAAGTTACTTTCTTTGTGGCTATATATAATGTACATAACAATAAGAACATTATTTGAATGTTATGATAAGCTTAAAAGGTAAAAAGTAGGTGATAGTCCGCTATGAATGTATCTTAATTTAAATTTTATAAATTTTTAATTAAATTTAAATTTCTATTAAAATATGACAATTAAAGAAATCATGCCGCCTTAAAGTTATAAATACATATAAAAGACAAAAATTATAGGTGATTTCTTCTCATTTATCTTAATATTAGTCGGAATTCCCTTATACTTGTTGGTGGGAGAAGACAGCTTATTTCAAATTAATCGATAAAAGACGCGTGAGTTTCGATCCACATCATAGCTTATAAATAAAAAAACATAATAAAGATAAAAAATTTAAGCTAAAATTATTGAATTCTAACAAATACGTATATTCGTTTTCTCCATGTTCATCAGTGCTAACATGAAGCCACAACTTTATGGGTCATTTGCACTTTTATTCCTATTTTGGGTTAATTTTTAAATTTTATCTCTCAAAAGTTAAATTTTCAAAAAGGGAGGGGCTGTACTTGTATTTTTTGAAAAATTTGGAAAAATTAAAAATATTTTTAAATTATAATTTGATATTGTTTTTTTCTTTGAAACTTTTTGAATGCAAAAATTAAAATCCAATCATTTGAAAGACCAAATCCGCATTTAATGCAACATTATCAAGCATATATATGGAGGGTTTTTTTGGGTAAAATATAATTTTCTTAAAAATTAAAATCAAAAATTTACTTTCAATTTGGAGAATGTGAAATTTAAAGCATGATTTGAAATCGAAGTTAAATTTTTATTCACATTTCAAAAGAACGCTAATTCCAAATTTGAACTCCAAATTTTACTCATATTTCTCCGGCCAGTAGCTTTCTAAGTGTTTCATCAACCGTGTGCGAGGAGCAAACTGTGGAGTGGATATTACTTCTCGTTTAATTAAAGATTTCATTTCGAGTCCTAGATATAAAAAAATCCTTGATAGATAGCGCTCCCAACAAATGTACCCAAGATAAATTCAAATCAATCGAATTTCAATAAAGTTAATACCAACACGATAAAAATATAAAAAAAACCTGCATGAGAGCAGAAATTGAATAAATGAATGGTGGACCACTGACATTCGGATTTTCTCAAGTACATTGTATGTAGCAACTAGACAACGTAATCCTCCTAACATGACAACTCAGATTTTCAAAACTTTCTTACAAGTGCTCTGATGTTGGGTCTGATTTAGTGTCAAAATTATACGCATGTAAATTTCAATATATTTTTATTTGTTATATATCATGGAGGCCGCAGTTTATAGCTTCAACTTCAACTAGTAAAGAATAGAATTGGTTGAGAAATTTATTATTTCAAATTTCTTATTTTGAAAATTAATTTCTTTTGTTTTAATTCATTGTGATAGCACCAATATTATTGATAGAGTACAAGCACCCTTGACAGATTTACACAAGCACCCTTGACAGATTTCATCTATTTGAGTGTGTGGAAGTAGGCCGCTTCCTAAGCGAGAATTGACTTATTCTCAAAAGCACTCATGAAAATCGGGATAGCATAAGGTCGTAATGTGCTAACTATTAAAACTTATGTAAACACCTTACTATTATGTGCAAGCAAGATACTTTATTTTAAGCAACATAGTTCAAGTCTCGAAATCACTACCGAGGTTCAAGAGCGTAGAATGAAAAAATATTGGAGTTACATGTGCATTTTAATATTAAAACTAAAGTATTAAATTAAGGGTCATATTAATGAAAATAAAATAGAGAAAGTGATGTCACTATTTTTTATAACTCATGCTTTTAATATAGTATAGATTATAAGATTTTAAAACTTTCATTAACCATAAAAGAAAAATCTAAAACCGAATTGTTATTCTTAATATATAAATAGTGACGAAATGAGAATTTTCACTAATAAAATTTAAAATATAAATAAGTAAACATACAATAAGTTAATTAAAGAGATTTAATATCTAATACACACACATCACACACATATATATATATATATTATAATATAATTTTAACCATATATATAGTATAAATTCTCGACAAAAAGTTTAACTAAACAACTTCAAATACCCTAACTCCATCATGTATACAAATGTGTATTTTTTCCAAACGGGTCAAGGAAGTAATATAACATAATACTTAATTAATATGAAATTTCCTATTTACCATTTAGCTTCCAGCAGATATCATAGACCGTAAAAAATTGTGGGTGCTTTTAAAATTATTAGTTTTAGTCTACGTGTTTCGCATGTGTAACATAAAACTTTATGCCTCATAAAAATTAAACATTAATGGTTGAAACACACATGCACATACAATAAAATAAATAAAACTCAAATATATATTTAAAAATATAACTATAATATAAAAGAAGTATTACATCTTCATCAATTAATGTTATAGGCATTCGATCGTCTCTCCTTTGTTCCCCTTTTATACTCTTTTATTAATCCAAATTCAATTACTAAGACTTCTATAATCGAATGAGAATCGTATTGCCTTAAGTTTTTAATTGGCACAATTTTGTTCACGAAATCCTTTTTAGCTTCACTGCAAGATTATCTAAAATAAATTGTGCACAAGCGTTATATAATTATAATAATCTATAAGTTTCTAAAAAATTAATTTTGCGATAAGAGGAGATTATCACCTAAACAAATAAACTTATGAGTGTATGAGTAGATGAAAAATATTAGTTATAAATAACACAAATTTTAAATCACATAACATCAATATTAGACTTAATTATAGAAGATAATCTAAGTTAAATTATTTTGAGTATAAATAACTTGAGTTGACATAGCAATTACTACTGCTTCAAAAACATGAAAATTTTTGATAATAGTAGGCATGGAAAATTTTTAATATAGAATTTTTTTAACTTTATGAAAATTTTCAGTTAAAAAAAAAAGTAGGCATGGAAAATTTTTATGGAAATTTTTTTTTTCTATGAAATTATTTTAAAATAGTAGGTATGGAAATTTTAATATAGAAATTTTCAGTTAAAAGAAATAGTAAAGAAAAGTATCAAAAAATTTAAAATATATATCAATATCATATCATATATTATAATATTAATTTTTTTAATTTTGATATCTAGCGTATCATACCCATCCCGAGGGGTGGGGCCATGAAAAAATCTACTTTGTGCATTTGCATACCTCTCCATAATATTCTTCTCACTATTAACACGTCGTTCTAGTAGTTAATTTTTTAGAAAATAATTTTATATTATATTTTTGTATAGCTATTTACTTATAACAATTGAACATAAGTAATAAATATTATTATAAAAATATTTTTAATTTTTTTAATTTTTTTATCTTTTTTGATTTTTTTAATATTTTTAATTTTTGAAAATTTTAATTTATAGTGTTTTTTTTTATTTTTTTAGAAAATTACTCATTCTTAGATAGAAAATATACTTTATCCACTTACTTCCAAGAATATATTTAAAAAATGTAACTTTTTAATATTTTCTTAATTATGTAAAAACTCTATCAACTTGAATAAGGATAAAATTGAAAGAATAATTATGTAAATTATTTTGAAATAAAATTTAAAAAAATAAAATATCACTTAAGATCAAACCTGCCTCTAGTGTCATGTCATGCAATTTGGCATCTGACAAGAGTCCTCTTGTTTTTCTAGTTCTCCACCAAATTTGAACCTAAGTAGGAATATAATCGATTTTAAATATTTTTTTTATTTTATATTAAAATTTATAAATTAAAAAAACAAAAAAAACATGTAATTTAATTAAAATTATATATTTTTTTTATTTTTTTTATTTTTTTTATGTTTTATATTTTAAATCATGTTTTTGAATTTTATAATTTTTTAAAATTTGAAATTCAACTTGAATTCTTAAATTTAAAATTTTCCTAAAAAAAAAAAAAAAGAAAATTAGGATCCACATACCTTATTGGCTAAGATTTAAATTTAAAATTCTTCCTAAAAAAATTAAGCCCATAAATTTTATTGACTAAAATTATGAACACACTATCTTCCTTCGATTCCATTCTTCATTAAGTTGCCGACTCCCAACCCCCAACCCTCTTCCCTTTTACCCACCCCCTTTCTCTTTTCTATCTCTCTCTAAAGTCCTACTACACATTGTGTGTATAACCTCCCCAAAGATCGTACTTTTTCAATGCTTTGTACACCATATCTCTTAAATTCTCATGCTTCTTGAGGCGATTTCTCTCATCAAGAATACCCCATTTACCATTACTCAAAATCTCTCTCGTTTCCCTCTTCCCCTTTCTCTTCTCTCTCCAATTCATTCGCCCCATATAGTAAACACAGCTTACACACACACTATCTCTCTTTCTCTCTCTCTATATATACCCTCACATATAGAACACTCGTTCTTCTTCTTTTGTTAAAAAAAAATTAAAAGATTCGATCTTTCAGAAAACGCTTTGTGGGTTTTGTACTTGTGAAATCTTTTTTGTTTTGTCTCATAAAGAACTCAGAGATAGGGGGCGACATGTTCACCGAAGAAGAGTTGCGTGACTTACATGTGTCAAGAGAGGATGATTACGCGAGGTTTCGTTGGCCGCACTTGCCCTCCATTACGACGATCTCCGGTGGCAAACTTAGGGCTTTTACTTCCGGTGCACTCGAAATCAACCGTGAATGCCTCCCCGGTCGCCGTGAAGGTTCTTACATACACACACACTAACGTGCTCGTTAAATGCATGTTGTTGATTCTATCCTGCCTTATGATGTAATGTTGAAATTTTTTTATAACTGTGGTGTCCTGGCCCACGTATCTCAATTTTACACTATCCGTGCCTCCCACCAACACATCATCACATGTATGTAATAAATAACTCTAAAAGTTGATGTATTGTTTACTTATATAACTCTAAAAGTTGATGCATCGGTTTACTTTTCAAGATTTCATGTATATTTGGGGTCGTTAGCCATTTTATTTTGGTCGATAAGCATTTTTAAAGCAACTAAGCTAGAGATTTTAATTTGCCTCTACCACATTGTGTTTAGGATAATACTTCATGTATTTGCAAAGGCGTGATCTTCGATGATGAGTTCTCGTTTTATTGGTTTTGAAGAGGGTGAAGCTTATCAACCCAAAAATCTTCATAGCGTGCACTTTGTTGTAGTTCTGGTTGACGATATAGTAGTATTCTTTTTAGGTGGCAAAGAATTCATGCTAGCATGTGATATTGGCTGCGGCAGACCCTTCATTCTAACGTGCATAACATTTTGTCCTAGGACTCGTTAATTACTCTTTTTCGAAAGAAGACTAATCCCAACATGAATCTTCCCTATCCATCCATTTAAACCAATCTAAGTGCATTTATGTATTGCAAGGATTTTCATAAATTAACTAGATTGTTGCTTCTCGTATAAATATTTCACGAGCGATACTTAACTAACGACTACTCAAAGACATCTCAACAGAGGCAATCAGTTTTCCGTCGGAAACAAGTTTCCTAGTTTCTTGAACTTCTTTAGTGATAGAAGGGCTTTTAAGTAACAAGTTGACATTCTTTCTCCTCCCTAACTAGGTTGTCAGTGTAGAAATTTCAGAAGTTTTTGCTAAATAGGACCAATTATGTCATGGTTTCTTGGCGACACTTGTCTTTTGATGGATGTCACTGACTGCTTAGCATGGTGTTACCTATTAGAATAAGTTTAGTATCATTACTACTTTTTCTCATCAATACACATTTAGCAATGCTCTAGTTGTACTAATATTTGCCTCTGTTTTTATGAAACAAATAAAAATAAACGTTACTTATTACCCTATTTGATAAATATTTCCATGTTTGCGTCTAGTAATTTGCCCTTTCTTCTTTATTAGAAAAGCCGACTCCAACCGTATTTGGAGAGGCATTCTAGAAGAGTCTTCCAGAAATGGAAGAACAATATCTGGATCTTTGTTGGTGGTGAGAAAGTTCAGTGGGGAAAGACTGCATTACTCAAATATTACAAACCGCCTTTAAAGAATGCCAATAGGTCACATAAATCAAGCCATCGTGATGAGTTTATCATATGTAGCGAGTGCAAAAAGAACGTGTCGGGCTTCCGCCGTATGGGAGGATTGCAGATCTTTACCATGATGCTTCACCAATACACACCGGAAGTGCCTTTCGATATTCCTTGGCAAGTATGTTTCCTTTTCATGCTTAATTTCCTTAATAATGAGTATGTTTTACATATGCAGGCTGTTATTTTCAATTTATTGTTCATATTCAAAAGGATTTCTCTTCTAATTGATCAATCTGACTTCCATAATGGAAATCACAAATTATTTACCTATTTTAATCATGAAAACCTTTCAATAGTTAAAAATCGTTGCATGAAAAGATATCTCTGATTCGAGATTGCTAGTTATTTGATTGATCGATATGGTATTAGACTACAAAGGGAACAAAAATAAGAAAATGTCAGTATGTTGGCTCCGAGGTCATCTCGAGCTTTGTGAAATGACAATGTTATAGCAAAACGTGAAAAGCATTTCCGCAAGTGACCTAGAAATCTTTTCTTTAAATCAACCTTCTCGGGCCCTAGAGGACCTAGACTGTATTCTTAAACCTTTTCATGTCGCACTTTTGCATTTTTAGTAGAAAATAGAGAAGAGTTTGATATTTGTCCTAATGGATCATCATTGAGCACAACACTTTATGGATGTGTGGATCACTATAGCACTTTGTGGATGAAAATATTTTTTTGGGGAACTAAACGAGAAAATACTAGAGGAGTGACATCATTCATTCAATGCATCGTTCCTTCTACAAAGTGTTTAGCTTTGACATCATTCTATCGCTTCCCAATGGAAAGTTTTTTTTCATTTAAAAGGGACATGTAGCTCATTTGAAAATGTTGAAATTATCTCGATCTAGATGCAATTGAAAGTGCACATCTGTAGTCTCATTTCTAAATTTGGCGGATGAATGAAGTCCCATGCCGAGTTCCGCTATGATAGAAAAGAATGAAATATTTGGTCATGGAACTTTTCACTCACCGTATTAAGACATCGTTAAAATGAATTTTTTGATTTTGTTTCTGGCTTTCAAAGAAAAGCTTTCGATAGACAATATAAGTTCTCAATCGTGAGAGACAATGTTGGAACTGTGGAAAGTGAGAGGCCGTGGAATTAGTTCTTGGAAAACTTGTCAAGTAAACACATTGTTATTAGTATCTCAGGTTTCAGGAATATTATTTATGTGGTTTTCAATACTTTAAGAATGAATTTCATAGTGAAGGCAAAGTTTGGTATGTGAAAGATTTTTGGTCTATGTATAAATTATTTGGTATGCTTACCTTTTTAGAAATTTAAATAAGATTTATTCATGTCCACAAAGGAAACATTAAACCACCGAATAAGTGATTTTGTGATTCTCGCTACAAATGACCATTCGATGAGCACCAATAATGTATACACCATTTGAAAGTGATTTTGTAATGAATGAGATAACTTGCAAGGTTAACTTGAATTAGGAAGGAAAAATATACCTTGATCGAAAGGAGTTTTTCAGGTTACCAACCGAGTAAAAACTAGAATTGTGCTTTCTTAGATGAATGTGATCAAAAGTTTAAGAAGAGGAAAACTTTAGAGTTAAATAATGTATGTGGTGCTTTAGATGGAATGAGTTTCCAATTCACAAAAAGTATACTGGAAGTGTATGCTTTTTGTGTGATCGATTTAGGATATACCTTGAATGAAAGATGTCTTCAGACAGAAAAGTGTCATATTACTTTATTTGCTAGGAGATATTATAATCTCGTTGATTGCACCTCCTTCCTCCCCCATTCCGGGATGGAAAGGAAGTTCAGGTGTCCTTCCTCCTATCTCCGAGAGAAACATTTTGGTGGTATACAAACATATGACAGGTAGAGGATGAATGTGATTCTGAGATCGATCACGTGATATATTGCTCCTACGAAAGTATACCGTATATTGATTTTATTCCGTAAGTGATGTGTATAATTAATCAAAACATTACCATTGTTGTTCGAGCATTGTCTTCCCGAAAAGTCAATAAGTAATGATATGAGCATCCCAAAATATTGAAAAGGTGTTTTGGGAGCCTTCGTACCGTCAAAAGTTTCAAGTCGATGGACATGGTATATAAACTACCCTCCGTGAAGGTGTCATGCCATATATGTTTTTTTTCGTTTATTTATGAACTCCTCCACTCGTTGAATAGAGATATAGGTGCTACCTCCACCGCCGAATAGAGATATAGGTGCTATACATAGAGCAAATTTTTGCCGACATTTTCAATTTGCGAGTTATCGACAATCCTCTCTCCGCATGTTTGTATGTATTAATATTGTCATTTTCTATGGTCTCGATATCTTGGTTTATAGTAGAATTTGTTTTTGACTGAGCTTAAAGTGTAATGTTTCCTTTGATCCTAAACATGCCATTTTTGTTATATGTTCTTACTGTGAAGTTATTGCATCATTCAATTTTTCAAATTAGTAATGTGCATTTTTTATCGCGAAACCTTTCCCTTCTATCATTATTACTCCTTTCAGACTTTGCAAAGCTAAGGGAGGGCTAGTCTCTATCCGAGACAGACATTAAAAGTTGTGCCATTGTCCAAGTAACTCGCCGGTTATCGTAATGTGGCTATGCTTAGTATTATATTTTTACTTCTTTAGCAAACCATGTTTATGATCAATTATTTTTGCTTATATTCATTGTGGTCATGTTTGTTTGCTGCTTCTTTGTGTTTTAGATTATCATGTGATGTTATTGAAGAGCGAGCAAGCCGAAGGGTGTGCAAAGATGTTCCATGTTTCTTCGACATATACAAAGTTGCACTTCCTCTATATTGGAGATTAGTTGAGACTGGAGAACATTAATTGAAGCAAGTAGAGTATGTAGTTAAAAATTAAGAAAAATTACTTTTACCTTATAAATAGTCAATTATTTTCCTATTTTTGAATTTTTTGGTAATCAAATGTAGAAAGTGATTGATATCTTTCAAAGGAGAAAATGTTTAAAATTTGCATGGTGTATTAACTTGGCCATTAAATTACCCAAGAATACTCATGTTTTTGAATCCCAACGTATTTTTTATATTGATTATGTGTTCTTTTTTCGTGCAAAAAGTTTAGAATTTTGGGGTCCTCTATCCTTTAGTTGAGAGTAAAAGTTTTTACAAAAATCTTTTGGTGCTTTTTTATTGTAAATCAATGATAGGACAAATTCTTCAAAGAACTTGTTGAGATCGACGTAATGACTCCATTTTAAGATTTTTCAAATATAAGATTATTTATGCATTTAAATCGAAGCATAGATTTTATTTCATCTCATGCAAGATCATCTCCATATTCAAGTCAAAGTAAAATATTTATAACGGTTGGATAAATTCAAGAAAAGAAAAATAAATTACTTCCGATTCCTATTACCTCCATCACAAATTGAGCAATAATTTTCAGAAGAGAAAATACGTAGAAAGTGATGAGAATAACAATGAGGATGTAAACTAAATGAAAAGGCCAGTATTTGATAAATACTACTTGCAATTTTTATTAACACACTTGAAAAGATAACTAAAATGAGTAAACTCAAATATTATAGGAAAGCATTTATACGTATTTATCGGGAAACATGAATTTGTATAAATCAAGCATTAGAAATCAATGATGAATTTGTATTAACTGTTTGAAGAAATAAAAAGTAATGTGACGAGGAGGTGTCTGAGTGCCTCAATGTGGAGGTGTGAGCGATTGTCTTTGAATGATTTTAGGAGAGATATAGCTAGACCGAAGAAGCACCCAGGGAGAGGTGACTGTAAAGGATATAACACACATTTGCAAACTAATGAGACTTTAATCTTAGATAAAGATATGGTACAATTTTGATTAGGGTAACATGGTAGTAGGGAGTTGTGGGTGACAGCGTTTTTATAGTTACTTGCCTTTCATTGTTTGTTCTTACTCGTTGTTACTTGTTTATCGTTTAGTATATTGTTGTTGTGTGTTTTAGTGCATTTGGCCATTATTGTATATTATATGTCAGGATCTTGCGCCGCTATTATGTTGTTAGGTTTGTCTTTCTTAAAGTCGAGGGTTCATCGGAAACAACCTCTCTAATTCCGAGGCAAAGGGAGATGGCTGCATTTATTTTATCCTCCCAAATCCCACTTGGTGGGATTACATTGACTCATTGTTATTGTTGAATGTATAATACTAGAAAACGTTTCCTCAATATACTTAATGCATGCTTTGAATTAAGGTGGCGTATAAGTGTCGATATATACTATAATAATTTATACTTATATACATTGATGCTAATATGTAACAGTACAAGAGATTGAAGAAAATTACGTACAATATTCAAATTATTTAAATGAAGGTAATATGTATACAAACGTAGTTATTCAATATATAAAACTACTTATATGTTAAACAAGCAATATTCAATAGATTGATATTATATAAAAAATTGGTTATACATATTCAAATCCTCTTAAATGAAGGTAATATCATTTTTATTGCGTACATTTTTTTTCACAATATAACTGTATATATCTACTAATATATATAATATAATAATTATGCGCAGTATGTATACATATTAGATTTTATGCATACATAATAAAATTACCCTATCACAAATAAAATGTATATTTTGAATCAAATTATAATCGTATGCGTAAAACCAAATCACTATATTAATTAACTGTAAGTAATCTTCTTCATGCATAATGTGAAATTTATTCAAATCCCATAATTTTTTATGATAAGCACTCCCACAGTTGACATACCGAATTTTTCATCTTAAACTTAAATTTATTTCAAATTGCATAGTTTTTAATGAAAGACGTTAATATATAAATGTTTTATGTCATCCACAACCCGTTATTATTTACATCTCCAGCTTTGATACGCTCGATGATGCAAAAGTTTTGCAATTGTAGTTAAGTCTGAGAATACGTAAATACCGTTTTTGTGGTAGATTCGCAATGCTTCCTTTTTCACAAAATATAAAATGTTACGGTCAAAATTTTGATATATACAATTTAAAGTGATTAAAATATTAAATCCTTAATAAATCACCGATTTAATTTGGTAAGATAATATTATATTCTTTTTAAAGTGTCAATCTTTACAATTTTGGCTAACTTATGCCAATACTCTTTGGGGTCGCTTGGTTTGAAGATGTTATGCAAAGGATAAATTATGTTGGTGTTAAGTTATCATGGTGTTATTTTGTATCAAAGGCTTCAGTTTATCAGATTAAAAATAACGCATATCAGATAATTTCTAAGAAAAATTGTTTGTTTACAAAAATATTCCTCCCCTTATTTTTAGCTTTTTATATCTTCTTTGCAAAGTTTTAGTTATTTATTTAAAACTTTTAATCCCGAGATAAGTTATCCTTAATTTATAGCCAAACAAAGAATTAAGTGATACTAAAAAGTAATCCCAAAATTATCTTCGCTTATCAATCATACCAAACCACCCCTTAGGCCTAAGATTTGTTAAAATATTTTGGGTTATAAAATTATCAATCCTATATAGACTTGTACTCATGTGTCAATTCCCTAGTCTCTCTCCTCTTGAAGTTGAGAGTGGCTATGTTTTTAAATAAACCCTAAATCTAAATCTCTTAGATATCTCTTATGTTTATGGATTGTACTTTCAACTTTATTTTTAAAGTATATGAATTTAAATTGAATATCGAATTTAGTATTCCAAACTTTTATATCTTATATTCTACCTTAAAATGTGTGTGCCCAATATTAATAATTCAAATTTTCAAAGTGTCTAATATATTAGTACTACAAGTACGCTACCCATTAATATTAAGTTCAATATAAAATTAATGATCCGGGAACGTAGATGACCTCAATTCTTGTTATCAGAAAGTTATACATTCTAAGGAGTAAATTATTAGATGAATTGAGGTAATTAATTGTCGTGACCTACCTTAAAAACTTTAAAATCAAAATTAAAATCTAAACTATCGCTATATACTTTAACATATTTAAACTACCGATATTTTTGAATAAATATAAGGTTTAATTTATTGCCAATGAAACAGAAATCTATAGTTTATTTTCAGAAGCAAAATTTATTTTCTTTTTAAAAAACCTATACAAAAGGTTTACACTTATCAAAAGTATAGTATTTAAGTTAATATATTAATCTTTCAACTATAAATACAATAACCTAAGGGTTAAGACATTTTACCAAACTATTCTTCATCAATACATATTTAATTACACATTTTTGTATATTTAAAATCAACATAATTATCAAGTACTGACACAAATTTTTTTACGTTTCTTAAAATAAAATTTACATACTTGAAAACTACATAAAAAGTACTACAAAATATAAAATTAGCAATTTAAAATATTTAAAAAGCATATGAAAATCATGATCAAATAATATAATAATTCAATTTTACCTTGAAATTTGAATCGCACTAAATAAATTGAGACACGAGGAATAATTATATAAAAACTAATATTATATTTTGATTTAACTACATTTATATTGATTAATAAAATTGTGCTGTGATTTTCTATAGAGTATTACATTTTAATTAAATAAAATTGGAAAAAGGTTAATTAACTCATTTTATCTATTTACACAAATACAATTAATAAAATTCTCAAAAGTCATATTATCTTTTGTTTACCAAAACCCCAATCTTTTTTTTCTTCTTGGGCCGAAACCTAAAGCCCTGGTGACATAAATTTGAAACTTATGAAAGGACTGGATTGCTCACCTCGCCATGAACCGTAGATGTATCTATGGTATGGTCACATGTGCTCTGATATCAACTTCAAATTGGTTCTGCAAGGTTTTGCTCGAATTGCTAAATTAAAAGACGGTTCCAAATTATAAATCACTGATAACGCGAACATATCTAAGTTTATTTAAGAAAAAAAATCAGACGCTCCAATTATGAGCAACATTGGTTATGAGAAAAAAATCACAAATAAATTTTGGTTTGAGATATGTTTATTTAACATATAGCAACACTTCAACGCATCGCCCAACAAAGCTCCCCTATCACAATTGGTTCAGGTATCGGGAATCAAATAATTCCATCTAAAATCAACGCGCAAGATCTTCTTTACCGCCTACTACAACGCCATTAAAAGACATCCCCAAATGAGCTCAGGTAAATATTAATTTTCTTAACATTAGGGGGGAAGTGATTAGCAGCTGAAAATTGGGTGTGGTCCTTGAAAAAAAAAAGTGAACTTAAAGTTCAAGAGATAATTCACTTGTAAAATATCAGAATCAATTGCCGATATATTTGCTGAACCTATTTTATAATTCACATTGCAACGCCCAACGAAGCGTTTCTTAAGGACAGATCTATGAGACGCCCTCAACGCTGATGCACTAAATAGCCTAAATATAAAACTCCTTGAAGAATGAGAGAGCAAATGACAAGATTGGCCATAATGATTTGTGCAAGTGCTTTAAGAAAAGACCATGACATAACACTTCATAAAACCTCGCAAATGTTCGTATCCGAAAACGGTAAAAATGCAATAGACCTCAATAAGCTTACGTCGCAAATGAACCGATATCAAAATAATGAAACAGATTTTTATGGAAAAGATTTTCCAAATCTCGATTCCCAATCAAATTAGGTAAAGAAATCATTTTTTTCCCTATAAATGAAGTTACGTATGAACACCTCCAATTCCATGAATTTCTCTAAAGTTCTAATGATTTTCGGTTTTTCTCGTGATAAAGCTTTGATTTTTCTACTCGTGACGTTGCCAATTCGACAAGCTTACTTGAACCAACAACAACATCAAGACCTCAAGGAGTGATGATTATACTTTCTTGGATGGTTTTATATTTGAGGATTCAACATTGACTCCTGATGATCTTGTTGATGAGGAGGAAGAAGAAGAGGAAGAAGAAGAAGAGGAAGTAAGGTGTTGCTAATGATGTATCCGAGTCGATTCTTGATGAAATTGAAGAAGAGGAAGAGGAAGAGGAGATTGCTAATGATGTATCCGATCTGATTCTGATGTAGAAATTAGGGAAGAAGAGGAGGATGAGTTTGAGAATGACTTATATGAGTGGATTCTTGATGAAGAAATTATGGCAGAAGCGGAGGAGTTTGAGAATGACTTATCTGAGTGGATTCTTGATGAAGAAATTATGGTAGAAGAGGAGGAGTTTGAGAATGACGATTCGCGTTGATTCTTGATGAAGGTCTTGATGAAGAAATTATAGAGGAGGGGTTTGAAGTTGATATGTCTGAAAATATGAAAACAACAACAATGGAGTTTGGGAATCATCTTATTAATGAAGACGAAACAAGAATGGAGTTTGGATATACATCTTACTAATGAAGG
Organism: Datura stramonium; assembly: GCA_018107945.1. Taxonomy (NCBI): domain Eukaryota; kingdom Viridiplantae; phylum Streptophyta; class Magnoliopsida; order Solanales; family Solanaceae; genus Datura; species Datura stramonium. Next base: position 2,287 of record JACEIK010000222.1, on the reverse strand, counting down.
CTAACATCAGCAAGAACAGTCTCAGATTCTTCCACATCAAACAAATCAAGTGCAGGCTAGGACGGCTCGTATGAGAGTGAATACTGACTATGTTCATTACAGAATGCAAGCGCCACAATCAGCTTGAAGAAGAAGCAGAAGAAGAAGATGACAATGCTAATGAGGTCCTTGATCAAGACATGTCTGAATATTTGAAAACAAGGACATTTTGTGCTATGGATACAGATAATTTTAATGAAGTTGAGGAACAAGAAGCATGTGCTATCTGCTTATTTGACTATCAAGATGAAGATACCATTGGCACACTTCAATGTGGCCATGAATTTCATGCTGAATGCATCAACAAGTGGTTGCAGAGGAACACATCATGTCCCTTTTGTAGAGCTCCAGTTTTGCCCCAATAACAACACATGATTGCCAACATTATTCTTATTCTCAACACCAATTGTAGTAGCGATAAGTATAGTCTTGTTTCAATGATAATTGAGGATGTGGATATTCAATCTTGGGGCTGCAGTCAATTCAAAAATGCCTATTGGTGGTCCAGTGAATAAAGCTATGTGGTTACTTCCTAGTGAAATTTAGCTGCCATGTGAAATTTAGCTCAAAACAAAAAGAATCTCTTCCAAAACCCCTCCCTCTCTCCCCCCCAAACCCCCACCCCCCGCAGCTTTGTTTACAGCATTTAATCCAAATTTACAGTTAAACATTTTACAGTCAAAGGCTTTTTTTTTCTGCATTTTCAGTAGTATATGGTTCAGATAGGTTCTTTAAATCTTTGATACATTCTAGTGGAGACAAAATATTCTATGACAATAATTGTTCTTATACTACATACACAAAAATATATTATGTATATATACACTTCATATGATTATATTTTTATTTGTGCACCATCAAATACAAATACCAACTCGGCACTACTTAGTGAAAAGTATAATCCTCATGACTGCATTTTTCTAGTCATTTTTTTTATAAAAATGCAAACAAAAAAACACATGTTGCGAGTTTTGAACTAGCGAAAACCTCATGTGTAAAAGAAGCACCAAGACCATCAAAATCACATCAAATTATAACTATTAGTTTGTAATCAAGAAGAAACCACTTATTTTTCTAGAAAATATTTTCTTAAAAATATTTTTCATGAAAATATTTTCTTCATTATGTACATATCCTTAGTGTAAATTAGTACATATTTAATTATATCGGGTGCTTATATCAAGTTAATATAATTTATTATAATTAAGTAATTTAACAAAATAAAAAACTTATTAATTAATTATTATAATTATGATAATTATCTATATTTAAATATAACATTATATATTGTATTTACACTTAATATAAATTTGATGCGAATAATTTATTGTATAAATCGTTTTCACTAAAGATATATTCTCATCATTTTGGAATTTATATCTTCAAGTTACTTTCTTTGAAATGCAAAAATTAAAATCACAAAATTCACTAATTTGGAGAATGTGAAATTTCAAAGCATGATTTGAAATTGAAGTTAAAATTTTATTCACATTTCAAAAGAGAACGCTAATTCCAAATTTGAACTCCAAATTTTACTCATTTCCTAGCTAGTAGCTTTCATGTTTCATCAACTCAGGCGAGGAGCAACCAGAGTGGATATTCTCGTTTAATTAAAGATTTCGATTTCGAGTCCTAGATATAAAAAGATCCTTGATAGATAGCGCTCCCTAAATAAGTTTTACCCAGTATAAATTCAAATCAATCGAATTTCAATAAGAATACCAACACTAGATAGAAAAAATATAAAAAAACCTGCATGAGAGCAGAAATGAAATAAATGAATGGTGGACTAATGACATTCGGATTTTCTCAAGTACATTGTATGTAGCAACTAGACAACGTAATCCTCCTAACATGACAACTCAGATTTTCAAAATCCTCTTTACAAGTTCTCTGATGTTGGGTCGGATTTAGTGTCAAAATTATGGTGCATGTAAATTCATATTTTTTATTGTTAAATATAAAAAAATAAATATATTGTTGAAGTTATATGTATATTTTAATATTAAAATGCATATTATATTAGTGGATATATAATGAAGAAAGTAGTGTCATTCTTCATTGTAACTCAGGTAATCATTGTGGCATGTTCTTCATATTATGTTTTACTTTCTTGACATTTAGTTGTAAAAGAAAAATTCTACATTTATATAAAAGATGTTTTCTTCCATGTGTTTGTGTAGAAGAAAGATAGATGAGAAATGGATGAGAAGTATTATATTGTATTTATATTTTGAAGTTATTATAG
>JACEIK010000221.1:470218-549560 GCA_018107945.1 Datura stramonium | reverse complement strand
CTTTACAACTATAGATATTCCTCCACTCTTTTATTTTCTTACAAATTCATCCATCTCTCTTCTCTTATTCTCTCTTCTATCACTATCTTTCTTTATATGCTAAACATTATTGTTATCAAATACCAAATTTGGTTATCTTTTTGGAGCAAGTAGAAACTTTCAAATTTCAAGTTTCAATATTTATTTACGGCTTTCGATTATAATCGTCTGTTTTAACACAGACGTTTGGTACATTAATTTCATCTCTTACTTTCTTTAATTCTTGCATTTATTTTTCATATTTAATTTATCTTTATTTATTTTCATTTTTAATTTAATTATATTTTTAAAATTATATCTCCTAAAAAATTTGGCATGAAAATTCCTCCACTTTCGGTGTTTTCCAAAAATATTAGTAAAGGTGTTGGTTCTAATAACGGTAAATGTAAGGTTAAAATTGGGATAAACATGAAAAATTTAACTCATGTTGATGAAACTTCTTCTCTCCCCCCCCCTGATTTTCACGACATAAATTTGGATACTCGTTTAGATAATGAAACCTTAGAAAGACAATATGAAAATTTTGAAGAGGAAGTGATGAACAAGTTGAAGAAGATGAATATGATGACACACCAACTAGCCCAGTTACCGAAGCTCTAACTCAGACTCCTACTCAATCGGGAGCTAGTCTTCCCCCTGTACCACCTACATGGGGTAAGTCCACGGTGCAACGTCCTAGAACATCAATTATATGAAAATTTTTACCTCAATGAATAATGTACTTTTGCCTTTTGTAATAAATATAAAAGAAATATGCATATGGAAAAGGTGAAAATATGGGATACTAGGAGATTAGGTAGATATTTGCTAAAATATTATAAAGAGGTATATCTGAGAGCTCGAATTGAAGTCGATTTTGACACAAATCCCACTAACGTTGGTATAACTGGCTCTCCTGTTCGATTTATAGGAGGTTCTAACATGGTTCAATGACAATTAAACTCTTCTAACCCTTCTACTATACAACGTCCATATAACAAAATAGAGATCGTGAAAATATTGTAAAAATGATTATTGTTTGTGGGTTGCCTTTTAGTTTTTCTTCAACCCAATTTTATCACTTATATACAAAAATCATATGATCCTGCTTTACAAGATTTTCTTAGAAGCACAATTAGAAGTGATTGTGTCTGATATGTCTCTATGTGTATCCCTCTCTCTATCTATGAGTTGGTGTGTATGTATCTCAGTCTATCTATCTGTGTGTCTAAATGTTCTCTATAGGTCTGTCTATCTCTCTACGTGTTCTTCCCCCTTAGAATCATGTACACAGGCCTATATTTAGAGGCCAGAACAATTAGGATTCCAGATTTAACTTTCGGATTTGAAAGAAAGGGGAAAACTAGAGAGGAAAAAATCAGCAAAGTCAAGGTGGAAGCATACCTTTTTAGAGCTTCATAATGATGGGAGAAGACTGTTGAGGCTTGATACTTGATTGATTGAAGGTGTCTTTGAGGCTAGAGCCTAGAGCCTGTAACACCTAGACCTCAAAATAGCTTATTGAAGGAAAATAACTGAAATTGTAGATCTGGTGCAGAGGAAAATAGAGGAGCTGATGGACCATCACGGACAGCGTCGAGGCCTGACGATATGGGTGACGGTCCGTCAGGTAGGCAACGGACCGTCGTGTGTTCCGTTAGGGAGAAGCCTTGTGTCCCAGTGGGTGACAGTTTGATTGATGGACCGCCGTCTTAGTGATGGCCTGTCACACCCACCATCACTTAGGCCAGTCGAGATCCCTTCTCTAGATAAGGGTGAAGTCATGAATGACAGACCATCAAGAGTGTGACGGCCCCTCACAGATACTGTTGGGGTGCTAGTTGTGGAAATTCTTCCTGATTCTCAGGGGCAATTTTGTAATCTTCTATTCTTCTAACTCCTATACTACGTCATTTTAAGCCCTGAAAGGAGTATTTTAATAAGGTTTACCTATTCTAATGCTTTAGACTCCCATGCACGCAAAGTTTAGAGATTCCTTTTGAAGATCAATCTAGAATCCCTCAATTTCTTCCCAAATTCTCTTGGGCTTTCAAGGATAGTTGGAGAATCAGTTTACTCAAGTATGTAGGGCTATGAATAAGAGTTTTCTTTCACTCTCATGGCCAAATTCCTCCTCAAGTTCATGAATTCAAGTATATGATTGTATAGGATTTTAACCCAATTTTATAAAATTCTCTATGATATGTCTATGAGTCAATTCCACTCATGTTCCAAAGCATATTTTAAGATTAATGGGCAGATTTTATACACAAATTGATTATAAATTCATGATTTCAAGTTATTAGAAATTATGCCCTATTATGCAAGTTTTATAAAAATTCAAGTTGATGATTCATGATTTCAAGTATGACGAGATATCTAGCATTAATAAATGTTTGTAAATTACCTGTATGGATCCATGATTTTGACTTATGAATTCTATTTCAAGTATGCATGATTTTAAGATTTGGGCAAGTTCACACAAGTTAAGTATATTTTCATGATTTAGCTCAGGTTAGTAAGATCAGCTTACCACATGGTTTAGAGTCAATACTCCTAATTCAACTTATGGTATGTTTGGAGCCAGAACTTTCAAATGTTCAGATTTCAGACTATGCATGTAATTATGATGTTAGCTTTGTTGAAAAAAATAATGAAAGCACTATGCTTGTTTTTGGGAGTAGTGCCTAGCACCGAGTAGGCCAAAGATTCAGGTAAATATGGGTCTCAAAACTATGCGCCAATGTAGGTATAGATATACACTGAGATCTCCCTTGAGAGTTTCCCCTGCCTTTAAGAGGCCTCAACTTGATATCTATATCATGGTATCGTCCTTAGCCCTGACAAGATTTTGGACGGCTCTGCCTACTTGAGTGTGATAGTTGGGGCATCACATAAGCTCCATCGTGATGGTGTCAGTTATGAAGAGTCTCCCGTTGTTCCTCATAATTTCAGTTATTCATGTTCATGACTTATGATATTATGTTTTACAGTAGATTTGACCTAATGATCAGTTTATGAGCTTTTACTTATGGTTTCAGTTATGACAAGTCATATGATTTCTATTTATAAATCCTAGGTCACTATGTTCAGTATTATATTCAACTTATGACTATGTATGTCTTAGATATAGTTTTCAGCACATAGTCCTTACTTTCATGATCTAATGATTTATGTTTATATGCATGATTTCAGTTAACAGTTACTGAGCATGTTTTACTTACCCTGCATAGTCAGTACATTTCAAGTACTGACCGTGTACTCTATGCTATATCATTTCATAATATAGGTTCAAGTATTCCAGTTTAGCATCGCCGATAGCTCGTTTCCCTTATCATCTCAGTCCTACCCTGCCTTGGGTGAGTCCTCATTGTTCGAGGGCATATATCATTTTAGTTTTGTGTTGTCAGTTTGTTTCAAACTTGGAGATAGCTGGGGGGCTTGTCCCATCATCTCATTAGTTAGTTGAGGCTTTTCAAACATAGACTAGTATGTTCAACTTGATACTTAGTATTGTGATATTATCGCTTGAGTTGCGTTATGTTATTCAGACTTCCACTTATTCATGTTAATTTATCGATTTTTGCATTAATATATGCTCTACAGTTGCTATGTTCATGCCATGGGTCGACTTGGAGCCATTCGTGGTTCTAGATCCCGTGTCTCGATCTGGGGTCCCAGCTCAGGTCGTGACAAACTTTGTATCAGAGCAAAGGTTTAGAGTGTCCTAGGGTGTTTGAAAGACGCGTTGAGTAGAGTCCTTTTCATGGGTGTGAAGCATGCCACACTTATGGGGAAGAGGCTACAAGATGTTTTAGGAAATTTTCCTTCTTTCATGATCTACGTCATGCGATGAAGTACCTCTCTATCCTTCTAACTCGTGCTATACACGTATACAGAAATATGCCTCTACACCGTGTGAATAGAATAAGGAATGGAAATAGAAATGGCCATGACAATGGCAATGGAGATGGGCATCAACAAGCCCCGCCAGCACCAACAGATCCTTTTCCTGAGCAGGTCATCACACTGAGTTTAGAGCGGTATTTCAGATGTTGGTATAGGCTATGAATGCTCAGGTCAATCATCAGGCAGTAGCCCATGTTCCTTAGAATGGGAATGCAACAATAGTTAGAGTTTGAGACTTTCTCAGAATGAACCCACCCGAGTTTCTTGGGTCAAAGGTGGATGAGGACCCGTATGAGTGTATTGAGGAGGTTCAGAAGATCTCTTAGATTATGGGGGTGACTGGAGAGAAGAGTGTGAACTTAGCCTCTTATTAGTTGAAGGGGGTTTCTTACATATGGTACTGCTAGTAGAAAGGAGAGTAGATCCGTGGGAGCGATCCCCGTGAGCTGAGATGAGTTTGTGACTGCCTTCCTGGATAGGTTCTTCCCTAAAGAATTGGGGAAGTGAAGGCGGCGGAGTTCGTCAACTTGAAGCAGCACCACAGGATTGTCCAAGAGTATGCTTTGGAGTTTACCTGGCTGTCTAAGTATGCGTAGGAGATGGTTGCGAATCAGAGGGATCATATGACCAAATTTGTGAATGGAGTATCAAATTCTCTGTTTATGGAGTGCAGTATTGCTATGATGAATCACTGGATTTCTCAAGGTTGGTCATATACGCTCAGCAGATAGAGGCAGAATAGATGAAGGAGAAGGAGAGAGAGGCCAAGAGGGCTAGGATAGGGAGTTATGGACAATTCCAGCAAAGGTCCGGAGGAGGAAATCGCGATCAGTCCCACTAGAGGTCGTTAGCCCCAGCACCATCATTAGCCAGTATTCTTTATAGACCTATGTGTGATAAGAGGGGTAGAGCATTAGGCTCTAGAGGTCAGGGGAGTGTGTTAGGAGAGCCCAACATTCCAGTTTGCGGGAGGTGTAGTAGAAGGCACACTAGAAAGTGCTAAGCGGGTTCGGGCGCGTGCTTCGGGTGTGGAAAGACCGGACATTTGCTCAGAGACTGCCCTTTAGCCAGATAGGGCCATAGTAGAGGTTGTGGCCCAGCCACCAGTCAGCCGCTCCACCAGCACGCTCAGCTTAGCAGGGAGAATCCATTAGTGTAGGTGGTGGCCAACGTCAGAACAGGTTTTATGCGCTATCATCCTGTCAAGAGAAGGAGGCCTCTTTAGATGTGGTCACTGCTATGTTACGAGTATTCTATCTTGATGTGCATGAATTGTTAGACTCAGGGGCTACCTTATCTTTTGTGACTCTCTATGTTGCTATTAGTTTTGGAGTTAGTCCCGAAGTCCTAGAAGAATCCTTCTTAGTCTCTACTCCAGTCGGTGACTCAGTTATAGCTCAATGGGTATACAAAAATTGCCCTATCACATTCCTTTAGAAAGTCACTTTAGCCGACCTAGTAGAGTTAGATATGACTGATTTTGATGTTATCTTTGGTATGTATTGGTTGCATACATGCTATGTCTCAGTAAATTGTAGAACCCGTACGGTAGAATTCCGATTTCTGGGTGAGACAATCTTAGAATGAAAAGGTAGTTTAGCTGTGCCTATAGGTCGCTTTATTTCCTATCTCAAGGCCAGAAAGATGATTATTAAAGGTTGTGTGTATTATCTGGTTTAGGTTAAGGATGCTAAATCCGATACCCTGGCTCTTCAGTCAATTCCTATTATATGTGAGTATCCAGAGGTTTTCCTCAATGATCTACCAAGAGTCCCTCCCGAGCGGGGTATTGACTTTGGTATTGACCTTTTCCCCGATATGTTGCCTATATCTATTCCTCCTTACAGGATGTCTCAAGATGAGCTAAAGGAGTTGAAAGATAAATTGAAGGATCTCCTAGATAAGGGGTTTATCAGGCCTAGAAAGTCCCCTTGGGGTGCTTCTCTTTTTTTTTTCCAGAAGAAGGATGGTTCTCTTTGTATGTACATTGATTATCGACAGTTGAACAAGGTCACTATCAAGAATAAGTATCTCCTCCACAGGATTGATCACCTATTTGACCAATGTTAGGGTGCTAAGTCCTTTTCTAAGATAGACCTCAGGTCCAGCTATCACCAACTCAGTGTTAGGGAGAGTGACATCTCGAAGACAACCTTTAGGACTCGGTATGGTCACTACGAGTTCGTCGTTATGTCTTTTGGACTAACGAATGCTCCTGCAGCTTTTATGAACTTTATAAACAAGGTGTTCAAACAATATTTATATATGTTCATGTCCATCTTCATAGATGATATTCTCATGTACTCTTAGAGCGAGGAGGAGCATGCTGCTCATTTGAGGATGGTGTTGCAGACTCTCAAGGATCACCAACTATTTGCTAAGTTCAACAAGTGTGAGTTTTGGATGAACTCAGTAGCATTTTTGGGCCATGTGGTGTCTAGCGAGGGTGTGTAGGTGGACTCTCAAAAGATAGAAGCGGTGAAGAATTGGCCTAGACCTGTTAATCCTTCGGACATTTGGGTTTAACTGGATACTACAGGAGGTTTGTTGAAGGATGTTCATCCATTATATCACCGTTGACTAAGTTGAATTAGAAGAAGGTCAAATTTCAGTGGTCAGATACTTGTGAGGAGTGTTTTTAGGAGTTAAAGACTTGACTCACTCAGCCCCAGTATTGACTCTACCAGAAGGCACTAATGGTTTTATTGGGTATTGTGATGCTTCTAGGGTTGGTCTTAATTGTGTGTTAATGCATCATGGTAAGGTCATTGCATATGACTCTAGACATCTTAAGACTCATGAGAGAAATTACCCGAGGCACGATCTAGAGTTGGAAGTGGTAGTGTTTGCATTGAAGATTTAGAGGCACCACCTTTATGGGGTGCATCTGGATGTATTCATGGACCACAAGAGCCTTCAATATGTGTTCACTCAGAAGGACCTAAATTTGTGACAATGGAGATGACTAGAACTTCTCAAGGACTATGACATGAGTGTCCTTTATCATCCGGGCAAGGCAAATGTGTTGGCGAATGCTCTCAACAGGTTGTCCATGGAGCGTGTGTCTCACATCGAGGATGGAAAGAAGGAGTTGGTGAAGGTTGTGCATCGACTTACTCATTTAGGGTTCGCCTTGTTGACTCAACATATGGTGGTGTCATTATTCAGAATGGGTTAGATTCTTCATCGGTGACCGGGTTTTTCATGACCTAAACATACACCGGGATCATAGACACGAAACAAGGAGCCCCAAGAGACCCCATGTCGACCCATAACATGAGCATACATCTAATTCAATCACATGAGTGGAAGACTTAGCATAGAGAACGTAATCATAACATAACATGAGGGAAAATAGTACAATACTTCTACAATACGGCGGAATACAACTTTTAGTCTGATAAGCCTCTAAACATGAAAGACGGATTGATGGGACAACTCCCCAACTAATCCAATATCCAGAAACTGAAGGAATAACATAGAGTATGCTCATGTAGCCCTCGGAACATGAGGACTCACCGAGTACGCATAGAGCAAGTCCAAAACTAGCTACGGGTGAGGATGCGCCTAAGAACTGGGACCTGTATCATGAGACGATACAACATAGAAAGTATGCGTTCAGTACGTGGAATGTACCGAGTATGCAAGGTAAGTAAAACGGACATTTGAAACATCTATAAATCTCATAAATGATCAAAAGAGTAGGACGACATGCTCAAGACATAATTATCGTAATATAACACAAGGCTCAAGGTTTTTGAAACATTCGAAACGTAAGAATAGTCATAATCATAATAAAAGAGACTTATTTAACATAACTTGAGCCAACATTCATAATCATAAACATGCATAAATCATGAGGAACAGTGGGAGATTCTCTTAACCGACATACCTTATATGAGCACACATGAAACCCGACTTGTAACCCTAGTCGGGAGGGTGTTCATACCTTGCCAAGCGTAGGAACCATGAAGGGAGTGATCACACATGAAAAGGGAAATTTGGGCCAGGGACAGACATGAAAGTGTCCCAACATACCTACGATGGCACGTAGTTCATGAGATCCAGGGCTTAATATGAGCCCCGAACCTACTCGGTGTTCGATACTACTCCCAAAACATATATAGTACTCATAATAATAGATACATGATTTCATGGGCTAGTCAGATCATGATAATCGTAAACATGCTTGAATATACGTGAACTAGCCACGACTTGAGGCCCTTGGGTCGGCCAAAAACATAGTTCATGATTGATAAAATTCATGCATACTTGTAGATCATGCATATAGCTTGAAATTCACAATTTCATAATAGATAACATAATAAATTCATAAAATAAATTCATAATTCATGTTGGGCTTATCAAAAACACCAATGGATCAATGGATTATAAATCGATTCATCATGGAGCATGCATAGTGAAGCTTAATCATTTAGAAATTCGAAGTCAACAATATTATACTCAATTTAAATCTGAAAAGATGATCAAAATTAGTAGATCATGATAAGATTTCAAAATTACAAGACCCATAATCAAATCATTTACTTTTATACAAATCAAAAACAAACCCCCCTGAGTTTTCAAATAAATTTTGTGTATTTAATATAGAAGGAGCATAGGTGTGGAAAAATCCACCCGTTGAAGACCTTACATACCTGGGATTATCAACCCCTAACCCTCCTTAAAAGCCCAAGAATAAAATTGAAGGAATTGAGGTTAAAGGCTTGAAATCTCCCCTTGAATCACCTCTCAAAGTTTTTGCATGCATGAATGGGAGTTTAGAATAGGTCATCCTCTTAAACCCTAGCTTTTCCCAAGCCAAAATGACTTAGTTTAGGGCTTTTATAGTGAAAAAGTCAAAAATACCCTTAATGAACTTGCCTTGAAAACTGCCCGGATGGAACCCACGAGTGGTATCAACAGGTCGTGGAAATAACCTATGGACCGTTCTGTCTTCTCATTGAATGAATAGCTGAATTCCTTCTCTTCGGAACTTAACCAACGGAAGGACAGGACGGGTCGTACTATGATCCAATGGGCCGTTCCTTCGGTCGTTGATTGCTCCCCCAAACCTTCTGAACTTCTATCCAACGAGCCTCACCACAGCTCATCATACGCTTCAACGGGCCGTGGTTACTATCCATCCTTTCTCACTGAGATCTGTGCTCCCTTATCACGGCTCCCCACAACGGTTCGTTGCAAGACACAACGAGTCGTTGCATTACCCGTCGTACTTTTCTACTGCCAAGTCCACTACCTACCACGAAATCAAATGAAGGCTCGTGGTTCCTTACCACGGGTCGTCGAGTCAACTGTTGTTTCCCCTGATACCTAACAACCTGAACCCACGACCACCAAAAACGGCCCATGATTACTTACCACGGGTCGTGGTACCTTTATCCTGCAATCTTTTTCCCAACTTTCAGCAGTTTTGCATTTTAACTTCCCAGGTCTACTCCTAAGCACTTCTGGGGTATTACAATATCTCTCCCTTGAAAACATTCATCCTTGAATGTTAGAAATAAGCAGAAAGCAACAACACGTGATTATCATACTCAAATACTGATTATTTTAACTAAAATTTTCATGGAATGACTACCTCCGAATAGAACCATATGGCCGAACTGATTTCATACATCACATAGACATTCATTCACATAAAAGAAACTTGCACACATGAACTAAACATGAAAACTAGATAGAGTCATAGGGAAAAACTGATACCTCAAGTCGGAACCGAGCCGGTAGAGAATAAATGCGGATATTTGGCCATCATATCTGCTTCCGCTTCCCTCGTAGCTCCCTCAACATGCTGATTTCTCCATAAGACCTTAACTGAAGCTACTTATTTGTTTCTCAGCTTTCAAACCTGACGATCCAAGATTTTAACGGGAATTTCTTCATAACTAAGGCTGTCTTTCACCCCAATGCCGCCTACCGGGACTACCAAGGCTGGATCACCCAAACACTTTTTCAAAAGCGACACATAGAAGACGGGATAAACTGAAGATAACTCCGATGGCAATTCCAACTCATATGCCACCTTACTAACTCTCCTAATAGCCCGGTAGGGACCAACATAGCGGGGATTGAGTTTTCCTTTCTTTCTGAATTGCATGACTCCCTTCATGGGAGATACCTTTAGAAATACCCAGTCATCCACATCAAACTCCAAATCCCTTCTCCTCACATCGGCATACGATTTCTGAAGACTCTGAGCGGTTTTTAACCGATCTCTTATCAACTGGACCTTTACCATGGACTCATGAACCGAATTAGGTCCTATCATGGCATCCTCACCAACCTCAAACCATCCGATGACCGATCTAAACCTTCGCCCGTAAAGAGCCTCGAATGGTGCCATCTGGATACTAGAGTGATAGCTGTTATTATAAGAAAATTCGATTAAAGGCAAATGATCATCCCAACTACCTTTAAAATCCATAACACAATGCCCTCAACATATCTTCAAGAGTCTGGATTGTTTGTTCCTCCTCACCATCCGTTTGCAGATGGAATGCTGTGCTGAGCTTAATCTGAGTCCTAAGTCCCTTCTGAAAAGACCGCCAGAACTGGGAGGTAAAATGAGTACCTCGGTCTGAGATGATAGACAAGGGAACTCCATAAAGTCGAACCAATTCTTGAATATACAACTTGGCATAATCATCAGCTGAATCCGTGGTCTTAACAGGTAGGAAGTGTGCAGCCTTTGTTCCTGTCCACCACCACCCAAATGGAATCATAGTGTCGGCGAGTCGAGGTAGGCCTATAATAAAATCCATATTAATCTCTTACCACTTCCAAGAGGGAATGCTAATATCCTGAAGTACATCTCCCGACCTTTGATGTTCAACCTTCACTTGCTGAAAGTTGGGACATTTACCTACGAACACCACAATATCCTTTTTTATACCATCACACCAATAGGTTTCTCACAAGTCCCGATATATCTTCGTGGATCTTGGATGGATGGAATATTAGGCACCATGTGCCTCATGCAATATCCGAACCCTCAAATTATCAACATTTGGAACACATAGTCGACCCTGGTATCGTAGCACACCATCTCCTCCTTGGGAGAAAACCTCCACCTTCTGAATCCGCACCGCCTCCTTCAGCTTCCTCAATATTGGATCCTAATCTTTCCTAGATTTAACATCAACCACCAAAGACGATTCTGACCCGTTATGTACAACAACACCGCCATCGGTCGAGTCGATCAATCTAACCCCCAACCTTGCAAGTCGATGAACATCTTTCACTAACTCCTTCTTACCCTCATCCATATGGGACACACTCTCCATTGAGAGCCTACTAAGTGCATCCACAACCACATTTGCCTTGCCCGGGTGGTAGAGGACACTCATGTTGTAGTCCGTTAGCAACTCCAACCACCTCCTTTGTCGAAGATTTAGATCCTTATGTGTGAACATATATTGCAAGCTCTTGTGATCTGTAAATACATCCACATGGACCCCATACAAGTAATGCCACCATATCTTCAATGCAAACACCACCGCTGCCAACTCGAGATCATGGGTCGGGTAATTCTTTTCATGAACTTTCAGCTTTCTCGAGGCATATGCTATTACCTTCCCACGCTGCATCAACACACACCCCAGTCTGACTCTCGAAGCATCACAATATACAACAATGCCATCAATAACCTCGGGTAAAGTCAATACTGTTGCTGAAGTGAGTCGGGTCTTTAATTCCTGAAAGCTTTTCTCACAATCCTCTGACCATTAGAACTTTATCTTTTTCTGAGTCAACTTGGTCAAAGGTGCCGCAATATATGAGAAACCCTCAACAAATCTTCAATAGTAGCCAGCTAGACCCAAGAAACTCTGAATTTCTAAAGGATTCACTGGTCTAGGCCATTTCTTCACCGCCTCAATTTTCTAGGAGTCTACCTTTATGGCTTCGCTTGATACCACATGATCCAGAAACGCCATCAAGTTTAGCCAAAATTAACACTTGCTAAATTTTGCATACAACTGACGATCTTTGAGGGTCTGCAACACTATTCTCAAATGAGTGGCATGCTCCTCCTCACTCCGGGAGTATATAAGAATGTCATCGATGATGCCTTGAACACCGTGTTCATTAAATCAATAAAAGCAGCAGGGGCATTGGTTAGTTCAAAAGAAATAACAACAAATTTAGTAGTGACCATACCGAGTCCTAAAAGCAGTCTTCGGGATGTCACTCTCCCGAACTCTGAGCTGGTGATACCCGGACTTGAGATCAATCTTGGAGAAGTACTTGGCACCCTAAAGCTGGTCAAACAAGTCATCGATCCCGGGTAAGGGGTACATGTTCTTGACGGTAACCTTGTTCAACTACCGATAGTCAATACACATGCGAAGGAAACCATCCTTCTTTCGAACAAATAGAACTTGTGCACTCCATGGAGACTGGATCGGCCTAATGAAGCCCTTATACAACAAATCCTTTAACTGATCCTTCAATTCCTTTAGTTCGGCTGGGGCCATCCTGTAGGAAGGAATAGAGATAGGTCGCGTATCAGGTAGCTGATCAATTCCAAAATCAATTTCTCTTTTTGGAAGAACACCTGATAAATCATCGGGAAAAACCTCCAGATACTCGTACACCACTGGAACTAACTGAATGTTCGGAGGCTTGGACTCTATATCCTTAACCCTAACTAGGTGGTGCATGCAACCCTTATAGATCATTTTCCTAGCCTTCAAATATGAAATAAATCGACTGGATGGTACAGCTGAATTACCCTTCCATTTTAAAACTGACTCACCCGGAAATTGGAATTCCACTACACGGGTCCTACAATTAATCAAAGCATAACATGCGAACAACCAATCCATACCCAAAATGATGTCAAAATCAGTCATGGCCAATTCGACTAAGTCTGCGGAGGTAAACTTATGCAACACCGTAACGGGGCAACCCCCATATACCCGCCTAGCTACCACTAATTCACCGACTGGAGTAGATACGGAGAATGGTTCTAACAGAATTTCAGGACTAACTCCAAAACTACTAGCAATGTAAGGGGTCACGAAAGACAAGGTAGCTTCTGGATCTAACAAAGCATAAGAATCAATATGGAAGACTTGCAATATACCCATAACCATATCTGGCGAAGCCTCCTGCTCCTGGCGAGGCATTAGAGCATAAAACCTGTTCTGGCACTGACCACCTGCCGAACTAGTGGAGGCACCCTGATGAGGGGGTCGTGCTGCTAGAGCGGTAGAACTGGCTGCAGGGCAATCTCTGATCCTGTGCCCGGGTTTTCCACACCCGAAACAAGCATCCGTACCGACCAGGCACCTCCCGAGATTATTTTTGCCACATCTCGCACATGCTGGGAAAGTGCACTCCACCTGCATGCTACCATGATCCCTCGAGTCTGGAGCCCTACTCCTCTGGTCTCCCCTGAACCTGGACGACGTGCTAGACAATGATGGAGCTGGAGCAGTGGTCCTGTGCTGATACTACTGATGTGATCCACCTCCTAACCTAGCCTGAGAAACCCTGTAGCTATCGGTCTTGACCCTCTTGGCCTCTCTCTACCTCCTATAGACCGACTCCATCTGCTGGGCATGCAATACAATATGAGGAAAGTCAATGTCCCAGTGTAGCATGGCAATCCGGCAATCCTTATCCAAGTAATCTGCTACCCCATGCACAAAGTGGCTCACCCGAGCCCGTTGATCCGCCACCACATTTGGAGCATATTTTGATAATCAAGTGAACTCCAAGGCATACTCCTAGACTGACATGTTTCCCTGCTTCAAATTCACAAACTCAGCCTCCTTGAGCTCCCTCATTTCCAGAGGGAAAAACCGATCCATGAACATGGTGTGGAACTCATCCCAACCTATTGGGCCTGCACCCGTTGTCCTAGCACTTTTCCATTGCTTGAACCATATATGTGCTACCCCCTTGAGCTGATAGGAGGTCAAATCAACACATTCCCCATTATTCACCCCTATAACCTGGGTGATCTTTAGAATTTCCTCAATAAAGTCATGCGGGTCCGTGTCCACCTTCGACCCTGTGAACTCCGGAGGGCTCTTCCTCAAAAAGTCCCTCACCCTAGAAGCTACCGCATTCCCATTTTGCGGATAATGTGCCACAGTCTGATTCTGGACTTGAGCTGTCATGGCCTGTGCCAACATCTGAATCGCCGGCCTAAACTCAGCGTGGGCGGCTGGCTCTGGTATGTGCTCCTGATGAACGGGGGGAGCTGGCTGATGCTCTCCATCACAGGCACCCTCCTAATCATCACCATTACCGTTCCTCCTAGCATTTACTCAGCGTGGAGGCATGATTATGTAAACGCGAATAGCATGAAAAAAAGGAGTAAAGGACGTTTATCGCACGACATAGGTCATTAAAGAAGGGAACATTTCCTAAACATCTAGTAGCCTCATCGTCATAAGTGTGGTGCACTTTACACCCATAAAAAAGACTCTACTTAACTCAACTTTTAGACTCCCTAGGACACATAAACCTATGGCTCTGATACCAAGTTTGTCAAGACCCAAATGTACACCCAGATCGTAGACACGGAACAAGGAGCCCCAAGAGACCCCATGTCGACCCATGTCATGAGCATAAATCTAATTCAATCACATGAGAGAAAGACTTAGAATAGAGAACGTAATCATAACATAACATGAGGGAAAACAGTATAGTACTTCTACAGTACAGCGGAATACAACTTTTAGTCTGATAAGCCTCTAAACATGAAAGACGAATTGATGGGACAACTCCCCAACTAATCCAATATCCAGAAACTGAATAAATAACATAGAGTGTGCCCATGTAGCCCTCGGAACATGAGGAATCACCAAGTATGCAGAGAGAAAGTTCAAAACTAGCTACGGGTGAGGATGCACCTGAGAACTGGGACCTGTATCATGAGACGATACAGCATAGAAAGTATGCGTTCAGTACGTGGAATGTACCGAGTATGCAAGGTAAGTAAAAAGAATATTTTGAAATATGTATAAAGATCATAAATGATCATAAGAGTAGGAAGGCATGCTCAAGACATAATTATCATAATATAACACAAGGCTCAAGGTTTTTGAAACATTCGTAATGTATGCATAGTCATAATGATAATAGAAGAGTCTTACTTAACATGACTCATTATCATAAACTTGCATAAATTATGAAGAACTGTGGGAGATTCTTTTAACCGACATACCCCATATGAGCACACATGAAGCCTAACTTGTAACCCTAGTTGGGAGGGTGTTCGTACCTTGCCAAGGATAGGAACCATGAAGGGCGTGATCACACATGAAAAGGGCCAAATTATACATTCGGGAGTTGGTTCGTTTGCATGGAGTTCCCTTGTCCATCATATCAGATATAGGTACTCAGTTTAACTTCCGCTTTTGGAGATCATTTCAGAAAAGACTTGGTACTCAGGTCAAGCATAGCACAACAATTCACCTGCAAACATATGGTCAGGCCGATAGGACGATTCATACTTTCAAGATATGTTGAGATCATGTGTGATTGATTTCAAAGGCTGTTGGGATGATCATTTACCTCTCATTGAGTTTGCCTATAACAACAACTACCATTCCAGCATTTCGATGGGTTTATTTGAGGCTCTTTATGGACGGAGGTGTAGATCACCTATTAGTTGGTTTGAGGTCGGTGAAGCTACATTGATAGGTCCAGATTTAGTTCATGAGGATTTGGAGAAAGTTCAGCTTATAAGGGAAGGGTTGAAAATAACTCAGAGTCGTCAAAAGTCCTACGCGGATGTGAGGAGGAGAGAAGTAGAGTTTAAAGTTGATGATTGGGTGTTTCCAAAGGTATCTCCCGTTAAGGGAGTGATGAGGTTCGTAAAGAAAGGAAAACTTTTTCCACGTTATGTTGGCCTGTATCGAATTATGGGATGTGTTGGCAAGGTGGACTATCAGTTGGAGTTGCCCTCGAAATTAGCTTCAGTCATCCAGTTTTCCATGTATCACTCTTAAAGAAGTGCTTGGGTGATCTTTCTTTGGTTGTTCCGGTGGAGAGTGTAGGAGTGAAGGATAACCTTATCTATGAGGAGGTTCCGGTGTAAATACTTGATTGTCAGGTTCAAAAGCTAAGAAACAAAGAAGTAGCCTCAGTAGAGGTTTTATGGAGGAATCAACAAGTCGAGGGAGCTATGTGGGAAGCTGAAGCAGATATGATGGCTAACTACCCACATCTATTCTCTCCCGACTTAGTTTCAACTTGAGGTGTCAGTTTCCTTCCTAGTACTCTATTCAGTTTCATGTTCAAATCATGTGCCCCAGTATCTTTCATTTCAATGTATGTATGTTTGATTCATGAATGCAGTTCAGTCATGTATTTCAGTCTGGAGTCAGTCACTCCATCAGTTTTCAGCTTTAAATGTTTAGTATTTGATATGGCAGTTGTATTTCTCAACTGTTCAGTATGTTTACCCACTTTCGAGGATGAATGTTCCCAAGAGGGAGATATTGTAACCCCAAAAGCCCTAAGATCAGACTCGAGGGTTGAAATAGAGAAAATAGAATTTTCTACACTAACTCACAGGACGGGTCGTCCAGTGACCTGTAAGGTGCACCACGAGTCATTAAGTGACTTGTTGGGAGGATGTTGGACTTGGATGGATTTTTAGATTTGGGGTTGACCACGGGTGAGACCACGAGTTGTGGTCAGGACCATGAATTGTTAAGTCAATCATGGACAAAGGTTGGCATAGAGTGGCAGATTTGGGCAGTGTTGGACCCGACTTAGTCACCATGAGTTGTTGGGTACACCATGAGTCGTGGTGTCCTTTGTGGTGACCCTCAGTGGTATGATATCAGTGTTGGCCATGAGAAGAAGACCACGAGTTGTGGTGCTGAGGACGAATCATCCAGTCCCTTGTTAGGACTGGCAGTGAGTTTTTTCGTGTGAATTTATTAAGGGTTTTTCTGTAATTCCTAAATTTCTAAGGCCTAAACTACATCATTTTAAGAATAGATAGGTGTATTTTAAGAGGTGTTAGCTCATTCTAAACCTATTCCCCTCCATACATGCAAGTCTATAAGCTTCTAAGGGTGATCAAGCTTAAATTCATCAAGTTCTTCCCCAAAATCCTTTGGGTTCTCAAGAGGGTTGTAAAATCAGATTCTCCCGGGTATGTGGATTATGAATGGGTGTATCCATCTACTCCCATTCCCAATACCTCTTCAAATTCATGTGATTTCTAAGTTGATGAATCTATGGAGTTTTAACCCAACATGTGAATTCTCTAAGTATAAATCATGGATATGAACGATACATGTTTCTGATGTTGAATTATGATTCATTGACATATTTTACAATGTTTTCAATTACAAATTATGTTTTCAAGTTTTTACAAATTATGATGCCGATCCATGAAAGTTCATGAAAGTTGAGATTTACGATATATATATTCAAGCATGATGAAATATATATGATGAAAGTATGATTTTAAATTACCCATGTCCATGTCCATGTTTTTGAATGATCAAGTTTATGTCAAACATGTTTATGTATTGGGCAAGCCCATATGGTGAAGTATGTTTCATGATTTATCTAAATTTCATGTTATTAGCTTACCACATGGTTTTGGAGTCTAGACTCCCACTATTTTCAACTTGTAGTACGGTTTGAGCTCAAGGCTCCTTATGTTATGATTTCAGATTATGCATGTATTTTATGATTCAGCTTCATCACTAGACAATGGTTCAGCTTCATTGAAAAACGATGGAGAGCATATGCATATTTTTGGGAGAAGTGTCTAGCACCGAGTAGGCTAAGGGTTAGTCAACCCCATGCCTCAGAACTACGCGTTAATGTAGGTATGTTAGATTATTTTGGACCTCCCTTGTCGGCTTCCCCTACCTCGAATGGGCCTTCAGTTTGATATTGATATCATGGTGGCATCCTTAGCTCTGGCAAGGCTTTGGACGGCTCTGTCCACTTGAGTGTAATAGTAGAGACCATGTAAGCTCTATCGTGGTAATGTCGGTTATATGACGAGTGTCCCATTGTTCCTCATTATTTCAGCTATGCATGTTCATCAGTTAAGATATTATGTTTTCAGCAGGTTTGACCCAATGTTCAGTTTTACTTATGATCATCAATTTTCAGCTTTGGGTCATTCGATTTAATTATGATATTCAGTTATGTTTCAGTCATGTTTTCAAATAATAACATGAAAGACCTGCTCTTAGACTCTTATGATGAAATTTTTATGATATGCATGATCTCTTATTTTACTTAGCGGTTTTACTTACCTTGCATACTCGGTACATTCAC
This sequence comes from Datura stramonium, assembly GCA_018107945.1. Taxonomy (NCBI): domain Eukaryota; kingdom Viridiplantae; phylum Streptophyta; class Magnoliopsida; order Solanales; family Solanaceae; genus Datura; species Datura stramonium. The sequence continues at coordinate 531,338 of JACEIK010000221.1, read as the reverse complement.
ATACTGACTGCATACTCTATGTTGTATCGTTTTATGATACAAGCTCGGTGTAATGCCCCAAAAACTCAAATACTAGATCCAGGACTTAAATTAGAAAATCTAGAAAATCTACAAAAATGTCTCAGGAAAACTCAACAGAAGATTCTTTGTGAGACCTAACGACTCATTAGGTTGGTTGTGGGAAGGAGGAATTGGAAGTGTGAAATGAGAAGCAGTGCACCCAACGAGAGACTTCACTAGTCGTGGTAACTGACCATGACCCGTTAAGTTGCTCGTGGTCAGGCCTTGGTCGAGGAATTTTATAGTTGGTCAATGTACTTGACGGGAGGGGACAACGAGTTGTGGTCACCCGTAACGACTCGTTATGTCTCCCATTGCCAGCCCTAGTTAGTTTTTAGGTAGTGTACCTAATGAGTGCTACCACGAGTCGTCACCAGTGGAAATGACTCATTAAGTGACTCGTTACCTGGTCTAGTGTTGGATCTTCATAAGTGAGGCAGTATGGTCCACGACTGGTGACCACGAATCATTAGATCCCTCGTGGAGACCTACAGGGGGATCCGGGTAGTGTACTCAACGGGTGTGACCGCGGGTCGTGGTCAGTCATCACGAATCGTTAGGTCACCCGTTAGGGTCACCTGTCAGTTTTTTTCAGTGATTCCCTAAGGGCTGTTTAGTAATTTCCTATTCTCCTAAGCTTTAAACTACGTCATTTTAAGCGTAAATTCAGACTTATTAGAGGGTTTGGACGGTTCCTCCCCTCATTCTCACGTTTACACTCAGAAAACTATCAAAGAGTTCCTCAAGAAAACTCTAAAGCAAGCTTAGGGTTGTCCTCTATTGCAGTAGTTCAAGTCCTCTTCTCTGGGAGAATATTAGTCAGGTATGTGGGAATTCAACAGGGGAATTTTTTGTAACACCCTAGATAATTTGAGCAATAAAATCGCGCTTTTGAGGTAGGACTAAGAGTACTAAATAGGCTAATAAGGAAGTATTATGAGTTAGTTGAATTACTCTATGATCATATTTTCATGTTCTAAATGGTATATCTCCTTATGAGAGGTTCTATAAAAAAACTATCATCCATAAATCATGTAAGAGTGTTAAGGTGTTTATGTTTTGCTAATGATCTTACTCAGTGTGACAAATTAATGTCAAGAGTTAAAGTGTCTGTTTATATGGAATATTCTAAACAACAAAAAGAATACATACTGTATGATCTATCTATCAAATCATTTTTTTCAACATGGATGTGGTGTTTCAAGAAGAAATATTTCCATCAAGGAATAGAAAACTAGTTCACCACCAGTCTTTCTATATACTGGCACCTACTTAGATGAAGATGAGAGTTGTTCAAATATTTCTATGACATCAACTCAGACTATTTCTACTCATTATGAAGGGTATGACATTGAACAGATCACATATGATCTTCTACAGGTATCACCACAGGCTTCTCAATAGAAGAATTCATCTGAATCACAACGTCAAATCAGAAGATCAATTAGAGGGACTCATCCTCCTATTTGGATGAGAGATTTTGTATCTCTTAATATACATAAATATGTTCCATGTGCCTTAAACAAGTATATCACCCATGATCATATCTTAGACAAATATAAATCTTATGTAGCTACTTTTTCAAGCCAAACAGAACCAATAAAGTATTTTAAGTCCATTCAAAGATCCAAGATGGATATAAGCTAAGAAAGAAGAGATACAAATATTAGAAAGTAATGATACTTTAAAAGTGATTAAACTGCCATAAGAAAGTTTACCATTGGCTGTAAATAGGTCTACAAGATAAAGTACAAGTCAAATGGTGAAGTTGAATGACTCGAAGAAAGGATAGTAGCTAAAAGGTATAGTCAAAAGGAAGGAATTGACTACCAAGAAACATTTTCACCAGTTATGAAAATGGTAACTGTAAGGAGTGTACTAGCCTTAGCTTCAGCTCAACAGTGGTATATACATCAAATGGATGTATATACTGCCTTTTTACAAGGGAATTTATATGATGAGATTTATATGGATATTCCACAGGGATTTTCCAACCAGGGGGAGTCAATGGTATATAGACTTACAAAATTCTTATATGGTTTGAAACAAGCACCTAGACAATGAAATGAAAAGTTGTTTGAGTCATTTATTAATCACCTTCACTTTAAGCAAAGTCAGTATGATCATTCCTTATTCATTAAAAAAACAAATCAAGGCATTACTATTGTGCTAGTATATATGGATGATATATTAGTTACTGGTTGCAACCTGAAGGTCATTAAAGAGACTAAAACAACACTTCAAAAAATATTCAAAATGAAGGAACTAGGAGAACTCAAGTACTTCTTAGGTATTGAGTTTGCAAGGTCTAGCCAAGCTATCACAACGTACTAAAGGAAGTATGCGCTGGAGCTAGTTTCTTAGAGTGGAACATCAACAGCAAAACCATCATGCACACCAATTGATATAAATACCAAGCTTACTTCTAGACAGTGTGATAAGCATATTAGCATAAAAATGGAGATGATCTAGCATCTAATCAAGAGGCATATCAGAGGTTGATTGGAAAACTTCTTTACCTGGCAGTAATCAAACTTGATATAGCATTTTCCGTTCAAAATTTTAGCCAATTTCTACAATGTCCTAAAAGATTTCACATGGAGGAAGGATTAAGAATAGTGAAATACACTAAGGATCAACTGGCCAAGGATTACTCTTTTCTAGTTTCTCTAGGAACACAGTATCAACATATTATGATGCTGACGAGGTTACTTGTCCATTGATAAGAAGATCTGTCACTGGATTTCTAATCAAGATTGGCAACTCATTTTTCTCCTGGGAATCAAAAAAACATACTACAGTTTCAAGGAGTTCAGCTAAAGCAGAATATAGGAGTATGATTACTACAATATTTGAGTTAACTTGGTCATTGGGACTGCTACTGGGGATGAAAATTACACAGCCTATGACAGTATTTAGTGACGCAAAACTGTAATGCAGATTGCTGCTAACCCTATTTTCCATGAAAGGACAAAACATACAGAAATAGACTGCCATTTTATAAGAGAGAAAATTCAACAAGAGATGGTATCTACTCAGTATATTACATCTCATGAGCAGCCAACAGACATTCTTACCAAAGACTTAACAAAAGTTCAACATGAGTACTTGAAAATCAAACTAGGTGTCTTCAACATCTTTACTACACCTAATTTGAGGGATAGTGTTGATAATGGATGAAGTATGCTGCAAAATATGCTTCAAATTGATTATGAGATCAGTTAGAATGTAAAGTGAGTTGTTAAGTAAGTTATGGTAGTTACAAAGTTAGTTAAGTTAGTTAGCATCAAAACAGTTACTTACACATGTAATTGTTGTTAGTTGTAGAGGTTAGATTAGATGTCTATATAAGAGGGATGATCACATCCTCTATACACTACTGATTTGATAGAATGAATCTCATTCACTGCCTTTCATATTTGTAATCTTTCTTCTTTTTCTTCTTCTCGATAATATAATGAAGTGTTCTTCGCTTTCTTTCTTCTTTCTTGTTCTTGATTAATCTTTCATATTATCACAAATCTGTTAACTATTGGTGATGAGTTTAAGTTCTACATTTTCATGAATTATAAACAACTAATTAAGACCTTGGTCAGGGCAATCAAATAAAAAAAAATTAGTTTCTTAGGTCATTCACTATTCGATTATAATATGGCATGCACTCATAGTTGATTACCTATTGGGATTTGACAGTTAAACCATATCCTAGGATGATTCGGAGCTATAAGGAGAGAAGTAAATACTGTAGTATTCTTTTACAGGTTATTAAAAGTAAATTGTATACTCCATGCTATACGGTCAATAAAGAGTGTTGCTAGACGTTACCGTCGATTCGTATATTAATATGATAAATTTACTACCGGCTTAATTAGTAATGAACCTATGAGATCTCACATTAATGAGTGTTCTTATCTTTGTTAATGAATTAATTATTTTATTGTTTAATAATTAAAATTAGATAATCTAATTACTCAAATAAATAAATTATTGGTGCAAATGAAATATTATTATGTCTTTTGTTAGCATAGAATCTCTATCTATATTATATTAAAAAGTGTAGAAGGCCTTTAGAAGCTTTGTCAGTTAAATTTTTTGTCCTTCATTAAAAGATTCCACAATAGATAAAATTATCATTTACTATTTTTACAATTATTATTTAAAATTATTATTTTTAATTGTTCCATCACCTTATTTATCACATTAAATTTGTTATTTGTGGCATAACTCATTATTCTAAAATAAAAACTTTTCATTGAATTTTTTTCTATCTTATTTGACTATATTAGATTTTTATTTGTGACATAACTCTATTTATTGTTCAAACATTTATAAAAATAAAAAGTTTGAAAAAAAAAGAAGAAGAAGCCTTCCATCGAGAATATTTTGCTTTTTGATTTGGAAAACATTTTTTATTCCTCAAAAGTAGCAATGATGTTTTTATAAAAAAATTATTTTTTTTATTACTTTTTTCCCTTCTCATAGTAATAAAAAAAAATTCGCTTTTTTGATAACTTTTTTTCTTTTTGATAGTAATATCATAATCTTCTTATACTTTTAAATCCTTCTTAATTTATAAATTTTATATATCATTATTTAAAGCTTCCCCATGTGTTTATTATAATTTAATTCTTCAATTTATTTGCATCAACACTTTGATTAATCTCAATCTTGTAGTGTTCATTAATCCATCTTTTTTTCGTATTGTAAATCTTTTTATATTATGGATTTGAAAGAGAAAATAATAATTATTATGCTTGTTTATATTCAAAATATTTAAACTTAGATTGTCTCTTTTAGTTGAGTCTAACATTAAAATACTATGTTATCTCATTTAATTGAGACTTATTTATATATGTGATTTTAATTTGTGTTATTTGTAACTTGCATTCTCCATCTACTCATACATTCACAAGTTTTCATCTACTCAGTAAAGTAATTTCTTCATATGATAAAATAATTTTTATAAAATTATAAATTATTATATTATGACTCTTAATTGCATAATTTATTTTAGATAATCTTGCAATGGAATCTGAAAAAGATTGCCGATTAACAACTTGAGGCAATATAATTCTCATTGGATTATAAAAGTCTAAGTAATTGGAGTTGGATCAGTAAGAGTATAAAACCTTGAGAACAACGGAAGACAGAATTACTATAACATTAGTTGATGAAGAGGTAATAATTCTTTTCATATTATATTCTATATTTATATTTTATATTTTTACATATATGTTGGAGTTCTTGTCTATTTTTTTTTTATTATATATATATATATATATATATATATATATATATATATATATATAATTTATCAATTAAACTCAGCTAATCTTTTCTTCGATTTCTTTTTTTTTAGATTTTAATAATTATATTAAAAGTGAAAAAGATATTTACAATAAGATAAAATCCGTTACATCATAAATAGATGCATTAATAGTGTTGATCCCGATTTTGTATTGGTAAACAAGGAGATTAGGTTGGATTCAATAACAACACTATAGTTCATGAAGGCTACGGTCACTTTTCTACTGTTATTTTTAAATAATTTTGTTTCATTTGAAGATGCAATACAATCTTCGATAGAACAATCTTTGAGTACGTAATTTCTTTAGATTTCATCAACTAGTAATATTAAATATATGTATAATATTTTTACTCCTCTAATTAACAAAAATATTCTTTGTAGATTAACTTCATCTTTGTAAGTTATAAGATCTTCAAGTGTGAACGCCCATAGTAATGTTGATTGAACTTTTTGCCTTTAATTAAAAGATTCTACCATAGATAAAATTATCATTTACTCCCTCCTTTTCATTTTAATTTCTAGGTATACTAAAAATAGTTCTTTCAAAATACTTGCTCGTTTCAAAATTCAAGATATAATTGACCATATTTTTCTTATTCTACCTTTAATACTTAAAGTCATTCTACAATGTAAAAAAAATTATTATTGTATGTTTTCAAAAAAATAATGTTATATTAGTCAAATTACCATTCCAATTAATTATTTTCTTAATGGGTGTGCAAACCTTATCCTAGCAATTAAAATGAAACATATGGAGTATTATTTTCTTAAATAGTTATCATTAAATTATTATCCTAATGTTTAGGGATTTGAAATTAATTAAAGTTATAAGTATTAAATCTTTACTTATTTGTAAAGGTAAGTAACTTTTTATGTTAGTATTTTAAAATTGACTAAAAAATTTTCTTAAATCTTTCTGTAACAACCCAAGTTTACACCTAGCCATAACTTGCAGGACAAGGAATTTAAAGACTCCAAGTCGACCTATGGCATAATCTCAGCACGAGACTAACAAATTAACAACTAACATAATCATAACTAAGTGAAAACTAACTGGAAAAGTCTAATCAACACCATAAGAACATAGTCTATTATAAACACTGAATCAAAAACTGAATCTGTCTATTCATGTCTGAAAGCCTCTACTACACTGATGAGTGCATTGGGATAGAATTTACGACTAACTCTTAAACTACGGCCAAATAAAACTAAAATAGAAAAATCATAAATCTTGTGCTTAGTAGATGAGGACTCACCAGCGACAGCTGAGGTGGGAATAGAGCGTGTCTAACATTGAGGCTGAGTCTGAAAATATATGAATGTTTATCATAAAACAATATAGTAGCATAAAAGTATACGATCGGTACTTAGAATGTCGAGTATATAGGAAACGTAAAAGAACAGAAGACATGCAAGTATACCAAAAGAAAGTAAACTGACTATATAACTGAACTGAAATGCATTAACCCTGTCTGATTTGACATGATGCTTTTATTTGAACACATTTAATGAAATGTAAATTAAAAGCGTGCGGAAAAATCATGTACATGTACTAAAAAATAAAGTTGTAACTTATATTATACGGTACTAACTAGCGCTCACAACTTAGGCTGGGCTCTGCTAATGCGGGGTGGACAAAGCCTGGGACTACACTAGGCTGGACTAATACTGAAATCATAAACTAAGGGAATCCTTCTCTACTATTGAGAATCCTGGCTAGATAAAGGGGAGACATTCTCTACTATTGAGTGTCTCTGACTAGGATAAAGGAAACATTCTCTGCTATTGAAAATCCCTAACTGGACTAAGAAAAATATTCTCTACTATTGAGAATCCCTAACTAGGCTAAGAGAATCCTAACTTGACTAAGGGAAACATTTTTGTGTGAGAATCCTTGGGCGATATCATTTGTCTAGTCTAGGATACTTCAACTAATCAGAGACCTGAGTGTTTATTTATTCATAACATAGTAAATTCATTTGAATCTGATCAAGGATACTTTCTACTATCAAGAGGCAGAAAGTTTGAAGAATCATGATCATTCTTTGTCAACTAGATTCATGGCATTATGGGCCCAAAACATAACATAATTCATGCGTTTCATATTCCCAAAAACCCCATATATTTTCTAATCATGCTTTAACATATATACAATATCATATGTTCTAGACTTATGAAAACTCATAGGTTCAAATCAAGCTTTAGACACACACACACACACACACACACACACACACACACATATATATATATATATAATTCATGGGTAAAGATCATGTAAATAATTAATAAGGACATATCTCTAAAATAGTGCTAATTCATGACAAATATTCTAAAAGATCATGCTACTATCATATAATGTACATAAATCATGAGTTTGACAGTAAGTTCATAAACATACATGGCTACTTATCATGAAGGTCTTGGAATCCATAGAAGACATGTGAGAAACTATGCTTAAATTGAAATCCTAGGACATACTTTACTAGAATTTAGGAAATTAGGATTTTAATGTAAATTTGGGATGCAAGAATGAAGAAGATCCTTGTTTGAAGTCCCATACCTGACTTGAAGAAATTCCCCACTAGAACATGGATCATGAAGCCCTTGAAGAAAACCTAGGTGATCTTGAGCCTTGAGAGAGAGAAAGAGGAAGAGGAGCTTATGGGAGGTTTTGGAATGAGGGCTTATGCTAGGAAGGACCCTTAAATTCGACCAATCTGATACACAAAACGACTTTACTTAAGAGTTAAAAGTAGCAATTTTACGAAAACCCCCTTGGAAAAAAATAGGAAAATTAACCCGATCACCACGGTCCTTACCATGAGTCGTACCATGAAATAATGACTCGTGGTTGACCTCAACCGATCACCATTGGACGCTTGGATACCTTCCTGAATTCTCACCATGGTCCATCTCACGACTCATTACAAGCCACCACGAGCCGTGGGGGCCACTGTGTCACCAGGGTCTCCTTAGCTAACCTTATCCTCTGAAACTTTCCATGACCTCATCCCACGACTCTTGGTTTCCTACCATGGGTGTAACATCACTCGTGACTTCACCTTATTACCTGAGAACTTCCCAACCAATAGACCCTTCTCACTACTCGTCGTCTCCACAATAGGTCGTACCACGACTCATGCCCTCCAAGGGCAGTCATCCCCATATCCTCCCACGATACGACCCTGAGTCAAATCCCATACCACACGATTCGTGCTCTGGACATCTAAACTCCATATCTTCTTCACGACTCCTCTTACGACCTGTTACTTGGTCTCACAACTAGTACCATGCATGAGTCGTTCTGGTGCAAAAGTGCAAGTTTCCTATTTACTCTGATTTAACCCTCGGAATTAATCTTAGGGACTTTTGGGGGTATTACAATATCTCTCCTTTGGGAACATTCATCCTTGAATGTAGGCTTAAACATACTAAAATGATGGGGAAAGGAACTACCATCCAAAAATACTGAAAACCAAAGCTGAAAACCAATGTGGTGATTGAGCTAGAAGGATAGGGAAAGAGCCACAATCTGAGCGAAAATTGTTATACCTCAAAGCCAAAGATCGGACTCGGAAGTTAAAATGGAGAAAAACCTAAATGCGGCATCGGGCGCAGAACGAGTCGTGAGGAGATTCGTGAGAGCCCATGAGTCGTGATGTGACTCATGGGGAGGCTAGATAATTAGTTGCGGTTTGTAAATAGGACACCCACGGGCGTGACCCACGAGTCATTACCGAGTCAATTGTGGGGTGGGTAGTAGAAAAGAAAAGAAGAGCTGACAATGGACTTGATGGAAGGACCCTACGAGTCATGGTAAGTCCCCATGATTTGTGGGGAAGGTTGTGGTCAACTAATTGAAGAATTCTTGGTGTTGAGGCGGTGTACATAACGAGTAGTGACCACGAGTCGTGGTCACCAAATATAGTCGTGATGTATTTATTATGAGCCAGGAGACACGATGAAGCGATTAGTACTTGGCGGACAACTTCATAAGTCGTGGCCCAGGGTAACGAGTCATTAAGTCCCGCGTTGGGACCATCGGCGGGGTTATTTTCTGGTGTTAAGGACTTTTTCGTAATTTCTAAGATCCTAAGGCCTAAACTACGTTATTTTGAGTTATGAATGATGACTTTTAAAGGGATTAAATTCATTTTAGGTCTTATTCATTCATGCATGCAAGGTAGAAAGTTTAGAGAAGGTGATCAAACTAATGTTCTTCAATTCCTCTTTAATTTCTTCTTGGGCATTCAAAGAAGTGTAAGAATCTACTAACAAGTATGTAGGGTTATGAATGGGTGACTTCTTTCACACCTTTTAATTCTCTCTATAAATCATGAATGTTCTATGAGTAATCTATGGGGTTTTAACCCAAATGCATGAATTTCCTAATTCTCTACATGGGTATGATTTGATTATGTTTGTACTACCGAATTATGAAGCATAGGAAAGTTTTATAATATTTTCAATTAAAAATTATGTCTTCTAGGTTTATGAATTAAAGCCCATTAATAGAAAAAGTTCATGAAAGATGAAGTTTGTGATGAATGTATGATGATGATAAGATATTATGATGAAAAACATGTTTTCAAGCTACTCATGTTTATAATCACGTTTCATGTGAATTGAGTATTTCCAAGTATGACAAGTTTTGGGCAACGTCCACATGTTTAAGTATGATTTATGAATTCCCGAGTTAGACTTACCACATGGTTTTGGGGTGAAGACTCCCAATTATCTTTCATCTTGTGGTATGTTTTGAGCTAAAGCTTCTCATATGCATGATTTCATAAATGAGATGTATTTGCTTATTGATCTTTTTCAATAGATGATGTTGAGCTTCATTGAATAACGATGTAGAGCATATGCATGTTTTTGGAAGTAGTGTCTAGCACCGAGTAGGCTAAGAGTTGATCACCCTATGCGTCAATGTAGGTTTATACTACTATTATATATTACTCTAGGACCTCCATTGTGAGCTATCCCTTTTGATTGGGCCACGAGCGATAGATATCATGGTATCGTCCCTAGCCCTAGCAAGGCTTTGGTGGCTCTACCCACTTGAGTGTGATAGTTGGGACCACGTAAGCTCTATCGTGGTATGTCGGTTAAAAGATGAGTCTCCCATTGTTTCTCATGATTTCAGTTATGCATACCCATTACTCATGAGATTTACATATTTATGCATGTTCTAAAGAAAGTTTGACTCAATGTTCAGTTTTACTTATAAATATCATATTTCAGCTTTGAATCAATTGATTCAGTTGTGATGATATGTTATGTTATGATGAGATCATGATTTCAGAAAGAATGCATGCCAGTCCTACTCTTAGATTCTTATTTTAATGTTTTTACATTACACATGTCTTTAAATAATTTTACTTACTTAAGCGGTTTTGCTTACCTTGCATACTTAGTACATTTCACATACTGAACGCATATTCTATGTTGTATCATTTCGCGTGGGATCCAACTCTTAGGCACAACCCTGCTCATAGTCGGTCTTGAGATAACATCGTACGTTGTTGGTGAGTCCTCATCTCTGAGTTCTAGACTATTCAGATTTTCTTTGTACTTTCAGTTTCAGTTTATTGAGTTAGTTGGGGTCTTTCCCATCAACTCGTTACTTTTAGAGCTTTTCAACATATGGTTGTATTCATCTTGCATTGTGTATTTCTGATGTTACGTTTAACATAGACTTTCTATATGATTATCTTGTTGATTCTTCTATTTTATTGATCGAGTTAAATGTATGCTTATGTCATGGGTCGACTTGGAGTCTCTCGGGGCTCCTTGTCCCATGTTGCGATCAAGCCTCCGTTCGGTTCATGACAAACTTGGTATTAGAGAAATAGTTTGAAGTGTCCTAGAATTGTCTAAAAGCCGCGTTAAGTAGAGTGTCTTTCATGGGTGTGAAGTACATCACACTTACTTGACGAAGAGGCTACGAGACATTTAAAAAATGTTCCTTCTTTCATTATCCATGTCGTGCGATGAAAAGTCTCCTTATGCTTCTAATTCATGCTATTCGCAATTGCAAAATCATGGCTCCCCAAAGAATGAAAGGTAGAAGTAATGGGAACAGAGATGGCCACGAGGATGGAAACGGTAACGTGCACCAGCAGGCCCCTGCACCAGTTTAGGAGCACCGGGCAGGAGCCCAGTACTTACATCTTGAGTTCCAGGCCACTATTCGGATTCTTGCGCAGGCCTTGACCGCTCAAGGTCAATCGGTAGGTGGTTGCGCATGTTCCGTAAAATGGCATGAATGAGCAGCTCCGAGTTAGAGATTTCTGAGAATGAACCCACCAGAGTTCCTCGGGTCAAAAGTGGATGAGGACTCGCATGAGTTCATATATGAGATAGTGAAGATCACCCAAGTCATGGGGTTGAGGGCATAGAAGTTGGCCTCGTATCAATTGAAAGAAGTCGCGTATATTTGGTTTCGCCAATGAAAGGATAGTAAGGGTCGCGAGCAGGCCTATCACTTGGGAAGAGTTCCATATTACATTCTTAGATCTGTTCTTCCCTCATGAGCTGAGGGAACTTAAGGAAAACGAGTTCGTAAATCTGAAGCAAGGGAGGATTATGGTGCAGCCTTGAGTTCACCCGCCTATTGAAGTATGCCCTAGAGCTAGTGGCTGATCAGAGGAGTGGGTGAGTAGATTTGTTCATGTATATGGGCTATTTGGATAAGGATTGTAGGACCTCTATGCTCCACTAGGACATTGACTTCCCTCGGATAGTCTTGTACAACCAGCCGGGATGGAGGCGACACATGAGAGAGAGGGGAGGCTAAGAGAGCCAGGATTGACAGTCACATATTCTCTCAGCCGAGGTCAGGTGGTGAGGCACTGATAGAAGACCCACCAGAGAACATCAGCAGCATCTTGATGTGAGTCTTTGTCCAGGATCGAGGCACGATCAAAGGGGCGGGCTTATCAGGCTTGAGGGTCAGAGCAGTAGGCCGCAGATTCTAGCATCAGCTTTTTCGCAGATATGATCAGGGCACATGGACAGTTCTTGGCAGGGACAGGTGCTTAGTTTGGGTGGGAAGCCTGGACTTTTGCTCGAGAGGGTGCCTAGCAATGAGCGGGATCATGATAAATTCGAGGCGCTTCTAATTCAACGACTCCACCCGTACGCTTAACATCAGAGGCATCTACCAGTATAGGTGGTGGTCAGTGCTAAAACAGATTTTATGCCTTAGCATTCTGTCAGGAGCAAGAGTCTCTCTAGACGTGGCCCCTTTGGTATGTTATGAGTTTTCAATCTTGATGTTTATGCTATGTTAGATCCAGGAGCTACCTTATCTTTTGTGACACCTCATGTGGTTAGTAGCTTTGAGTCAGTCCCGAAGTCTTTTCAGAACCCTTCTTAGTCTCTACTCCATTAGGTGATTCAGTTATAGCTAGACGGGTGTGTAGAGGTTGCCTAGTCTCGGTTCTTCAGAAAGTCACCTCAGCAAATTTGATAGAGTTAGCCAGGACCGATTTTGATGTCATTCTTGGCATGGATTGGCTACTTGCATGTTATTCCTCAATTAATTGTAGAACCCGAGTAGTAGAGTTCAGATTTCCAGGTGAGCCAATCTTAGAATGGAAGGATAGTTTAGCTGTGCTATAGGTGTTCATTTCCTACCTTAAGGCGAGAAGATGATTTCCAAAGGTTGTGTGTACCATCTAGTTAGGGTTAAGGATGTTGAGTTCGAGACCCCGACTATCCAGTCCATTTCAATAGTATGCGAGTATCCAAAGTTCTTTCCAGATGAGTTACCGGGAATCCCTCCCGAGTGGGAGATCGATTTTGGTATTGACCTTCTTTTTGACACGCAACCTATATCAATTCCCCCCTATAAAAAGTCTCCAGCCGAGCTAAAGGAGTTGAAAGAGCAGTTGAAGGACCTATTATATAAGGGTTTCATTAGACAGAGTAACTCCCCATGGGTTCACCAGTCCTCTTTGTCCAAAAGAAAGATGGTTTCCTTCGCTGTGTATTGATTATCGGCAATTGAACAAAGTCCTTTGTAAAGAAAGGTATCCTTGCAGGACTGATGATTTATTCGACCAGCTTCAAATTGCCAAGTATTTCTCAAAGATAGATCTCAGATTCGGGTATCATCAGCTTAGAGTTCGTAGAGTGACATCCCGAAAATAGCCTTCGGGACGGTATGGTCATTATGAGTACGTAGTTATGTCTTTTGGTCTAATGTCTCCTGCATCTTTTATGGACTTGATGAACAGGGTGTTCAAACCATACCTGGATATATTCGTAATTGTGTTTATCGGTGACATCTTAATATACACTCGGAGCGAGGAGGAGCATGCCGCTAATTCTAGGGTAGTCATGGACTCTCAAAGATCATCAGTTATATGATAAATTCAGCAATTGTGAGTTTTGGTTAAACTCCATAGCATTTTAGGCCATGTCGTATCAAGTGAAGACATAACAGTGGACTCTTCGAAAATTGAGGCGGTGAAGTTGTCCCAGACTGGTGAATCCTTTAGATATTTAGAGCTTCTTGGGTTTATCTAGCTATTATCAAGATTTTTGAAGGTTTCTCATCGATTGAAGCAGCTTGTTGATGGAATTGACAAAGAATAAGGTGAAATTCCAATGGTCAGAGGCTTGTGAGAAGAGCTTCCAAGGGTTGAAGACTTGACTTACTTCAACACTTGTGGTACCGCTCTACCGGAGGTAATGATGGTTCATTGGTGTATTGTGATGCTTCAGGAAGTTGGGACTTGGGTATGTGTTGATGCAACATGGGAAGGTTATAGCATATGCCTCTAGACAGTTAAAAGTTCATAGGAAGAATTACCCGACCCATGATCTTGAATTAACTGTAGTAGTATTCACCTTGAAGATATGGTAGAACCATTTGTACAGGAGTTCACGTGTATGTGTTTACGAATATAATAGCTTACAATATATGTTCACGCAGAAGGATATCAATCTTTGGCAAAGGAGGTGGTTGAAGCTACTCAAGGACTATGATATGAGTGTGCTTTATCATCCAAGAAGTAAGGCCAATGTGGTAGCGGATGCACTGAGTAGACTCTATGTGAAGTGTTTCTCATGTGGGTGAAGGGGAAAAAATGGCTGGTGAAGGATGTGCATCGGCTTCCGCATGGTTGGGAGTTAGGTTGGTTGACTCCAGTCGAGGGCGGTGTTGTTGTTCAGAAAGAGGTCAGAATAATCCTTGGTGACTGATGTAAAAGCTAGGAAAAATGAGAACCCGGTGTTTGTTAAAGTCAAGGAAGCCGTTCAAAATCATATGGTAGAGGTCTTATCCAAAGGGGAAGATGGAGTGCTTTGGTACCAGGGTCGCCTATGTGTTTCAGATGTTGATGATTTGAAGAATCAGATGTTGCACGAAGGCTAACGGATCAGATATTCTATCCATCCAGGTGCCACCAAGATGTACCATGACACGAAGTCTATTGGTAGTATGGCATGAAGAATACTTGAGTTCGTAGCAAAGTGTCCAAGAGCTGTCAACAAGTAAGGTTGAGCATCGGAAGGTCGGGGCGTGCTTAGGATATTAGTATTCCTACTTAGAAGTGGGAAGAAATTAACATGGACTTCATCACGAGTTTACTCGCACTCGCCGGCAATATGACTCCATTTGGGTTATGGTAGAAATGTTGACCAAGGCCGCTCATTTCTGATCAAAACCATGGATTCGGCGGAGGATTATGCCAAACTATAATCTGGGAGCTAGTTCGATTGCATGGAGTACCCTTATCCATTATTATAGACAGAGGTACCCAATTTACTTATCAGTTTAGGAGGTAGTTTCAAAAGGGCTTGGTACACAAGTTAAGCTCAACTGCAACATTTCACCCGCAAATGGATGGTCAAGCCCAGACATGAAATCCAGACCCTCGAGGACATGTTAGTATCCGTGATTGACTTTAGAGGTAGCTTGGATGAGCATTTGCCTCTTATGGAGTTTGCATACAATAACATCTATGATTCTAGTATCCAGATGGCACCATTCGAGGCTCTCTATGGGCGAGCTGTAGGTCGCCCATTGGACGGTTTGAGTTAGCGAAGCGGCGATGATAGGACTAGATTTAGTTCACAAGGCTATGGAGAAGATTCAATTGATAGGGACGAGGTTGAAAATTTCCCGAGTCGTCAGAAGTCCTATGTTGACGTGAGGAGGAGAGAATTAGAACTTGAAGTTGATAATTGGGTATTTCTAAAGGATCTCCCATGAAGGGGTGACGATGTTTGGAAAGGAAGAGGCTTAGTCCCCGCTAAGTCGGCCCGTACAGGATAGTGAGGCGTGTTAGCAAGGTGGCCTATGAGTTGGAGTTTCCCTCAGAATTGCTTCCGTGCATCCTGTTTTCATGTATCGCTCTTGAAGAAATGTTTGGGTGATCCAGGTCTAGTTGTTCCGGTGGACAGTGTTAGTGTGAAAGATAACCTCAGTTATGAGGAGGTTCCGGTAGAAATACTAGATCGTCAAGATAGAAGGCTAAGGAACAAAGAAGTAGCTTTATTCAAACTGTTATGGAGGAATCAGCTTGTTGAGGGAGCTACGTGGGAAGCCGAAGCAGATATGATGGCTTGATACCCATTTATTCTCTACCGGCCCAGTTCTAGCTTGAGGTATCAATTTTGACCTAAAACTCTATTTAGTTTTCATGTTCGGTTTATGTGTTCAAGTTTCTTTTATATATGGATACGTATATGAATCATGGGTCGGTTCAACTATTAGTTTGAATCAGGATAGTCATTTCGTCAGTTTTCGATTTAAATGATGAGTATTTGAATATGATAATTGCATTTCTCTGCTTTTTGTATGTTTTCCAACATTAGAGGATGAATATTCCCAGGGAAATATTATTATAACTTGAAGCCCAAAAGATCAAACCAATGAGTTAAAATGGAGAAAAACCTAAAATATGGAATCAGGCACAGAACGAGTTGTGAGGAGACTTGCTGAGTATCCCACGAGTCGTGATGTGACTCATGGGGAAGGCCCAGGTAATGAGTTGCAGTTTGAGAAATAGGACCCCACGGGCATGACCCGGCCATGTTCGGGAGCTGAAGTTGTTAGGTCAATGGTGGGGTGGGTGAGTAAGAAAGAAAAGGAAGGGGATAGTGGACTTGATAGAAGGACCCCACGAGTCATAGTCCAGTCCCCACGATTCATGGGGAGGGTCGTGATTAGCTAATTGAAGAATTCATGGTTTTGAGGCAGTGTACATAGCAGTGGTGACCACGAGTCGTGGTCACCAGGTAATGAGTCGTGATGTCTTCCGTTATGAGCCAGGAGACCTGACAAGTAATTAATTTGACGGATGACTCTATGAGTCGTCGCCCAGGGTAACGAGTCGTTAGGTCCCCCATTGGGACCATCTGGCAGTTATTTTCTGCGAATTTAGTAAGGACTTTTCCATAATTTCTAAAAAGATCCTAGAGCCTAAATACTTCATTTTGAGTTATGAATGATGACTTTTAAAGGGGTTAAATTCATTTTAGACCTTATTCATTCATGCATGCAAGGTAGAAAGGTTAGATAGGGTGATCAAGCTAGTTTTCTTCAATTCCTCTTCAATTTCTTCTTGGGCATTCCAAGAAGTGTAAGAATCGACTACCAACAGGTTTGTAGGGTTATGAATGGTGAATCCTTTCACACTCATGCCCCTCTCTAAATAATGAATTTTCTATGACTAATCTATGGGGTATTAACCCAAATACATGAATTTCCTAATTTTTACATGGGTATGATTTGATTATGTCTCTACTACCAAATTATGAAGCATGGGCAAGTTTCATAATGTTTTCAATTAAAAATTATGTTTCTATCTTTATGAATTAAAAGCCCATATATGAAATGTTCACGAAAGATGAGATTTGTCATTATTAATATGTTGATGATGAGATATGATGAAAATCATATTTTCAATCTACCCATGTTTATAATCATGTTTTCGATGTGAATTGAAATTTCCAAGTATGATAAGCTTTGGGCAATGCCCACATGTTTAAGTATGATTTATGATTTCCCGAGTTATGCTTACTACATGGTTTTGGAGCGAAGACTCTCAATTATCTTTCAGCTTGTGGTATGTTTTGAGCTAAAGATTCTCATATGCATGATTTCATAAATGAGATGTATTTGATTATTGAGCTTCATCAATAGATGATATTTGCTTCATTGAATAACGATGTGGAGAATATGCATATTTTGGGAGTAGTGTCTAGCACCGGAAACTAGGCTAAGGATTCGATCACCTATGCCTCAGAACACACAAATTTAGGTTTATACTACTATTATATATTACTCTGGGGCTTGCCCCTTTTTGTGAGCTATCCCTTCCCCGATTGGGCCCTGAGCTTGATATTAATATCATGGTATCGTCACGACCTTGTGAACTTTGAACGGCTCTACCCACTTGAGTGTTATAGTTGGAACCACGTAGCTCTATCGTGAGTATGCCAGTTAAAAGACGAGTCTCCCATTGTTCCTCATGATTTAAGTAATGCATACCTATTAATCATGAGATTTACATATGTAATGCATGTTCTAAGCCGAGTTTGACTCAATATTCAATTTTACTTATAAATATCAGATTTCAGCTTTGAGTTAATCGATTCAGTTATGATGATATGTTATGTTATGATGAGATCATGATTTCAAAAAGAATGCAGGCAAGCCCTTCTCTCAGATTCTTATTTTTATGTTTTTACGTTACACATGTCTTTAAATAATTTTACTTACTTAGCGGTTTGCCCACCTTGCATACTCAGCACATTCACGTCTTGGCTGCATACTCTATATACTGTATCGTTTCATGATACAGGATCCGGCTCTCAGGCACAACCTCGCTCATAATCAGTCTTCTGAGATTGCATCGTACATTGTTGGCGAGTCCTCTGTCTCTACGAGGACTAGACTGGCCAAGATTTTCTTATGTACTTTCAGTTTCGGCTTGTTAAAGTTAGTTGGGGTTTTGTCCCATCAACTCGTTATGTTTAGAGGCTTTTCATACATATGGTTGTATTCAGCTTCAGATTGTGTATGTATATTCTGATGTTATGTTTAACATAGACTTCCTCTATGATTATCTTATTTATTCTTTTATTTTATTGATCGAGTTAGATATATGCTTATGCCATTGGCCAACATGGAAGTCCTTGGGGGCTCCTTGTCCCATTTTGCGATCCGAGCCTCCGTTTGGATCGTGACAATCTTGGTATCAGAGCAATAGGTTTGAAGTGTCCTAGGGCGTCTGAAAGTCTCATTAAGTAGAGTCTTTTTCATGTGTGTGAAGCTCGCCATATTCTTGGTTAAATGTCTTGTAGCCTCTTTGTCATAAGTGGCCCAGGCGCTTCACACCCATGAAAAGATTTGTACTTAATCCGGCTTTCAGACACCCTAGGACACTCTAACCACTGCTTTGATAGCAGTTTGTCATGACTCGAGGATTTACACCCTAGCCCAGCACGGAACAAAAAACTACGAGAGGCTCCAAGTTGACCCATGGAATAGTCATAGAATGAGACTAACAAAATAACGGTTAATAGAATCATAGCGAGCAAAAGCTAAGCTGGAAAATTTTTAATCAACACCATAAGAACATAGTCTATCATAAACACTAAAATCAAAAAGCGAATCTATCTACACAATAAGCCTCTACTACCTTTGATGAGCAATTTGGGAAAAGTCCCCAGCTAACTCCTAATGTCTGAACTGAAAGAAAACATAAATAAGAAAATCATAAATCTCGTCCTCGATAGATGAGGACTCTCCCCGTCTAAGGTGGGAATAAGTGTGTTAGCTAATAACGACAAGTTGTAGAAACTGGTCTATCGCCAAAATGATATAGCACATAAAAATATGCGGTCAATTACTTAAAATGTACTGAGTATATATTAAACTTAAAAAGAAAGGAAGACATGCAAGTATACTAAAGAAAGTAAACTTACTACATAACTGAAGCTGAAATATCATGACCACGTGCAGAGATTATAAATCATTGAATATTTGCTTTTATTTGAAAACATTTAATGAAGTATAATTATAACTAATGCATAAGGGTCATGTATATGTACTGAAAACTGAAGCTTTAATTGATATCATACATAATCTTGACTAGCTGCGACAACTAAGGCTGAACTCTGCTAATACCGAGTGGATTTGAAGCTTGAGACTGTACTAGTCTAGAATGATACTGAAATCATAAACTAAGAAACATTCTCTACTGAGAATCTACAGCTGAGCTAAGGAGACATTCTCTGTTATTGAGAATCACGACTTGGCTAAAGAGCATTCTCTGTATAGAGAATCACGGCTGGAATTAAGGGAAACATTCTCTACTATTGAGAATCCTGACTAGGCTAGAGGAAACATTCTCTGCTATTGAGAATCCCTGACTGATATCATTTTTCTAGTTTAGGCTACTTCGGCTAATAAGAGACCCAGTATTCATCTATTCATAACATCTTTGAATTCATTACAATGCGATTAAGGATACTTTCTACTATCAAGAGTCCCGAAGATCTGAAGAATGTGATCATTCTTTGTCAATGAAATTCATAACATTATAGGCCCAAAAGGTAGCATAATTCATGCATTTCATATTTCCAAAAACCCATAGGTTCTAATCATGCTTTAACAAATATACAAAATCATATGTTCTAGATTTATGAACACTTATAGGTTCAAATCAGGCTTCAGACATATATATATAACGAATTCATCGTAAGAGCATGTGAATAATTAATAAGTTATATCTCGAAAATAGTACTAATTCATGGTAAAATTCTAGATATGCTACTATCATATAATGTACATAAATCTGAGTTTGAAAATAAAGTTCATAAACATATATGGCTACTTATCATGAGGTCTTGGAGATCCATAGAAGACATGTGAGAAACTATGCTTAAATTGAAACCCTTGGACATACTTTTCTAGAATTTAAAAAATTAGAGTTTTAACGTAAATTTGGAACACAAGGATCAAAATAGATCCTTGTTGAAGTCCCCTATACACGACTTGAAGAAATCTCCTATCATACCTTGGATCTTGAAGCCCTTGAAGAAAACTCTAGGTGATCTTGAGCCTTGAGAGAGAAGAGGAAAAAGAGCTTATGGGAGGTTTTGGGTGGAATGAGGATTATGCTAGGAAGGACCCTTAAATTCGACCCATCTGATTTTCAAAACGACGTCACTTAAAGTAAAAGTACTAGAATTTTTCAAAAATACCCTTGAAAAAATACAGAAAAATTAGCACTGACGGTCACCACGGGTCTCACCACGAGTCGTACCATAAATGCTGACTCATAGTACTTCACTCATGATCACCATTCAACGCTGGCTACCTTCCTGAATTCTCACCATGGTCATCTCACAACTCGTTATAAGCCACCACGAGTCGTGAGGACACCCGTAGTCACTGGTCTCAACTGCTGACCTTATCATCTGAAACTTTCCACGACCTTATCCCCGCGACTCATAATTTTCTGCGGGTCGTAACATCACTTCTGACTTCACCTTATTGCACAGATTGTCCCCAACCAGCTGACCCTTCTCGACTCATCGTCTCCCACAATGAGTCGTACCAAGACTCGTGCCCTCCCAAGCGATCATCCCCATATCCTCCATGACCCTGACCACGACCCTGAGTGCATTGCCCCCATACCATGGCTCGTCTTTGTGACTCGGGATCTAGACATCTAAACTCCAGGTCTTCTTCAGACTCCTCCTACATTACTTGGTCTCACGACTTGTACCATGAGTCATTCGGTGCAAAGATGCGATTTCCTCTGTTTCTGGTTAAACTCTACAGTCGATCTTAGAGACTTTTCGGGATGTTACACTTTTCGTATTTGAACTATATTAAAAGTCCTAGCATTTAAAACTTTAAAATTAATTAAAATTTTCAAAATTTTGGGGTTTTTTTTTTTTTATGAATTTTGAGTTTTTTTAATTTTTTATTTTTTTAATTTGAACTTTAGAATTAAAAAGTGTAATTTTATTATGAATTAATACGTTGAATTCTTTCTTTTTCTTCTTTTTTTAAAAAAATTGTACAATTAAAAAATTAGAAAAAAAGTTTAGAAATACAACATACTTTAAGTTATTTAATTAATCACGTGCTTTTGTTATTCACCTCTTTAGTTAGATCACCTATTTTTTCATTTCATTTTATATGAAGGTGTTAGATTAGACACATTGATTAAGAAGAGAGAAAAAATTAAGCTGAAATCATAACATAAAGGGTAAAATAAAAAATTTAAAATTATGTTATAACTAAATATTTATAGTACAAAACCTCATAGGAAAACTAACATTCACTTTTTTACCTTTTTAAAAATAGAGTTTTATTTTCACTAATTTGTGAGTCTTTCTTAATTTGAATCAATTAAAAATATATATATAAATGTGTTGGTGATATGACATCAATTTATTAGCGCCAAACAAATCGGTAATAACTCATAATACGATTTCACAAATGCTAATCGTTTACTTGAATAACTTATACTAATGTTCTACTCTACTATATAATTTTGTACTACAATGCGTCTTCGCAATGCTAATATTTATATTAAATATTAATATATTAACAGTGTAGTAATACAATCTTTTATAATAATTAACATGAAATATGCATATAATGCATGCATTTAAGTGTCCATGAAAAAATGAACGATACGTCATCTTTCAATCAAATGCTATTTCTATGATGTTTTGTTCATTGTTATAAGTATTATAACAAATTGGGGAAAAAACTATTGGATTGGATCAAACTCTTAAATATAATCATTTATTAGTTTTCTTTTTTCTGTTTTAAAAAAATAGCAAAAAGAGAAAACCAAAATTTTTTATCTCAAAATTAATAATTTTAAAAATTTTGTTCTTATTAATATGAGGACACACGCGACACGCGTATACTAAAACTAGAAATTCATAAAATCAAATTTTCTAACTTTAAAAATAAAATATTTTTAATATTCAAAAATTAAAAATTAACTATTTTATGTATTAAATTCTTCCTTATTTGAAACATATAGAAAATACTATATTTATATATACATATAATACATGCATTTAAGTGCTTATATAAAAGTGAACTAGTTTTTTATCTTATCAAACACTATCTCTTCGAAGTTTTTGTTCATTGAAACTATTAGAAACTAATTGAAGAAAGAACTACTAGATTACTCAAACTCTTAAATATAATCATTTGTCAATTTGAAATTAATAATTTTTTTTCTAAATTCTTATATTGTTATACAAACACATACATCTTCTAAACTCATTAATTACGCTATTTTTATAAATTTATTCTTATTAATAATAAAGGGACACGCGCGAAGCATGTACGATTATACTAGTATCACTAATATTGTGAGTAAATTAAGAGTTTTTATTTGAAATAAAAATTAAATTATATTTCTTATACATATACATATATATGTGTGAGAGAGAGAAATGTATTTATTTATATAAAGTTTTATAAATAAATAATAATTAAATATGAAAGTCCAAAAGGACTTCACTTTTAGAAGATCCCAGAAAGGACGTGTGCTCCTGGTTACCAAAGATTTCAAATCTTTGATTTAAGCAAAAGTTTTTAGTAAAGTTTAATTATGGAATTAAAATTTTACCCCTAAGTGAATTATTGTCTTAATTAAATAGAAAATAGTTTTTAGGTTATGTTATATAAAGGATGATGGAAATTTATTTAGTAGATCTTTCATTATGAGAATTGTTCTTACGAGAAAATACTTTATTGAGAAAGTACGCCCAGGTATTACACCAATCAAGAGAGGAAAATTATTGATAAAAAAATTAAAAATTCTTATATTTCATTTTGATTGTGATGCATAGTCTTTGAACTATCGAAGGATTTTCAATTACGACTATCATTATCAGGTTTGTCTTGAAATCTATTCATATAGATGTAAATAAATTTTACACAGAAATAGATCTGTTTAGGATTGTTTTGGCCTTTCGTTATATATTATGAACATTCTGTAAATGCAGTACGTCTAAATGAATACTCAAAATGTTAAAACTTACGTATGAAATATGCGTTTCACCTGTACACCTCAATACATTTTTAATGTACCTCACTTTAAAAATACTTTTTAAAGAATGCACCGTCAAATAATATTATATTGGAAGAATTAAATTCTTGATTGTGAATTTGTGATTTATGATAGATTGTCTCAATACATAAATATGGAACACCGCTCATCGCTCGCGTCGCCATTGGTAAGGGATCTTTTAGACTTTCACGCATCGTTAAAGTGGAATATTACGCGTTAGTATATAAACTAAAAAGCAATGAGCATCCTGCGTATAAGTAAAATATATTATTTATAAAGAAAAAAACTCCAACAAAATATTATTGATGGTTTATGTTAAAAAGTACCATTTCACAAGCTTCTCGTATTTGCTGTCATATCGCCGCCATAGCCGACATAGTATTCTTGACTTTTATTGCTTGTTTGGCCAAATTTCTTAAATCATCTTATTTTTAAATATTTTTTCAAATGTATTTATTAAAAAAATATTTTGTGAGGAAACTTACGATTTGTGTTTGATCAATAAATTTAGAAAGTACTTTTGAGCAACAATTCCTGTTTGGCCAAGATTTTGAAAAGTGTTTCTAATTGTATTTTTTTACAAAAGTGCTTTTTAAATAAAGTGTTTTTGGAAAAACTTCTTTTAACTTCTAAAAAAACTCATTTTCTCTCAAAAGCTTGGCTAAATACCTTTTTTTTTTTTTTGAAAAAAAAGTACCTTTTAAGAATATTAGCACTTTTAGCCTTCGAGAAACTTGGTCCGATGTTTGTTAATTTGCCACTAAATAGTTGAGAATAGGTCAAGTTCAAAAATACTCTTAAGATGGATTTAGATTTAAATATTTTTTTCGTAAAAAGAAAATTGTAAAAATGATTTTTATAACGGGTGATCTTGATTTTTTGGCCACACTTAACAAACTTTTTTAAAAATAGTCTTTGCTTAAGAAAATTTCTACTTTTTTCCTATAATGCAGTCATTCAGAATATTTTAAGACAGTAAATCTGCTCAAATTACCAAAAGTTCTATCTTTTAGGAAAAAGTTAAAATTTAGTTATGTTTCCCATTAGACATAAATTCCAATTTTTTATTATAAGGAAGACGTTTGGGGATATTTTAAAGGGTTTGTAAATCTGCTCAATTGACCACAAATTCTGTCTTAGACAGCCGTTAGAACTTATGTCTAAGCAAAAACAAAAATTCAAGACCTGATTTTTTGGAGGGAGCACTACGTGTAATCTCCTCAATTTGGATCTATTGTAGGGTTGGAGTGTTCCATCGGTTCGAATGAAATATTAAAAACTTTTAATATAAATTTTAGTTCACTCAAAAAACTTAAAATTAGAATTCGAGCTAATAAGTTTGAATTGAATCAGTTTTCTTAAAGTTGGTTTTGACATTAATTGATTTTGGTCATTTTGAATTTTCGATCTTGAGTCAATGATTCTTCTTCTTACAAATATGAACATCCTAATAAAGTATTGATCTCAAACTTTCTAATTTGTCATTTCCTCCGCAATCATCTAAATAAAATATTCATTCAAACAATAAAATCATCATCAAGAAAATTTTTAATCTAAACAAATTAAATCATGTCTAACTAGATCATACTACTGTAATTCCTTATTCATGTCAGCCACTACTCAATTTCTCATAAACTTTGTGTGATTTTGAACATCGATTAATATGCTTCCTCAAGGATCTAGTGTCACAACTCCTTCAATGACAACGAAAAATACCTCCATAATGAATATATATCGGTTTGCACTCTACTAACTAACTTAGTAGGGTATTGAACTTAATATTACATATAAAA
The DNA here is from genome assembly GCA_018107945.1 of Datura stramonium. NCBI lineage: Eukaryota > Viridiplantae > Streptophyta > Magnoliopsida > Solanales > Solanaceae > Datura > Datura stramonium. The sequence goes on along the minus strand of JACEIK010000221.1, from coordinate 506,097 downwards.
GTTTTTGTCTAATAAATAGGAAGTAAATGAGTATAAAAATATTAAATTTTCAAACCGTCGAAATTTGAAAGTTCTAAATTTGAAATTCAATTTTGAAATTTAAAATTTTCAAAAGTTAAATACAAAATTCATTACTCAATCGTGAATCGAAAATTCAAAAATTCAACTTCCAATTTGAATTTTAATCTGATTCAAAATATGTCCAGCCCAAGTTCATTGCGTGGAGGGTGTTAGGTCATTCGCACAAATACCTTTATTTGAACTCGATCTTTAATTTTTGTCCCTTAAAATTGTAATCTTTACTTTTTTCTCTTCGACTCTTTAAGTGATAAAAAAAAAGTCTTAAAAGATGCACTTAATGGAAAAAATTTACAAGGCATAAGTTTTTGCCAAAAGTCATGCCTTAAGGTATAAATTCACCTGATATGTCTTATGCCTGTGAAATGAAGTTAAATAACATGACTTATGCCTAAGAGACATAAATTCATGTTATTGAGCATGTCTACTTCGCCGCAGAGCTGCAGTTCAATAACATGAAATTATGTCTACCAGACATAAGTTAAGTAACATGAATTTGGGCCTAAAGGACAGAGTTCATGCAATTAAAAATTGTGCCTAAAGAATAATTTCAATTGCATGAAATTCTGCCCCGCATGCACAAGTTCAATAACATAAGGTATGTCTATCGAGGCATAAGTTAAGTAACGTAATTTGTCTAAAGTCTAGAAAGTTCAATAAAATGAAATTATGTCTACCAGGCATAAATTAAGTAGCGTGAACTTGTGTCTAAAGAGGTAAACTTCATGCTGTTATACTAATGACTCCTAGATTAGACCTAAGAGGGAGGTGACGGGTGAATTGGGTCTAACATATGTTTCCATAAACTAAAACTTAACTTGAATTTTCTTTTACGACAGGAACATACTTGAACTTTGTTCTTTTGAGCAGTAGCCTAATTCAAGCAGAAATAATTAAAGTAGAGAAAATAAAGCGAGAGACAAGAAATTTTACGTGGAAAACCCTTGAATTGGAATAGGTGTAAAAACCACGACCTATTCCTAATAGGATTTCAACTCAACTCCACTAAACACCGAGTCAATTCAGGATTGAAACCCCGCAATCCAAGGAACTGCCCCTAAGCCCTTACAAAGTTTCTAAACTGTATAAACACCCTTAGTTTAACAAGATGAACTTTAACACAATTACAATTGAAGAAAAAACATAATTGAAACAAAATACGTTCAATGATTCCATGCAAATTGACCCAAGACCTAGACTATAATGGAACAGAACCAGGGGACAGTTTCTGGCACTGTTCAACTCTTCTTCAACTTGAATGCCAATTGAAAGCTCAGAGAATAGTGGACTTTGCTGAAAGATCTTTTTGTGAGTGAATGATTTTCTGGGGCGTGATCGTTGCTTTGTTATAGTACCCTGGTTCCCATTTTTGCTTCCACTAGGAGAAGAAAACTTTGGACTCCTTTTCCTTTCTTGAAGATCTTGTTGACTCTAGGATTCCAAAAAATATTCTCTTTCCTTTTCAGCCCACAATCTAATTCTTTCCTTGGAAAAAAAATTTCTTTCATATCAAAGTCTTGTTGACTTTTAGTTCCTTTCTCCTATTTCTTGCAAATAATAAAAAGACACTAGAGACTTGTATTTTAGTAGCACGTGTTTTATGTGAATAACGTACCAATTATTAATCGGTCAAGTTCTTAATTAATTTTATGTTTCTTGTTTAAATCATCATCAAATATGATTAAAATCAATTTCAATAAATTTTTCCTTTTAATGATGACAAATAAAAAAAATAAAAAAAATAAAAAAAATAAAAAATTAATCAATAATTAAGCAAAAGAAGCCTTCTTCCCTCAAGCATAAGCCTTCCCCTTTAGGCATTAGTGAAAAGGCTTAAGTATTAAACAAAATAACACAAGTCAAGGAAGTATAAAAAAAGTAAGACATTATAACCAATAAAAGATTATCCCATATTAAGACAACACGACAAAAGTAGGAACATCAGTAACAACAAAAGATAACTAGGCACAATCTCAAAACGAGCACAAAAACCAACACACAGTTGGGAAAACTAGGGAACAGAAGGTGGGGACAGAGCAACAGTAAGGGGATGGAGACTGTGAGAGGAGACAGACTCGGGATGAGAGACCTAAGATCATTATGACGCGCCACAGCAGTTTCCTCATTCTTCACCAAGCTTGTGCCTTAAGGCTGCTCAATTTCAAAATGCAAGCAGACATTTTCAAACCTCAACAGCTCAACCTCACCAACCTTCGGATATTGAGATGTACCCTCGCACCATCAGTATACACAATCTTAATCTCATCAGTGTGAGACCCCTAGTCTCAAAGTAATCCAGAGAATCATACCAAGAATAATATTCAGCAGTAAACCGCCTCCCAACTTTCCCAACACCTTTGTCAATAAAAACCCATAAGAGCGAGAACATGATTTTTTGTGAACATCAGTGACCACCTTGGTGAGATAACCAACAATCAATTTCAAAAAAAGTTGATAGGCATTTCTTTATCAACAGCTCCATCAATGTCAAATCAAGAAAAGAGGAAGCATCCCGGTGTTCCTAGCGGGAGTCAAGTTCTTAATAACAAAGCCAAATAAGTAGCGATGATACAGGGACATTGACTTCTTGAAGACTTGGAAATAGAGGTGCATGACGGATCACCCAAAATTTTTTGAACAATGTCCAGAGGTTTCAAGGATGGAGGGAGATTAGGCCAGTTATTTTTTCGACATGTTGCAAAACCCTTATCAGCAATACCCAACACAGACGCCAAATTTTGAGAATTAAACACCACAAGAACTTTGCCTCACTTTGCTAATACAGCCTTGTGAAACAACAAAGTGTTTGAAGAATCAATCACTTTAGGTTTGCGGGAACAACATTCTCATCAGCAAACAAATAATTCCAACCTTGCAATTTTATTTTGTTCCATAGAGTAGTCAAACAAGAGTCAGTAGTGGAGAAGGGAAACACCATCTTCCCTTTTAGCAACTTTCTAGCGCAGAGAAGGGCTTGATTCGGAGACCTAGTTTTAAATAGAGGAAGAATTAGGGACGGTTGAAGGATCGGCAACATCAGACCGATGAGCTCGTGTATGAGAGGCAGGACCAGAGACATGGAATTTTAGACCCAAAAGTAGGAACACCGGTAGGCTTCCTGTCGCTTGCGAGCACCCTTTTTTAGAGAGGCCAAAGGAACTGAGTCATCAAGGCTTTCAGATTCTGACATAGTGATATCGATCGGATTCTCACCAACATCTCGAGGGAGAGAGGCAGAGTCGGCCTGACTCAGACTATTCTTGGGCAAGGAGGGAGAATCGGGTTCTTGAGTAGTGTAATGACTCTGAATATCGGCCAGCAAGGAGGAAAGTTCGATCACCTCTGGTGAGGAATGACTAGGGCTTCCATCAGACCCCATCATAGGTGATAACGACGTGGGGGCAGTTTCTATGGAAGACCCAAGGGAAGCTACTGATGGCGCAGTCGCTAATGATCCTAAGGGATACGCATTCAGAGGGGGTAGACAGACAAGGGGTTGAATATCGCGGATGTGGGGTAGGGATGAAGGTTGATCAGTGGAGGAAGCCATATCTGGGTGGGGTGCAAGAGTAGGGGTTACTAGTGAAGGGAGATAGGCGGTGAAGTGGAGAAAGATAGGTGTCTAGGCAAGTATGTGAAAATAAATGAAGGGTTTAAATTAGGTAAGAACACCGAGAGATTTGGGATGGAATTCGAAAAGGTTTGGGAAGGGAAAAGCTGTGTCATAATTTCCCAAAGAAAGTGACATAGGCATAGGTGCAACACCACAAACTTTCTAGACCAAATTCAGACATTTGATGAAAAACCATGAAAACCATAAATTTTTCTATCTTAGACGACTCCCACAACGAAGGCCGTTGGTAGAATAAACGGACCGTTGTAACTGGTCATGAGTTACAGCAAAATTCATCTAGGGAAATAACGAGTAATAGGATGACCCGTTGATACTAACGCGGGCCGTCCTTTTATCGTGAATCCCGAGTTCGAAGTCTACCGGACCTTTCCACTTTGACATGAGAGACAACGACCAATTTTTTCTACAAACGAGCTATTTGCTACCAACCATCATTAGGTTCAGACCCCGATAAGTGTGAACCCGGTGGATACAACGGCCTATTGGTTCTACCAATGAGTCGTTGTTATCACTCGTTGTCCTTCACCCTGTTTTTCTTACCTCTTCTAACGGGAGGTTACAATGGGCCATCCTGTTACACCCCGTAAGTTTTAACATTTAGTTGACCTATTCATATGTTAGTTGAGAGTTTTAGAGTGTCATACGTATGGGAAGGAGGGCGAGGGAAGGCCGAATGAGTGCCAAGTTGGGATTTCGCGAGAGGAGGCCGAACCAAGCTGCCCAGAGGGGAAAAGTGGCACGGAGCTGCTCCTCTGCGTTAGCCAACGTGGCACGGAGCAAAATCAGCATGTTGGGAAGCGTGCCACATTGCCTTGTCTTCTACCTCAAGTATATATAGGCCTCACCCTTAGATTTCATGTTATTTACTCATATAACTTCGACCAGCAGAGGTAAGGACGTAGGAAAACATTTAGTTTTTATACGATTATGCAGCTAAACGCCGTCAAATCCAAATTAACTTTAGGTATCGAAGTATAAGGCTGCGGGGAGAATTTATAAGGAATTAGTTTCGTGATGAGAATTCGGTGAATCGTCGTCCCTTGACAAAGTTGTTGAAATTGCTCCAAACTAACGTCAATACGATCCCAGGTTTAAAGTAAGCATTTATCCCTTATATACATTCGAGAAATAACGAGGTTTCGACCGTGTTCCGTAAAGTTGAAATATAGTTAATATCTATATATAATGTTATTCCTTTTTGTCGAATCTAGTGTTAAAACTAGTCCTATCTTTCCAGTAACACGATTTTAGTTGGGAAGAGCTATTGAATACTAATTGGAACTTATCAGTTAATCAGAAACCTGCAATCGAGGTATGTTAAGGCATTTTTTTTTGGCAGATTAGTTTCTTCGGCATAGTAGTCAAGTATGAATCCAATAAAGCATGTCGGGGAGTATGTTATAATGTTTAGTTGTTGTTGTCGGTTGAGACTCGTAAATTGTATTATTTTGGGATGGATTATGCCTGTATAGCTTCGTGACCACCGGGGTTAATAGCTGTGTCGCCGCCTGCCGGGGGCGAGGATATATGTCACTCTACGGAGCGACATACCCATCCACAAGGGCGAAGATGGATCGAGATCCTCATATTGCCGTGGTTGGACTTATACATACCCTCGCCGGCGCTTGCGCCCCGGGGTGTAGATGTCAGGAGTCCTACAGACTTAGACACAGCTACAGTCAGGGGCCGAACGGGCTTGATTGTAGACCCAAGGGATCGGCGGGTTGCTTATAGATGGGAGTTGACTCAGTATGACCTGGATAGTAGGTATAGGTGGGGAGTGTACTCACTAGGGCTAATGAGGGCCCAAGTGGGTTTATTCTATGCTGATTGTACCTTTCGGCTTATGGGAGCCACGTAAGGTTTATGCTTACTTTAGTTGCGATAGTTAGACGGTAGACCTCTCGCTTGTCGAGTATGACCCCTACTGTCCTTATTACAGTTATGTTTTAGCCTGGTTCACTACTTTAGTCATCCTTAGTCCATTTTCTTTACTTTAGTCATTGTTAGTTCTATTTCTTACTTTTAGTTATTTAAAGTTACTACTTTACATACTCGTGCAATGGTACTGACACCCTCTTATGGGGCGTTGCATTGCCTGCAGGTACAGATAGACGAGCTGTAGGTCCCTCGTAATTCCAGTCGGTTATCGAGCCGTCAGCTCCCTTCTTCGAACGTGGCGATGAGGTTCACTTCTTTTGTTTGTACAGTGTGGGTAGGTCGAGATTTTCATGTCAGCCATATTAATACTCCTAGAGGCTTGCGGGTGTGTTACTTCCCTTTGTTAGATGATATCGGCCGTGTGGGGCCCATATGTATTTTAGACTATGTGTGTTGGCCGTGTGGGGCCTGTTTGGTGTTGATTGGTGGCCTTGTTGGTTAGCTCCAGTTTTAGCATCTTCTTCGCTTTCCAATTATAACTAGATATCATGGTGGTCTTGTCGACGCATAGGACTCCCTATGTTTGTTTGTCTCTAGTTAGCTGTTTATTTTCACAAGTGGCTATAGGCCTTGTCGGTAGGGGTTGTATTTTAGCCGCTATATAGCCCGCTGTTTTCTGACCTAGAGTTAGAGACAGCCTTGCACCAGAGGTGCTTGAAACCAGCCAGCGCAACAGTTCAGGTCCTAGTAGGGCACCGGAGTGCCAGTCATGCCTCCCAGGTGGGGCGTGACAAACTTGGTAGGAAGCGAGGTCGTATCAGAAGTCTGCAAGCCGTGCTAAGTAAGAGTCTTTTCTATGGATGTGTTGCACCATACTATGGGCAGGAGGCTGCAGAGGCATGATAGGATAGTTACTCTTCCTTCTTACTTAGTCATACTATAGAGCGATACAGTATAGGGTTGAGTCCCTAAGCTCATTGTACTCTTTTTCTTACAGAGAAATGTCGGACCAGCAACACCCTACGACAGGCAGGAGGCTATATGTAGCAGCGGAGAGGGCACGGTAGGGTTCTGTTTTGCGTCGAGATCGGCCCGATCTGAGGATGATATGGAGGTATCATCTCGACCTCCCCCAGCAGTCTCACCACGTCGGGGAGCCGCTTGGGACTGGTGTGACATCGTCTCCAGTAGTTTCTATACCCGTACCATCAGACCAAGAGGTCAGGAGCACGGTAGTTATGCTAGCACAGATGATGGCTGCTCGGCGCCATCGGTGCCACCTCTGATTGCGAGAATCCTTAGGAGGGCTTTGCTTGGCTCGGGTCACGAGAGTTTCTAGCCTTGAGTCCCCGCAATTCACAGTGATAGATCGGACCAGGAGACCCTCGGACTTCTTAGACCAAGAATCAGAGGATTTTCGGGGTGATGCATGCTACACTACGAGTCGATTGAGTTGGCGGTATTCCGGTTATAGGACATCGTTTGTACTATGGTACGAGAGTTGGAAGAGGTATCGAGGGAGAGAAGTTTCCCCTCCGACCTGGCCCAGCTTCTCGAGCTTTCTTGGATCATTACCTACCGCGGGAGATTTGATAGGCCCGAGTTAGTCAGTTCCTACACTTGGAGCAGGGTCGATGAATGTTCAGGAATATGCCATGCGGTTTTGATTCATAACGATATGCGCCCGACCTTTTTGGACACAATGCCAGCCAGGGTACACCGCTTTATAATGGGGCTGAACTCGGAATATGTTGTTGAGACCTGCATCACAACTACACTGTGAGAGGACACGATATCGCCCATATGCAGGCTTTTGCTCAGAATATTGAGAATTATCGGATAGCGGCAACGAGAGATTAGGAGGACAAGTCAAGAGCAGCGCCCCGCGAGGGGACAGGCCAGGATGAATTACATGAGGAGTCCCGGGGAGGACCTAGGCCACGGTTATCAGATAGGCCTCCTAGACTCCGCCTCCATCGCAGCGGCAGAGAGAAGCGGGTCGAGTCACCGAGGGCGGCCAAAGCCGCGAAGGTTAGCGGCGTGGGTCACCGGCGGCGGAGGGGAATGGAGCCGAGTGGGTTTACAATACCACTTTTCCCTTATTTGCAGTCAACGCCACTCTGGAGCATGAAAGTATGGTTCCACAACATGCTACGTTTGTGGACAGGAGGGTCATCGAGATAGAGGAATTGTCCAGCTAGGGTTCAGGGTGACCCGGGATCGACAAGATAGGTCCTCGGCGGGATCTGGCTCCAGCATCCCCCAACTGTTGCCTGGCCTGAGTTTCAGCCGGCGAGAGGCCGAGGCAGATCCAGGGCCTCCAGTTCAGGTGCCGGCCTGGGCTGGCCTTATGCATTACCGGGGAGACATGAGTCTGAGTCGTCACCAGATGTTTGTGACATGTATGCTGAACATTTTCTCATCCTACTTATATGTTGATAGATCGGGATCCCACCTTGTAAGTTTAGTATTACGCTAGAATTGCTTTGGAGACCTTTCTCAGTGTCTACACCCGTTGGTGACTCTATTATAGCTAGAAGGGTCTATCGGGGGTGTATAGTAGAGGTTGCCAGTCGTCAGACTATGGTAGACTTGATAGAACTAGAAATGGTTGATTTTGATGTTATTATGGGTATGCATTGCTAGCTACATGCTATGCCGATGTCGAATGTTGGACCAAGATTGTCGATTCCACTTTCGAGGGAGACGGTACGGGAGTGGGAAGGTAGTACAGCCACGCCAAAAGGTAAGGTTTATTTCCTATCTTTGGGCAAGAAATTAATAGAAAAGTAGATTGCATTTATCATATTGTCGAGTTCAGGATGTTCGGGCGAGCCTCCGTCCTTGATCTATTCACAGTAGTTAATAAATTTCCCGACATATTTCGGATAGGCTTCCTGGTATTCCCCAGAAAGGGAAATTGATTTTGCAATCGATCTATTACCAGGAACTCAGCCTATATCTATTCCTCCATATCGGATGGCTCATGATGAACTCGAGAGGAACTAAAAGGAACAATTGAGGATTTGCTAGACAAGGGCTTTATAAGTAGTTCCTCACCATGGGGTGCGCCAGTTATGTTCGTGAGGAAGAAGGATGGCTCCCTCCGTATGTGTATAGATTATCGCCAACTGAATAAAAGTCATTATCAGAGTAAGTACCCGCTTCCTAAAATAGATGACCTATTTGATCAGTTACAGGAGCGAGGTATTTTCAAAGATGACTTAAGGTGGGGATATCATCGGGAGTCAGGGTTCGTGAAAGAGATATTCCAAAGACTGCCTTCGGGACTGCGATCTTGCGCTTTGGTGCTAGTCATGTCCTTCCGGACTGAAAAACGCCCTAGCAGTGTTCATGGACCTGATGAACAACGTTTTCATACCATACCTTGACTTGTTCGTGATAGTATTTATCGATGATATTGGTGTATTCCCACTCGAGAGGAAGATCACCAAGATCATTCTGACTGATGCTCAGATTCTCGGGGATCGCCGATTATATGCAAAATTTTCTAAATGTGAAATTTGGTTGAATTCAGTAGCCTTCTTGGGCCATATTGTGAGATGCTGGTATACGGGTAGATTACGCAGAAGATAGAGGCAGTGAAAACATAGCCTATTCCTACCACTCCGACCAAGGTATGTAGTTTCCTAGGGTTAGCCGGGTATTCTGAAGATACGTGGAAGGATTTTCCACTTTAGCAGCACCCTTGCAAATTGACCCGGAAGGTAGCAAAATTCTATCGGACTGAGGCATGTGAGCAGAGCTTTCGAGGCCGAAAGACAGATTGACACCGAGTTCACAAGCGTTTCGGGAAGGAACAAGGGTTATGTAGTCTATTATGAAGCTTCGGGTGTTGGGTTAGGATGTGCTTTGATGTACATGGTAAGGTGATTGCCTAATAGCTTCCAGGCAGCTGAGGAAACATGAGAAGAACTACCCTACCCATGACCTGGAATTAGCCGCAGTGATTCATACCTTGAAATATGGAGACACTACGTATGGCATTCACGTAGATATTTTCACGATCACAAGCTTTGAAGTATATTTTCACCCGAAAGAGTTGAATCTGCGGCGCGTCGCGGTTGGAGCTGTTAAAGGATTATGGTGTGAATATTTTATATCACCTAGGAAGGGCCAATGTTGTAGCAAATTCCCTTAGCCGCAAATCCATAGGAAACTTGGCATATTTACAGCCAGAGCGGTAGGAATTGGACCGAGAATTGCATCGTAGCGAGTTTAGGCCTTCGTATAGTAGAAGATCGAGGAGACAATGGAGCGGTGATACAGAATACGACAGTGTCATCATTAGTTGTGGAAGTGAAAGAACGGCAGTATGAAGATCATAGCCTGGTTCAACTCAGGAATAGGGTCCAGCGAGGAAAGTGACGAATTTCCAGATAAACGAGGACGGAGTTTTTGAAATATAGGGATCACCTCTCTGTGTTCCATCACGTGGCGAGGGCTTCGCCGGAAGAGTATGGGCAGTACACTATGCCATTACGAGGTACACTATGCCCATTACTCTCTCCATCCAGGTTCGACAAAGATGTACCATGATGTAAAAGAGATTTACTGGTGGCCGGGAATGAAAAAGGGGATATCAGAATTCGTAGCTCAATGTCCCAATTGCCAACAGGTGAAAGATGAACATCAGAAACCAGGTGGACTGACACAAGATATAGTCGTGCCTTTATGGAAATGGGAGGCAGTTAATATGAATTTCGTAGCAGAGTTACCTCATACCAGGAATAAATATGATTCTATCTGGGTAATTGTTGACAGGTTGACAAAATCAGCTCACTTTCTGCCAGCAAGGGCTACCTTTTCAGCCGAAGATTATGCTAAGCTGTATATTAGGAAAATAGTTCGATTGCATGGTGTTCATTTGTCAATTATCTCCGACAGAGGGGCCCAGTTTACAGCTAAGTTTTGGAAATCTTTTCAGAGAGGCCTGGGGACACAGGTTAACCTGAGCACAACCTTCCATCCTCAGACAGACGGGCAGACAGAACGTACCATCCAGACGCTCGAGGATATGTTATGAGCGTGTGTGCTAGATTTTTGAGTGGGATGAACATCTACCGCTTATTGAATTTGCCAATAATAAAAGTTGTCATTCAGCAATTCAGATGGCGCCTTATGAAGCGTTATATGGATGAAAGTGTAGGTCTCCAGCTGATTGGTTTGAGGTAGGAGAATCGGCATTTATTGGTCCAGATATTATTCATCAGTCAGAAGAGAAATTAAAGCTTATCAAGGAACGTCTGCTTACTGCTCATAGCCACCAGAAATCTTATGTTGATGTGCAGCGGAGAAACTTAGAATTTAATGTGGGTGACTGGGTATTCCTGAAGGTTTCACCGATGAAGGGTGTGATTAGATTTGGTAACAAAGGCAAGCTCAGCCAAGGTTTATTGGGCCCTATCATATTTTCTGGAGGATAGGCCAGGTGACATGTGAATTGGACCTACCTCCATAATTAGAATCCGTTCACCCGATTTTTCATGTATCAATGCTGAGGAAGTGTATATGAGATCCCTCCTGGATTGTCCCAGTCAAAGACGTCCAAGTCACTGAGGAGTTAGCTTATGAAGAAGCTCCAGTAGCCATACTAGATCGGCAGATCCGTAGGATAAGAACTAAAGATGTTGCTTCCGTTAAAGTGTTATGGAAAAATAAGAACCGAGAGGAGATGACCTAGGAAGCAGAAGATGATATGAAAACCAGATATCCTCAGTTATTTCAGACTTAGTCAGATTGTGCAGTTAGAGGTATGTTGTTTCTGTTGTTTCACAAGTTGCATTATATACATGTATATGTGGAGTAATTGATTTCATTCTATTGTGAAATGAATTTCATAGTATTGTGTGGAGTACCTATATTGGAATTTTTTGTGTTTAAGGGTTTTTGGATAGTCCATATTACAAGGGAGACTCTGCCGAAATTTTTCTAGAATAAGTAATTGCAAAGTTAAGGTTCTTGCAAGTAGAAGTTAACATTCGGGGATAAATGTTCTTAAGGGGGGGAGGATGTTACACCCCATAAGTTTTTAACATTTAGTCGACCTATTCGTATGTTGGTTGAGAGATTTAGAGTGTCATACCTACGAGGAAAGGGCCGGGGGAAAGGCCGAATGAGTGCCAAGTCGGGATTTCGCGGGAGGAGGCCGAACCAAGCTACCCAGAGGGGAAAAGTGGCACGGAGCTACCCCTCCACATTAGCCAACATGGCACAGAGTAGAATCAATGTGTTGGGAAGTGTGCCACGTTGCCTTGTCTGCTGCGTCAAGTATATAGGTCTCACCCTTAGATTTCATGTTATTTACTCATAAAACTTCGACCAGCAGAGGTAAAGACGCAGGAAAACATTTAATTTTCATCCGATTACACCGCTAAATGTCGTCCAAATCCGAATTAACTTCGGGTATCAAAGTATAAGGCTGCAGGGAGCATTTCTACGAAGTTAGTTTCGTGAAATTCGCCCGGTGAATCGTCGTCCCGCCGAGCCAAAGTTGTTGAAATTGATCCAAACTAGTGTCAATATGATCCTACGCTTAAATTAAGCATTTCTCCCTTCTAGACTTTCGAGAAATAACGAGGTTTCGATCGTGTTCCGTAAAGTTGAAATATAGTTAATATCTATATATAAAGTTTTTCCTTTTTGCCGAATCTAGTGTTAAAACTATTCCTATCTTTCCAGTAACATGATTTCAGTTGGGAAGAGCTATTGAATACTAATTGGAACTTGTCAGTTAATCAGAAACCAGCAATCAATGTATGTTAAGGCATTTTCTTTCGGAAAGTTAGTTTCTTCAACATAGTAGTCCAGTATGAATCCCAGTAAAGCATGTTAGGATTATGTTATCATGTTTAGTTGTTGTTGTCTGTTGAGACTCGTAAATTGTATTATATTGGGCTGGATTATACCTGTATAGCTTTCGTGACCACCCAGGGTTAATAGCTGTGTCGCCATCCGCCAGGGGTGAGGATACGTCGCTTTACGGAACGGCATCCGTCCGCAAGGGACGAAGATGGGGATCCAGATCCTCATATTGCTGTGGTTGGCCTTATACACACCCCCATAGAGAGCTTACGCCTGGGGTGTAGATGTCAGGAGTCCTCCGGACTCAAACAAAGCTACAGTCAAGGGCCGAGCGGGCCCAGTTGCAGACCTAGGGGATCGACAGGACGCTTATAGCTGGTAGTTCAGTCAGTATGACCTGGATAGAGGTATATAGATTGAGGTGTACTCAGTAGGGATAATGGGGGCCAAGGTGGGTTATTCTGTGTTGATTATACCTTCCGGCTTATGGGAGCCAGGTAAGATTTATGCTTGCTTTAGTTACTAATAGTTATATAGTATGACGCCTCTCTTGTCCAGTATGACCCCTACCCTCCTTATTATAGTTATGTTTAGCCATGATTTCACTACTTCAGTCATCTTCAGTCCATTTTCTTTACTTCAGTCATTGTTAGTTCTATTTCTTACTTTAAGTTATTTAAAGTTACTACTTTACATACTCAGTACCTGTGGTACTAATGCCCTCTTCTGGGGCGCTGCATTACTTGCCTGCAGGTACAGATAGACGAGGAGTAAGTCCCTCTAATTCTAGGCAGCTATATAGAGCCATCAGCTCCCTTCTTCCGGAGCTTGTGCGATAGAGGTTTACTTCTTTTGTTTGTACAGTATGGGGTAGGTCGGGCCCCTGTCCCGACCATATTATTACTCCTAGAGGCTTGCATATGGTGTTACTTCCCTTTGTTAGATGATATCGGCTGTGTGGGGCCCATATGTGTTTTAGACTATGTGTGTTGGCCATGTGGGGCCTGTTTAGCTGTTGATTGGTGGCCTTGTCGGTCATAGCTCAATTTAGCATCTGATTTCACTTTCCATTTATAACTAGATATCATGGTGGTCTTGTCGGCCCGCATAGGACTCCCTATGTTTGTTTGTCTCTGGTTAGCTGTTTATTCTCACAGGTGGCTATAGGCCTTGTCGGCCGGGGGTTGTATTTACATCCTCTATATAGCCCGTTGTTTTTCTGATTCTAGAGTTAGAGACAGCCCTGCACCAGAGGTGCTTAGGCTCAGTCAGCTCAGCAGTTTAGGTCCTAGTAGGGCACCAGGTGCCAGTCATGCCTCCCAAGGTGGGGCGTGACACGTCCCTTGTTCAAACGGACCATTGTACCCCATCGTAGGTTGTCCCAATGAACCTAGTTTCTTAACCTAGAAACCACGACCAGATTCAACGGGACGTCATATCTTCCAACGACCCGTTTTGAGGCCTGTTGGTTCCTGTTGGCCAGATCTTAATTTTAGTTCCCAAGGTTATTTTTATAATTTTCCACATTTTTAATCCCTAAACCATATCGTTCTGGGTTCGTATAGGTGGAAGTTAAAGGGTTTGAATGACCTTTTTATTCATTCCTCTCAAATTTCCTCAAGAACAGTGCATAGGAACTCTGATAGAAAGCACAGAGCAGGAGCAAGGGTTTGATTTTCTTCTCAGTTCTTCTCAGTTCTTGTCAGGTATTTTCACCAGGGTTTCTTCTACAGGTATGTGGGAATTCAGCAAGGAGATTGTTCTCCCCTTGCGTCCCCCAAAACTCTCTCTCTGTCCACTTTTAGTCCTATCCCTGAGATTGCGAATTTGAAGATATTGTTATCGTTCTATGATTAACTCATGTAGAATCCTACCCTATGTTAATTTTAGCTATTTTCCACCAGTTTGTAACTAAAATGATGCTTGTTCCATCAAATTAGAAATTCAGCCCTAGCTTTTGAAAAGACAGAAATTAGAATCCTATTTAAGCTTTGAATTCTTGAGAATTGTTGGCACCTTTCAGAGGTAGGGGCTTTTATACTGATTATTTGTGTTAAAAACTCAGTTAAATGTATGTTATTCAGATTTACTCAGAAAGTTTATATACTTTGTATTCTCAGAATTGTCAGTTCAGTGTCAGTCAAAGTATTAGAATATTCATTGTTAGTTAGAAATGTGAGCTGATCGGTTTGACTATAGAATTTCTCGAGGTGCCAGTACTACCTCCAAGATATCAGAATAAGAATTCACTTATTAGTCCATTAGGCTGTCATGACATTTCAGATATATAGCTCTGACTTTCCCCAGGACCAAAGTTTAGATTTCAGTTTGTTCTTAGACGGTTATGACGCTTTTAGATAAGCAACTCTGACCAGTCTAGAACCCAGTTTAAGAATATTGTCCGATAAGACTCTTAGGGTACTTGCATTTATACGTCCCTGACTAGTCTTGGACCCAAGTTTCAAGCTATCAGCATAGTAGTTCAGTATAGGTTTTACAGTGGGAGTAGAACTTAACACTGAGGGGACTGGGGTTCCAGCGCACGCAGGTTCCAAGAACTATGTTACAAGTGTAGGTTACAGTTATAGATTATTGTCCTGAATGGCCCAGACATTTGTGATCACCCAGTTCATGCCTTTATGCCCTAGCAAGGTATATTGGGTCCTACCGGTGGGGTGTATACATCGGGCTCCACATTTAGCGTGGTTATATGTCGGTTACAGACTCTCCTACTAGTTAGTTTAGCTCATTATTAGATTTCATAGTTCAGTTCCATTAAGATAAGTTCAGGGAAGTATCTCAGACTTAGTATTTCAGACATAGGGCATGCTTATGACCATCAGCCAGGGTCATTATTGACCATATTAGCTATATTACAGTTGTATCAGTTTTCAGTATTTTCAGTTGGTCATTTCATGTCATTAGAGATCAGTTACTAGTTCTTTCATACTATTTATATATCTCACTTACTCAGTACATTCAAAGTACTAACGCATACTTTTATGTCGTATCATTTCATGATACAACTGCAGGTTCTCAGACTCAGCACTGCTAGTCGTTGCAGTTCAGATTCTCCACCTCAGCAGTTGAAGTGTTAGTCCTCATCATTTGAGGGCACTATTTCTTTCTTTCAGTCATTTATTAGTTTTACTTAGACTTAGAGTTAGCTGGGGGCTTATCCCAGCAACTCCTCAGTTAGATGGCTTTTAGACAGATAGGATTTTCAGATTTATCAGTATTATTCAAATGTTTTGAACGTTATGTTTTTAGACTTTTCTTTCATAAATGCTTTATCATATTGTTTTAAAGTTCCTCTGTGCACTTTTACTAAGAATACCAGTGTATGAAGGACCAAGGGTTTACTTGGGGTTACTTGTGACCCCAAGTACCGTGTTCCATCCAGAATGTAGACTCGGTGCGTGACAAACTTGGTATCAGAGCACTAGGTTTAGAGTATCCTCAGAAAGTCTGAAAGCTGCATCGAGTAGAGTCCTTTTCATGAGTGTGAAGCTCGCAACACTTATGATGAGGAGGCTATGAGATGTTATTAGGAAAACTCTCTTTTGTTTGTACTCCATATCGTGCGTTAAAGTTCAACTCCAAAAATGCTCTTCTAACTCGTGCTCTATTTCATTTCAGTGAACAATGCCTCCCAAACACGGTAACGGAAGAAGGGCCAGTAACGCCAAAAGACCTTCCCCACCATCCCTGGCATCTTCTCAAGATGATTCAGTTTCTACCGCAGAGTTTAGAGCGGCCATATAGTTACTGGCCCAAACCGTGACCAATCAGGTGAATTGGCAGGTCATGCCGGTGAACACGAAAGGGTCTGCAACAGCTGCGAGGGTGTAGGACTTCACCCCCATGAACCCTCCATCTTTTTAGGGATCTAAAGTTGGGGAGGACCCCCAAGAGTTCATAGATGAGGTCAGGAAGATTACCCGTATTATGGGTGTCAGCTCCTCCGAGAGGGCTGACCTGACTACCTACCAACTTAAAGGGGTAGCTCAGGTTTGGTATGAGTAGTGGAAGGAGGGGCGGACCATAGGATCAGGACCAATGGAGTGGGAAGAATTCCACAAAGCTTTCTTTGACAGGTTTTTTCCTCGGGAGTTGAGGGAGGCAAAGATGGCGGTGTTTATGAACTTGAGACAGGGAAACAAAATTGTGGAGGAGTATACTATGGAGTTTACTAGTCTATCTAAGTATGCTCTAGAGATGATAGCCGAGCCAAGGGCTCGCATGCTGAAGTTTGTAAATGGAGTGTCAAATCTGGTTCTTAAGGAATGCAGGACAGCGATGCTAATTAAGGATATGGACCTTTCTAGCTTGATTGTCTATGCCCATCATATTGAGGTCGAAAAGCTGAGGGATATGGAGCGTAAGAAAAAACAAGCAAGGACTGGCTAGTAAGATTACGACCATCAGAGGTATGGCAGTGGTAGCCGCCCACAACAGCAGTAGCAGCAGCAATAGAGGGCCCCAACACCTAGTTCAGCCAGCGCCCCTACCTTTCGGTCTTGCCAGGACCGGAGGGGTGGAGCATCTGGCTCTCAGCCTCAGAGCTTCAGTGCAGGGAATAGGTACCCAGTTTGCCCCAAGTGCGGAAAGAATCATCCCGGAGAGTGTCTACAAGGCAGGGAGGGTTGTTTTAATTGTGGACAGCTCGGGCATCAAATTAAAGAATGTTCGTCAGCAGGACGAGGAAGATCACAATCCACTACCTCAGCAGCTCCAGCAAGCCGACCAGCTCAGCAAGCCAACCCATCAAGTATGGATGGCGGTCAACACCAAAACCATTTCTATGCTCTATCTTCCCGTCAGGATTAGGAGAGCTCACCTGACGTAGTTACGGGTACGTTACATCTCTTTCATTTAGATATGTACGCCCTCCTAGATCTAGGATCCACTCTTTCATTCGTAACTCCCTACATAGCAGTTCAGTTCGATGTCAGTCCATAAATCCTCTCAGAACCATTCTCAGTCTCCACCCCAGTTGGCGAGTCAGTTAGAGTCAGTCGGGTGTGTAGAAACTGCCCAGTCTCAATCCTAAATAAAGTCATTCTAGCTGATCTCATAGAGATGGATATGATTGACTTCGACCTTATTCTTAGCATGGATTGGTTACACTCTTGCAATGCCTCAGTTGATTGCAGAACTAGAGTTGTCAAGTTCCAGTTTCCAAATGAACCAGTGTTAGAATGGAAGGGCAACAGTTCAGCGCCTAAGGGTAGGTTTATTTCCTACCTTAAGGCCCAAAAACTCATTTCCAAGGGAAGTATTTATCATCTGGTTCGGGTCAAGGATTCCAACTCTGAGACCCCAACCATTCAGTCAGTTCCAGTGGTCAGCAAGTTCCCAGATGTATTTCCTGAGGATCTTCCCGGAGTTTCCCCTAAACGAGAAATAGACTTCAGAATAGACCTCCTCCCAAATACTCAGCCTATCTCCATCCCTCCTTACAGAATGACTCCAGTTGAGCTTATAGAGTTGAAGGAGCTGCTAAAAGATCTTTTTGATAAGGGTTTTATTAGACCCAACATCTCTCCCTGGGGTGCTCCAGTTCTATTCGTGCGAAAGAAAGATGGTACCCTCAGAATGTGCATATATTACCTCTAGCTAAACAAAGTCACAGTCAAGAACAGATATCCCCTACCTAGAATTGATGACCTGTTCGACCAACTTTAGGGAGCCAGTTGTTTCTCTAAGATCGATCTTAGGTTAGGATACCATCAGTTAAGGGTTAGAGAGTGTGACATACTGAAAACAGCATTCAGAACTCGGTATGGTCACTACGAGTTTGTGGTGATGTCCTTTGGACTCACAAACGCCCCTGCAGCCTTTATGGACCTGATGAACAGAGTCTTCAAGCAGTTTCTGGATATGTTCGTCATTGTATTTATAGACAACATTATGGTATACTCCAGAAATAAGGAAGAGCATGCAGATCACCGAGGGTAGTGTTTCAAACACTCAGAGACTGCCAGCTATTTGCCAAATTCAGTAAGTGCGAATTTTGGTTAACGTCTATGAATTTCTTAGGTCATGTGGTCTCGGATGAAGGAATACAAGTAGACCCTCATAAGATAGAAGCAGTGAAGGATTGGCCCAAACCTACCTCTCCTATTGAAATCAGGAGTTTCCTGGGCTTAGCGGGTTATTACCGACGGTTTATGGAAGGCTTCTCCTCGCTTGAGGACCAGGTTCTACACTCCATTAACGAACTTCAGCATTTGAGCCCTGGGCTTGGCTACCATCTCTCGAGCATATTTAGACAATCTTGTAAACTCCAGTGCGTACTCTTCCACTGTCCGATTTCCTTTTTTCAAGTTCATGAATTCAACCACCTTAGCCTCCCTGAGCTCCCGGGGAAAGAATCTGTCTAGGAAGGCTGTAGTGAACTCCTCCTATTCCACTAGTTCTACTCCCGCTGGTATCCCCTCCTTCCACTGGTCATACAAGATTTGAGCTACCCTTTTCAGCTTGTAGGCATCCACATCGGCACTCTCTGAGGATCTAATACCCATAACTTAGGTGATCTTCCTAATCTCATCCACGAGCTCTTGTGGGTCCTCTCCCACCTTTGATCTATGGAAAAATAGAGGGTTCATCCGGGTGAAGTCCCGAACCCGAGAAGCTACTGTGGACCTATTATTATTGGCTGGAACCACCTACCAGTTCCCCTAATTAGTAACTGTCTATACGAGCAGCTAGATAGCTACTCTGAACTCTGTGGAGGACACTAAGTCGTCCTGAGGGGATGCTGGAGCTGGTGGGGCAGGTCGGTGAGTGTTGCCGGCCTTTCTTCCATTACCACGTCGTGGAGGCATGATTTCACTTAACCAAAATAGAGCATGAGTTAAGAGAACGTTTCTGGAATTGAACTTCAATGCGCGATAAAGAGTACGAACAAAAAGAAGGTTTTTCCTAATAACGTCTCATAGCCTCACCGTCATAAATATGGCGCTTCACACCTATGAAAAGGACTCTACTCGACACGGCTTTCATACATCTGCGGATACTCTCTACCTTGTGCTCTTTGTCACACCCCGAGTCTATATCCTGGACGTGACACGGTACTTGGAGTTACAAGTAACCCCAAGTCAACCCATGGTCTATCATAACACTAGCAGTCTGAGTAAAAACATAGAGGAAGCTCTAAAGTAATAAAATAAAACATTTAAGAAGAAGAACTAAATCATAAAGTCTAAAACAACTGAAACAAAGTTGAAAATCTGAATCTATGTCTGTTTCTGAAAGCCATCTATCTGATGAGTTCTTGGGACAAGCCACCAGCTAACTCTAAGTCTAACTGAAAGAAAAACAACTAAAGAAAAATAACCATCGTCCTCGAAGGATGAGGATTCACCACTGGTGTAGCTGAAAACTCCTGGATGTGATCTACTAACGGGGCTGAGATTGAGAACCAGTAGATGTATCATAAAACCATACAGCATAAAAGGTATGCTTCAGTACTTTGAATGTACTGAGTAAGTAAGAGAAACCATAACACGGAGAATAAAATTATTGAACTGTAAAGACATGCAGTGACCAACTGAAATGCTGAAATTGAATAAACTGAACTATACTGAGATGACCAAATTAACCCAATCTGATGGTCAAATACATGCCCTAAATTTGAGATACTAATATGAAATACTGTATTGAACTGATCTGAACTAAGCTAATCTGAGACTGAACTGAACTGACTAGTGGGAGAGTCTATAATTGACATATAACCATATGATCTAGACGTGGAGTCTGATGTATACACCCCATCGGTTGGACCCAATGTACCTTGACAGGGTATAGAGGCATGAACTAGGTGATCACAAGTCTAGGACCATGAGGCCAACAAAATATAACCTATGATGGCAACGTAGTTCTGGGAACCTGGGTGCATTGGAACCCCGGTCCGCTCTGTGCTAAGTCCTACTCCCACTGGATAGTCCTAGACTGACTACTACGAAGATGATATCTCAAAACTGGGGCCCAAGACTAAGTCAGGAATACCTTTCTGGAAGTACCCTGAGAGTCTTATCGAACCAGATTATGTAACTAGTGTTCTAAGACTGGTTAGAACTGTTTATCTGGAAGCGTCGTTACCGTCTAAAGAACAAACTGTAATCTGAAACTGGATCTTAAGGCTAGTTAGAGCTTCTTATCTGGTAGTGTCATGACCGCCTGAAGAACCATTAAAATCTGATACTGAGTTTAATATAGATAATTGGGAGGCATCAGTGACACCTCAAGAATATATGTAGTCAAACTGATCAGCTGACATTTCTGGACAACACTGAGTCTAATAATCTGACTGAGATTGTACATGTAAATATCTGACTAGAATTTCCACATACACTAATAATATGGATATTTCAAATCTGTTAGAATCAAGCTATAGGGAAACTAGTCCAACACACAAGATTCTAAATTCTACTGAACTAAGAACTAGGGATAAGTCATTCCACAAGATACAATTCTCATAAATGTCTAGAATTAGGGAATATCAAGCAGTTAAAAATCATGAGAAATATACCACTTGAAATCTCAAAGAAGTTAGTCTGGCGAGTTTCTACATTTCAAAACCGCAGGGCTAAATTGATAGAGAAAATTTGAAAAGCTTTTTTGGGGACACAAGGGAAGAACTATTCCCTTGTTGAATCCTCACATACCTATCTTAGAAATCCCTGAAGAGGAAAGCTTGAAATTTTGCACTGATGAGGAAACCTAGTTCTTTCTTGAGATAAGAAGTACGATCATTTTTCTAAGAGTTAACGTGGGGAATGAGGGGGAAAACCTTTCAATCCCTATAATATATCTGAAATAATACTTAAAATAATGTAGTTTAGGGACTAAATAGGTGGGAAATTACAAAAAATACCTGGAATAGAAATATGAAAACTGGCCGACAAGGTCCCAACGGGTCACTCAAAGAGTCATTGGTTGTGACCACGACTCGTTGGGACCTCTCATTGGTCCCACTTCTTGGAACTTGAAAACACTGGATCTGGCAATGGGGGTGACAACGACTCGCTGGATGAACCAACAGGTCGTTGGTTCCTCTCCCGGTCACTGTACGAGGATACCTGGAGGTTCTGACGACGGGTGACACAATGACTCGTTGGTGGACCAACAGGTCATTGTGTCCAGTCATTATGTTCACTAGAAGGATTTTTGAAAATTCTTAAGGTTGACACGATGGATGATGAAAATGACTCATTGTGGGGAACAAAGGGTCGTTGTTTCCACTCGTCATCACTGGAAGGTATTTCTAGGTTTTCACCCAATGACTCTCATAACGGATCGTTGTTTCTGACAACGACTCGTTGGTTGAGTTATGGGATTCTGGAAAGGATATCTATGCTGGAGAAACAACGACTGATAGGACGACTCATTGTTTCTCACAACAGATCATTTCTTGTCTTGTGGTTCCTGAGAGACCAAACCCCGCTGACCACGACTGACACAACGAGTCATTGGAGTTGACCATGACTCGTTGTCTCAGTCGTTCTAAGGCATTTTTCTGGTTTTTCTTCTGGATCTTTCTTACAAGGTCTAAGCCTATTCTAGGAAAGTTTCAGGGTGTTACAAACATAAAAAAGCAAAAATTAAGCAAAAACATCCTTAAGCGGAATTCTGACATATAAAAATGATCAAAAATAGAGTCACAACTAACAAAGATGGAAAGTCTACATAATGTCTGATAAACCTCTAAGACTGTACGATGAGATGATAGGACAACACCCTAAACTAGTTCACTAAAAAGGGAAAACTAAAATAGCATGAACCATAATCTAAACTGAACGTCCTCAGGAGATAAGGACTCACTAGCTATGGGGCTTAGCTGAACTGAGGGGAGAGTGGGACTAACGGTAGGGATGAGACTGATCGATCAGACCTGTATCATAAAATAATACAGCATAAAATATGCAGTCAGTACTTAAAATGTGTTGCGTATGCTGGATAAGTAAACACAGACAATAAAAT
This sequence comes from Datura stramonium, assembly GCA_018107945.1. Taxonomy (NCBI): domain Eukaryota; kingdom Viridiplantae; phylum Streptophyta; class Magnoliopsida; order Solanales; family Solanaceae; genus Datura; species Datura stramonium. The sequence goes on along the minus strand of JACEIK010000221.1, from coordinate 483,692 downwards.
ACATAAAATCCATGAGAGCAGAATATTCTTGAAACATAAGGTAATAATCATAACTTAAATAAGAGGGCTAAAGGTTTACAAAACTATTCATAAACTAGTCATAGTCGTAATCATATGAGAAAACTTGTAAAAATGTAACTTGAGCCAAAATATCATAAACATGATCATGCATAAACATAGGGAATAATGGAAGGACATGTCATAATCTACACNCTAATATGCTATAACGATTGATAAACATAGGGAATAATGGAAGGACATGTCATAATCTACACCATCATGATAGAGCTTACATGATTCCCTAACTATCTCGCTCAAGTGGGCAAAGTCTTCCCAAGCTTTCCAAGTCAAGGAATGATATATGGCATGATATCACTAGTAGGGACCGCGTAGGGTTAAGCCTGATATATATACCTACGCTGGCATGTAGTTTTGAGACCTCGGGGTTTACATGAACGTCGGGTCTACTCGATGCTAGACAGTACTCCCAAAAATATGCACTTGGCTCATAATAAATATTATGAAATCATACATGAAGTCCATGGGCTAGCTTAAATCATGATAATTGTGAACATTCTTGACATACTTGAACTAGCCATGAAATAAGGGCCCATGAGTCGGCCATAATCATGAACTTGATAATCATGAATGTCATGCATACTTGGGAAAATCCCCATACTTGAAATTTATAAATTCATGAAGAGTTCATGTAATAAATCATGTGTCATAAATTAGGGATTATGAAAATTGAAATCATAATAGAATCACAGAATTTCATAAAAAGGAATTTTATCCCTAAAAGTTCATAATCATGCTTATAACATAAGAGACCATAATTTCATGAAATCATGAAAATCTTAAAACCCCAATCACGGAAATCATAGATTCGTATTAATTCAAGTATACCCATAAAATAATCATGGAGAAATATCATAACCTAGTGTAAACCCTCTTAAATTTCGAAACTAAGATTTGGGGAATGGGTAATCGTGAATTTAATTAGAGAAGGGCATGAGGGTGGAAGAACCCATCATTAAATAAGCCCACATACCTGGAATTTAAAAATCAACAAAATGTCTTGAAATCCCCAATTGACTCTTAGGAGAAACTTGCAAGAACCCTAGTAAGCTTGAGAGAATTTAAGAAACTTAGATCTTCTAATTAGAGTGTAAGGACGAGAATGGATAGGGTTGATTATACCTCTAAAAAACCCTTTCCCAAGTTTAAAACAACATAGTATATGAGGTAAAAGCATGAGAGATTATAAAATTGCCCCTGAGAATCAAGCAGAATTTCTAAAACTGGGCACCCAGAAGGTATCCGTGACAGGCTATCACACTCCCAATGGTCTTTCATTCGTGCCATCACCCTTATCTAGAAAATTTAGGTCAGAACCTCCTTTTAACGGTATAAGTGATGGGTTGTCACTACTCCGCGATCCGTCAGATCCACCGTCAAGCCCAGAACCCAAAAACACCAGCTGATGATCCGTCGATGGCCTGACACTATCCCTAATTCTATGATGATGATAGCTGGATATGAGGTCTATCTTCGAAAAAACCTAACACCTTGAAGCTAGTCAAATAAGTCATCAATTCTGGGGAAGGGATACTTATTCTTGATAGTGACCTTGTTCAATTGTCGATAATCAATGCACATCCTAAAAGAGCCATCCTTTATCTGATCAAAGAGATCTAGAGCAGCCTATGGGGACTTGCTAGGCCTGATGAAACTCTTAACTAAGAGATCCTTCAACTGCTCCTTCAACTCATTTAGCTCGGCAGGAGCCATTCTGTAAGGAGGAATGGATATGGACTATGTATCAGGGAGAAGTTCAATACCAAAGTTAATCTCTCGCTCGGGAGGAACTCCTGGTAGATATCGGGGAACACCTCTGGATACTTACATACCACAGGAATTGATTGAAGAATCAGGGTCTCGTACGTGGAATCCTTGACCTAAACTAAGTGTCACACACAACCCTTAAAGATAATCTTTATGTCCTTGAGATAGGAAATAAAGCAACCTACAGGCACGGTTGAACTATCCTTCCACTCTAGGACTAGTTCACTCGAAAATTGAAACTCTATTGTACGGGTTCTATGATTGACCGAAGCATAACAAGAATTCAACCAATCCATAATAAAAATAACATCTAAATCAGTCATATCTAACTCTACTAAGTCGGCTGAGGTGACTTTTTGAAGAATCGTGACAGGAAAATTTTTGTATACCCATCGAGCTAAAACTGACTCACAGATAGAAGTAAAGACTGAAAAGGGTTCTGATAGGATTTCAAGACTGACACCAAAACTAACTACAACACAAGGAGTCACAAAGGATAATGTATCCCCTGGGTTTAACAATGTATAAACATCAAGATAAATTGAATGTACAACTTTTTCTCACTGGTAACATACCAGTGGCCACATCGGGTGAGCACTCCTGCTCCTAACAGGATGAAGGTGCATAGAACCTATTCTTGCACTGTCCTCCACCTGTACTAGAAGAGGCGCCTGCTGAGATGGGTGATCTTCTAGAGCTACTGAACTGGTGGCTGGGAAACAACCTCTACCGTCACCTTGTCTAGCTAAAGGACAATCCCTGCGCATGAGCTCGGGCTTCACACACCCCAAGAAAATATCTAAGCCAACCAAACACTCTCCCGGGTGGTTCTTACCATATTTTCTACAAGCTAGGAAACAACGTTATAGGCCATGCTCCTCTAACCCCTAAAGCCTAATGCTCTTCTTCTATGATCACCTCAAGGTCCGGATGGAACACTACCTGATGATGGAGCAGGGGCTGATGACTTCTAATGGGAATGAGGGCGACGTCCACCACCAGATCCCTGCTGAGAGTACCCATAGCTTACTGTCCTAGCCCATTGGGCTTATCTCTCCCTTTCCTTCATCTGTTCTGCCTCTATCTGTTGGGCATATATCATCTGTCGGGAAATATCTATATCACTAATCAGCATAGCAATTCTGTACTTCTTGACCAATGAATCTGCAACCCCATTTACAAACTTGCTCATATAAGCCCTCAAATCAGTAACCATCTCCAGAGCATACTTGGATAGCTGGGTAAACTTCAGGACATACTCCTGAACAATCATGTCATTCTGCTTCAGTTTGATGTGCTTGGCTGCCTTCGCTTCTCTCAAATCTCAGTGAAAGAATCTTTCCAAGAAGGTCGTAACAAACTTATCCTAACCAACGGGGACTACACCAACCCCACAACCCTCTTTCCATTATCGAAACCATACATGAGCAACCCCTTTCAACTGGTAGGAGGCCAATTTTGCACCCTCCTCTCTGGAAACACCCATAACTTGAGTAATATTCTAGGCCTCATCAATAAACTCCTACGGGTCCTCATCCATGTTTGACCTATGAAACTCAGGTGGGTTCATCTTGATGAAGTCTCGCACCCTAGTCGCTGCTGCGCATTCCCATTTTGGTTCACATGAGCCATAACTTGCTAGTTGGCCTGGTTGTCATGGCCTGCACCAACATCTAAGATGTAGCCATGAACTCAGCATGAGTCGCCTACTTCAATAAGGGATCAGTTGGAGCTGGTGGGGCTGGTTGGTGCCCGTCTCCGTTGCCATTCTCATGGACATTACCATTGTCGTTTCTTCTTCCATTGACTCAGCAGGAAAGCATATTTCTACAGATGCATATAGCACGAGTTAGAGGGATAGGAGAGACGAACATCATCGCACAACATAGATTATGAAAGAAGGAAAATTTCCTAAAATGACTCATAGCCTCTTCCCCATAAGTGCGGCGTGCTTCATACCCATGGAAAAAACTCTACTTAACACATCTTTCAGTCATGCTAGGACACCCTTAAACCTAATGATTTGATACCAAATTTGTCACAACCCAAGCGTGGATCCCGGATTGAGACACCAAACCTAGAACTATGAATGACTCCAAGCTAACCCATGAAACATACATAGCATGAAGAGATCATATTTAAAGTGGAAATAAACTTGAACACAACATAGTGGAAGTCTGCATATCATTAAAGCATAAGCGTAGAGAATGAGTCAACAACGTTGATCCTTCTATACATAACTATTTGAAAAGCCTGTAATCATAAGATGAACTTATGGGACATCTCCCCCAACTAGCTTGCTAAGTTTGAAACTGAAAGACATAAGAAAAATAAACATGAATCAAAACTTTCGTCCTCAGACCATGAGGACTCACCAAAATTGGGATGGTACTGGACTGAAGCGGGAGCGAGCTAACATCGGGACTGCGACTAATCACCCAAACCTATATCATGAGATGATATAGCATAGAGTATGCAGTCAGTGCTTTGAACGTACTAAGTATGTAGAGAAAGTAAAATGATAGTAAAACGATATCTTGAAATCACGAGTATAAAACAAGATGGAACATGAGAGTACGGGGGACATACTAAAAACCATATATTTGAAGCAATCATAATCATGAGATATTCATCATTAGCTGAAACATAATGACCCAAGGTTTAAAAATAAAAATCATATAACGTACCATACTTGAAATCATAAATGAGAACTCATAAACCGATCAATGGGTCAAATATGCTATAAAACATAGTATTATAATCATGAGGCTTCTTCATAACCAACAATATCATGATAGAGCTTACATGATTCCCCAAGTGTCTCGCTCAAGTGGGCAAAGCCATTCTAAGCCTTGTCAGGGCAAAGAATAATAAGGCATGATACCACTCAAGCGCCCTATCGAGCTGGGGGAACACTCTCTAGCGAGGCATCAAATACGAATATATACCTATGGTGGCACGTAGTTATGAGGTTTGAGGTTTTTCTAAACCTCTAGCATACTCGGTGCTAGACGCTACTCCCAAAAACATGCACATGGCTCGTAATCATCAACATGAAAATATACTTGATCTTGCATGGGCTGGTTTAAAATCATGAAATCGTAATCATGCTTGATGTACGTGAACTAGACATGGAAATAGTGTCACAGCTGGGTATAATGCATAAACTTGATTCTTCATGAAAACCCATACATACTTGAATAAGACTTCATAACTCGAAATCAAAAAATCATAAGTTTAAGAATTCATAAATATTCATGCATACTTTGATAATTCCTCATAACTTATATGTGCCGAGATTGATAAGTACATTGATATTGTCCATACTATAGTGGAGATTGTCCATGCAACGTATGAATAATTTAGTTATCCCCATAGGTCACAGGTCGAGCAACTACCAATTGAACTAGTGTGTACGCTAGTATTTAGGATATTGAATGGGTTCAGTTATGGTCAATTCTTGAAATTTCAAATTATCATCATGATTTTGATTTGAGCATTTGTTCATGACATTGCAGTGAATTCATGCATATCTTCTTTGTATGTTGATTTCTGTGATTTTTTGTGATTCTATTTATTTATCCTATCTCTATTGATTTTTTTTATCTTGAAGCTATATAACTATTTAAGTATAAAATGCAAGCATTTCTAAGACTGACCTTCATTACTATCTTGTTGAGGTTGGTCAATAATACTTGTTGAGTACATGATGTCCATCGTCTCATGTCTTACTTGTTGCACTTTTTTGTGCAGATCCAGATCCGTGCGCTAGTGGAGCCTATGACCATGTTTGAGTAGTTACCGATTTAGAGATTTGAGGTGAACTGCTTGGTTGATTCGCAGCAATGGATCCACCCCTCCTCCCCATCCACCTCTATATTTTATTTCTTATCTTTCATTTCAGATATTATATTGAGTATTTCAAACTTATATTTGTCTCCTTAATGTCATGACCCAAGTTGGGACCCCAGGCTGAGACACGGGACCTAGAACCACGAGTAGCTCCAAGCTCACCTATGACACATACATAGAATGAATAAGAGTATTACCAAACCGAAATAAAGCATAAATGTAATATAAGCGTAAGTCTGCATAATATAACTACATGAATGTAAACACAAGACAACATCACTAACCATCTATATATAGTTGCCTGAAAACCCTCTAAACATCTTATGAGTTGATGGGAAAACATCCCTAACTAGCTCGCTAAGTCTAAAACTAAATGACATAATCAAATACTAATATCCTTGAATCATGAGGACTCACAAAATTGGGATAGAGCTGGATTGAGCGGGAGCGAGCAAATGACGGGACTGAGATGGATCATCCAAAACGATACAGTATAAAGTATGCGGTCAATATTTGGAATATACTGAGTATGTAGAGAAAGTAAAACATGCTAGTAAAATGATAGTCTAAAATCATGAATGTAAAATAAGACAGAGCATAAGAGTAAGGACAACATGCTAAAAGTCATATTCCTAAAATAACATAACCATGAGATGTACATCATAAGCTGAACATGATGATCCAAGTTTTGAAATAGAAATCATATAGTGTACCCTACTTGAAATCATACGTGAAAACTCATAAAATGATCAATAGGTCAAATATGCAATAAAATATAATATCATATGTTATGAACATAAGTAGTTGAAAAACATAAGGAACAATGGAAGGCTTCGTAATAATCGATACAATCATGATAGAGCTTACATGATGCCCCAACTATCTTGCTCAAGTGGGCAAAGTCATCCCAAGCTTGCCAAGGCAAGAAACGATTAAGGCGTGATATCACTCCTAAGCCCCGTAGGGTTTGAACATGAATAAATACCTACGGTGGCATAGAGTTCTGAGACTTAGGGTTTACCTGAACCCCTAGCCTACTCAGTGCTAGACACTACATCCAAAACATGCACATGGCTCATAATCATCACCATGAAAACATATTTTATCTTACATGGGCTAGTTTAAAATCATAAAATCATAATCATACTTGACATATGTGAACTAGCCATGAAAATAGCGCCACAATTGGCCATGATACATAAACTTGATTTTTCATGAAATCCGTACATACTTGAATAAGGCTTCATAATTTCAAAATCATGGAATCCTAAGTTTAAGAATTCATAAACATACATACATACATACTATGATAATTCATCATACTTGAATTCATGGGCTCATAAGCTTGAAATTCATAAATCATAAATAATAGGGTAAAATCATCATAAACTTAAAATCATGAATTAGTAAGTATATTCAGAGTCAAATCTACCCTAATAGTCATAAATCATAAATTGAAACATGAGAGAATTAAATCCATAGAGATACCATGAAATTGGGTAGAACCCTAGAATTTAAATATAGCATGCTTGGAGACTTGAAATCATAGAATAGGGACGAAATTGGGCATGAGGGTGGAAGAAATCCCCTAATCATAATACTACATTCCTAGGTAATTGACTCTTACACTTATCTTGAAAACCCAAGAAAGATTTGATGAAGAACCCTAGCCTTAATCTTGACAGGGGACCTTGAATCTACTGTTGTTTTGATAGAGTGAGGACTTAGGCTAGGTTAAACCCCTTAATAAACTCTTTAAGAAACCTAAAATGACGTCACTTAAGGGTTAGAAGCTTAAAAAGTTATAAAAATACCCCTGAAAAAATATAATTAAAAAGTTGACTATCAGGCACCACAACTCGTGGTATGAGTTGTTGGTTGTCACCATGACTCGTGGTGACAGTCGTTGCATGCCAATCTAATTTTCCACTTATCTAGACCTCATACAATGGGCGCATAACATGACTCGTTACTTGGTCTCACGAGTCATCCTGTAACTCGTTACATCAGGATTTTCCTCAGCAGACACAAACCACGACTCCTAACCAAGGGTCATACCATCCAACCATGACTCGTGGTATGGGCCAGTACACCATCCATCTGTTTGTGGGCTTCCTCAAGATGAATGACACCATGGCTCATCACTACCTCCTACGACTCGTACTACAAGTCTCCATCACTAGCCCAGGAGGAACTGTTGCTTACCACGACTGCTCCCACAATCCATCACATCACCCTACGACTCATACCACAAGTTATTCTATGAAATTTTGCAAATTTTTCTATTGAAAAAATTTCAAATCTCGAGTCTAGTTTTAGAAAACTTTGGGGTGTTACACTTAGTCTCTCTTGTACTTTTATCATCAAATTTTAGAATTTTATTTTTATTTTTTTCACACTTATGACTATTGAGACACTTTTATAACTTATATTGTTTCTTAAGCTTTACTTTATTCTTGTTATTAATGAAAACTGATGAAAAATAGAATGTAGTACTACCTAGCGAATTAGAATGTCGGTGCCATTACATAATCAGGCATCATATAGTAGATTCATTAGTATTTTCTTCAGTGCAACAATAAATATTTCATTATGTGGTATATATATAATATATGAAATGAGAGAAATAGAAATTTAATTGAAAATGAATATTTATTTATTGAACTTATTAGCAAACATATCAATGATTATGTTAGGGAACTATTTGAAGCATTTCCTACCCAAATTTTTCAAACGAGACAAACTAATCATACAATCTTTCTCCCATGCGGGAAAGGATAAATTAAATATCGATGGTTGTGTTAAGACTTAAATTGAAAACATTGCTTTTTAAGGAATTTTTAGAGATGAGTAAGTAAAACGATTATTGAGTTACTCAAATAAGTTATAGTCTACTTCATGACTCACTACTGAACTATAGGGCATCAAAAAATAGGACTAAAAATAGTGAAAGTAAGAGCTTGTAAAGAATAGAAAGTCAAAACAGATTGCTTACCAATCTATGCTCATTGTTTAGATTCTGGATAAACTGAATAGTTAGATTGACTACATAAATAATGTCAAGTCTGGTGAGTGTTAAGTATTGAAGACTTCCCACAATTCTATTTTAAAGGGAGGCATCAACAGGACTCCCAATAGCCTCTTATAAGCCATGATTCTATGCTAGAGGTGTGTGCATTGCCTTTGCCAGTGACATATCAATCTTGCCAAGAAGCTCAGTAGCAGACTTGCCTTGACCAAATGAATATCTCCTGAGAGATATCTGACTTCAATTTCTATTTAAAAAATGAAGAGTTCCAATATTTTTCATGGAAAACTCTCTACAAGTTTTGTAACAATCTTTGAGACAAACTCTAAATTACTTCATGTTATAATTATATCATCTACATAAAATAAAAGAAGAATTGTATGTCTCACACAATGAAGTATAAATAAGGAGGAGGTCTGTCTTACTACATATTAAACCAAGATGAAGTAAATAGAGACTAAACCTGTCAAACTAGGCCCTAGGTGCCTATTTAAAGTCATACAGTGCCTTATTTAACAAATATATATTATTAGGATACCTGAGATCAGTGAAACCTAGAGGTTGGCTCATGTGTACTTTTTTCTATAGTTATCCATGTAAGAAGTCACTTTTGACATCTAACTTTCCGATCTCCCACCTTGAGCTAATAGCAATTGAAAGTACTACCCTTATGGTTGTGGCCTTAATCGCAGGATTGAATATCTCATCAAAGTCAATCCTTCAAGTTAGGAAAAGCCTCTGGCAATAAGCCTTGCTTTATATTTATCTATTGTTATATTGGCCTTTCATTTGGTTTTAAAACACCTATTTAGAACCGACTATGTTCATTCCTGCAGTTTTGGAAACCAATGTCTAGGTTACGTTGTTGTGAAGAGCATTAGTCTCCTCTTGCATAGCTACAAGCTAATGAGGAGACTTTAAAGCCTCTTTTGTAGTTTTTGGTTCTTTGTATATCTCTTCTCTACTTGCAGCAAGAGACATATAAGTTATAGGAGTTGATTTTGCCTTGTGTCTTGTAACCATATGTTGTCCTTGTCTCTGAAAAACTACATGATCTATAGCACTATTACTAAATTCAGTCTCAACACTTGTATCAAATTTCTGGTCGTTGACTACCAATGTTGAACCAACCTGAAAGATCAACTTCCAACTGTATACCTTGAGGATCAGATATAGAGAAAGCATTAGGTTGTAGTTATCCTAACTGTTCATCATTTGTGTTTTCTGATTCAGTAGATTCAACATCTGATTGAGTCTCTATGCCACCACCTTTGATAATTGGTCTATTAAAACTACTGGACCATCACTTGAAGACTAAATGCCAACCATATCTTCATCATCAACCATATTACTTGTCAATACATCATCTAGGTGAGAAGAAGCATGTATTGTTTTAGAATTAGTTGCATTATTTCTTCCTTCATCATTAGTAGGAACATCACAACTAGACAACACATTCCTTGAATATGGTGCCTGCAACATAGAGAAAAACTCCAAAAGTGGCTAAGTGAGTCAAAACATCAGGTTTTGCCTGTGATTGAGATAAATGCATATAAGACAGTGGGGATTCACCAGAAGTTATTTGTCTAGGTACATATATTCTTCTTATTAGAGGATGATAATATCTATATCCTTTGTGCAAACTCCTATATGATATAAACACACAAGGATACATTTTTGGACTGAACTTTGTGTTGCCTTTCAAATATGGAAAACACCTATATCCAAACACCTTTAGGCTATTATAGTCAGGCTGTGTGTCATATAACTGAACAAAAGGAGTTATCATCTTCAATACTGGGGAGGGTAGCCTATTTATAAGAAACACAACTGTTAAGAAAGCCTAATGTAATACCCCAAATTAAAAGTTGGAAAATATGTTATTTAGCACATACAATGATGATGATGATGATAAATAAAATTTTAAAAAATAAAAATTAATGGGTCAAAGCCAAGGAAATGGCGTATAGGTCATATCTAGAGTCCCTAGCCTTTTAGAATTCAAACTAATAAATTGTTTGAGTGGAAATTCTAAGATTATGAAATAAACAAGAAGTTGAAAATTATTTCTCCCTTAGCAACGAAGGAGATGAAGCAAAGACCTGGTAGAGCTGCATCTATTTTGTAGTATTCTACATAACAAAAATGATAGAAATATGAGAAAATAGAAGTTCTTAAATCCAACATCCTCCAGAAGAATTCTTTCAACTCAAGGTAAATATTTTCTACAACTTTGCTCATACTTGTTTTTTGAATTATCTAATTATATTAGGTATAAGAAATTAAATACCAGAGACAAGTATTATGGGCAGTAAATCTATTTTAATTCGAATAAAACACTGATTTAAATACTTCTGGATAATGAATGAAACGAATAAATTATATGAATTTACTTAAATTAGTATATTTTACACAGTTAAATTATTCATGGCATAAATAGATATAATTCGGCATTGATGGATAAACATGAAATCTCAAGGGTTAGGTATTTTCAGTAAGTTATAAATTAGCCTAAATGAGAAAACTAACACGAGATCAATGTGATTAGAGGTTAATTGAAGAAAGTCCTACGGATTGCTCAAAGTGACGAATTAGGTATTTTGACAAGAGTACAGTGAGCAATAATCTTACCGCAGTTTGTATTTCTCTAACTTGCATGATTTACACATGATTTCTTTTAAGTGAACATTTACTGAATACTTTATTTGCATGTGGTACAAGTTCTTTATTTGATATGATAATGAACCGTGTACCTGCGATATTTATCGCTTATCTGAAATGTTTTCACCTACTAGATTTTTTTTCCATTACTTGTGATGTGATTATGATTATCATGATAATTTTTTTTCGTTACTTTGAGAAAGGTTATCTTGCAAAATTTTTGTTATATTTTGACATAAAGCTTGACCTGATGAGAACTCAAATACCCTTTACTATTTTGAAAATGGTTATATAAGTACTTTACTGGTTATAAAGAAACTCTAGTTTGGGAAGTAGACATTGATGGATCCCTTGCTAACAACGGGTTCGCTAAACCTGGTGCACCTTGTATTTATAGATTACCATTACAGTCCTTACCAGTGGGAAGGTAGAACTAGCATATAGTTACTAATTTCCCTCAAACAAGTACCTACTGTAGTATTTGACACTTTTTTAAACTACTTCATAGTTATTGGCTATCTCTCAAGGTAAGGAGCCACACCGATTATATGATTCATTCTTGAAAACCTTCCAAATATAAGATTTGATATGATAGTATTTTCATACTTTATTATCTAATTATTAATTGATTTCTGCTTATATGAAACAGACAAGACTGATTTTTGGCTTCTATTTCTGAAAGAGACATTTATTTTATGATATTTTATGATTATTCTATAGCATGTTTTCTAACTTATTCACATTAAAATGGTTGTGGTTAAGTGTTATTATTAACTGAGCTAGCGACTCACTCCCCTCTATTTTTTTTATCTACAAAGATCACATATGGCGTTAGTGATGATTTTATTAACTAGAGCGTACGAGTTGATAGTTTCTGGTGAGTCTTGCATTGCTTCGCGTGGACAAGAAGTTATTTTATGTATTTTTCATTTTTTTTAAACTCTTAGGGTTTCTCCGTTATTCATTTCATTAGTTTCATGAGTATCCTTCCATTATTATAAACTTGTGACTAGTATTTGACTTATTTGTCGTATTTGGAGATGGATTTAGTATATTTCATTTAGAATAGAATGTTGTCTGACATTATGGTGTATTTTTTTGATTTTGGCTGTTGCTGATTGAGTTTTGATACAAGAAAATTATGGATAAGTCCAAAAACAAGAGAAACTCTACCTAATTTTCTGTAAAAAAAAAAATTAAGGGCGTGATAGGATGTCTTTTGTTTTTCTTACTTATTCCTCCTTACGTGTGTGATGTTTAGAACAAATTAGATGTATATAACAATATTTATTTTGTTAACTAGATGACTCAAACTTGATCATCTAATGACAGAGCTACGACAATTTCCCTACAAGCACCTAAATCCACCTCGGATAGGCAACCAACTTCCACCATTAAGGGAAGAAGTGGAGCTCTCAAAAAGGGCTGAGGTAGGAGCCGTAGTGCCACCACACGGAGTTGTAGTACCACCACGAGAGTTACAAGAGAGCCTACTATTGAAATGAGTCTTAGTCCACCTCCATCATCACATGAAGGCATTACTACTGAGGCACTTATCTCCATGCAAAGAGTCATGGAGAGCTTGGTTGATAGAAAGGATAGGTATGAGAGGATTGGGTAGCATAATACTACACTAGCACAGGTACAAGCACAACTTCAGGCACCCGCAAAGACTTATACTTTTAAGAATAAAGAGGTATTGTTGCAAGAATTCCTAAAGTTGAAGTCCAAGATTCACAGGTTTTGATTGTTCAGCTGATCCTAAAAGTTTCTTGGATGTAGGACTAGGCATCGAGCCGAGCGACCCGAGCCTAACCGAGTTGGGTGTATACCGAGCCGAGTTGAGCTCGATCCGAGTCTTATCGAGCTTTAAATAGTATTGAATCGAGTCGGAGTCGAGCTCAATTGAGCTTTTCTACATTTTGACTGAGCTCGAGCTGAGCCAAGCCAGCTCTTTTTTATCTCAACTTTTTTATATTTTTTGTAAACTTTATTTACCTAATTAATACTTATAGATCGCAAGACATTTTCTCAATAATTAAAAGAAATTATACCCACCATAATAAAAGGATATCAAAGTATTATAAG
>JACEIK010000221.1:424790-447785 GCA_018107945.1 Datura stramonium | reverse complement strand
AGATGACACTATGAAAGAACCACATATGGAAGTTCAAGACTTGAGCAATTTTGATATCCATGAAGGAATCAATGAGCCTGAGACTCAAGAAAATGAGGAATTATTCATAAATTCAAGTGATAACGAATTAATCGATCAAAAATAGTGGTGAATTATGTCTTTGCATATAACGCTGCAACAAAAATCATGCAAGATAGTGAGGATCTTGAACCTCAATCTGTCACACAATGTCGACAAAGAAATGATTGGCCAAAATGGCAAGAAGTTTTTGGACCAATAAAAATTGAATTCACTTGTCAAGCGTGAAGTTTTTGGACCTATAGCTCAAGTACCTAATGGTATTAAGCTTGTTGGCTATAAATGGGTCTTTGTGCGAAAAAAAAATGAGAAAAATGAAGTACAAAGGTACAAATCACGTCTTGTTGCACAAGAATTTTCACAAAGGCCTGGTGTCGACTATGAAGAGACATACTCACCAGTTATGGATGCAATAACATTGCTTTATCTTATTAGTTTCACTTTCCATGAGAGGCTTGAAATGCATTTGATGGATGTGGTCACAACCTATCTATATCGATCACTTGATAATGAGATATACATGAAAATTTCCGAAGAATTTAAAATGCCTGAAGCATATCATTCAAAGTCTCGGGAAATGTATTCAATTAGATTACACAGATTATTGTATGGTTTGAAGCAATCTGGACGCATGGTATAACCGTCTTAGTGAATATTTATCTAAGGAAGGTTATATAAGTGATGAAATTTGTCCATGTATTTTTATAAAGAAAACAACATCGGAGTTTGTCATACTTGCTGTTTATGTAGATGACATAAACTTTATTGGAACTCCAATAGAGCTTCAAAAGACAATTGATTATTTAAAGAAGGAATTTGAGATGAAAGACCTTGGAAAGACAATTATGTCTTGGCCTGCAAATTGAGCATTTGAAAAATGGTGTCTTTATTCATCAATTTGCCTATACATAAAAGGTGTTGAAAAGGTTTTATATGGATGATGCACATCCATTAAGTACTACGATGGTTGTTCGATCACTTGATGTGAATAATGATCTATTCCAACCTCAAGAAAAGAATGAGGAAATTCTTGGTCCTGAAGTACCATATCTTAGTGCAATTGGTGCATTAATGTATCTTGCTAACACTACAAGACCTNGTATAGAATGTATCAAAATGTTATTTAATTTTGTGGTCTTAAACATATCATGTGGAAGTTGAAATTAATGAGTTGCCAAAAAAGGAAAGAGACATTCTTTTTAAATCGAACTAAAAAGAAAAGTAAGACCGACAAATTGAAATAAATAAAGTACTGTTATAAAAATACTTTGTATTGTAGTGAATGTCTATAAAGGTATTTGTATTGTAGTGGATACATGTGTTTATATTATAGTGAAAGTCTATCTTTTGGAGAAAAGTTAAGAGGAATTATCCCTATAAATAGAGGGGTTCTCCTTCATTGTATTTCATTCCATCAAGAAAAATAAGAATTTCTCTACAATATTCTTGTTCTTTCTTTATTATTTCATAACACGTTATCAGCACGAGACTCTACCGTCTCAATATCTGAAGGCTAAGGTATTTTTTTCCTCCCCTTTTTCTTTTAATATGGATAATCTTACGAAACTTTAGTTCGTTGCCCTTCAAAGTTCGGGAAAGAACTACCTTTCATGGGTGTTAGATGCTGAAATCCATTTGGATGCAATGGGTCTTGGAGACACAATTAAAAGTGAAAACAAAGCATCAAACCAAAATCGTACTAAGGCTATGATATTCTTGTGTCATCATATTAACGAAATTCTAAAAATTGAATATCTCACGATTAAGGATCCACTTATTTTGTGGAATAGCCTGAAAGAAAGATATGACCACCTGAAGATGGTCATCCATCCAAATTTGTGGAATAGCCTCGAAAAGAAAGATATGACCACTCCGAAGATGGTCATCCATCCAAAGACATGATATGATTGATGCATCTAAGGTTTCAAGAGTATAAGTCCTTGCTCATGAGTACACCGCCATGTTCCAAATTGTAGCCCCAATTAAAATTATGTGGAGAGACAATTAATGATGTCGATATGATGAAAAAGACGCCTCCACATTTCATGCCTCGAATGTGCTTTTACAAAAATAATATCGAGAGAAAGGTTTCACAAAATATTTTGAACTGATTTCTCATCTTCTCGTAATAACAAAATAATGATTTGTTAATTAAAAATCACGAGAATCGACTCCATCGATTTACACCATTCCTCGAAGTGAATGAGGTGTACGCTCACCATGCTAGGCGTGGAAAAGGTCGCGACTTTGGTCGTGGTCGTGGTCGTAATCATGGTCAAGAAAGAAATCATGTTCTGGTGTTAATCATTCCTTCAAAGAAAACACCACTAAAAGAAAAAAGAAAAGCATGAGAAGCGTGAAACAATGGATGCTTTCGATGTGGTGGAAAAAGACACTATGCACGTGACCTGCCATACTTCCGCACACTTGGTTGAGCTTTATCAAGAATCAATAAAGAAGAAAGAGAAAACTCGAGGCTAATTTTATCTCCGAAAATCATGTTGACATCACATGTTTGGATGTAGCGTATTTTGAGCACCCTAAAGGAAAGATAGATCACTTGATTGGTGATGGTTCTCGTAACTATGGAAGAGTGAAGTTTTTTCTAATTTTTTTAAGTTATAGTATCTAGTGAATAAAAATTATGTAAAAGCAGTCATTTACATGAGTACTACTCCCTTTAATTAGTTATTAATAAAGTTTGATTTAATTTCTACAAGACATTTTTGCTTCTCCGTCCAAGCCAAAATTACCCAAGAGCTCACAACAATTAGATGTCCTACTTTTCGCTTGTTTACATAAAAACGAACTCAAATTTCGAAGTCACAAGAGGACTTCTCAAGTCCTCAACTTTTCATCAATTAAAAGTCTTCATAAAATTGAATTTTATTGATTTATTTATTTATTTATTTAATTTTGTTTATTAAATATACATATACATACATGCAACTATTAATTTGTTAATCATGTAATAAGAAGATGACTCTTAATTTGTTATATTACTTAAGTTTTTATTTTGTACAAATATTAATATATATATATATATATGTGTGTATGTATGTATATTATTTTTGTGTATGTCATTTGAAGATATGGATAATTCTCAAAGCAAGTTATCCAATTATGAGGACATTTGTTTATTTGATTCTGCACAACACATACGTATATTCAAAAGATGAAAATATTTTTCTCACTTAAACATGAGCAAGATAATTGTTACTATGATATCTCGGTAGTGCTAATTTGATTGAAGGCTTTGGAAAAGCCATTATAATCTTTCCTAAGGGAACTAAACTCATCATAAATAATTCCATGTTTTCTCCAAGTCTCAAGAAGTTTGTTGAGTTTTAAAGATATACGTGAAAATGGTTATCATATCAACACAATGGATGAGATGAATCTTGAATATTTTGATCACCAAGAAATGTCTCCCGCATATGTGTTATAGAAAAGTTTCCTTCTTTATCTTCTAACTTGTATTGGACAAAGAGTAGTGCAATTGAGGCACACTTTATTGTAAACCGTAAGTTTACTAATTCCAATACTACTTTGGCATGATCGGGCCGGGACATCCCGAATCTATAATGATGAGACGAATTATAGAAAATTCAAACGGGCATCCATTAAAGAACTTGAAGATTCTTTCAAATGGTGAATTTTCTTGTGTGCTTGTTATCGCGGCAAGTTAATTAGAGACCATCTCCAACAAAGGCCGAGATCGAGTCCTCGCGTTCTTGAAACGTATACATGGGGATATTTATGGACCTATCCGCCCACCTAGTGGGTCGCTTAGATACTTCATGGTCCTAATTGATGCTTCTTCTAGATAGTCTCATACGTATTATTGTCATCTCGCAACCTGACATTTGCAACATTATTGGCACAAATAATATGATTATGGGCATAATTTTATGATAATCAGATTTAAGTCTATTCGCCGTGATAATGCTCCGTAGTTTTCATCCCAAATTTAATGATTATTGCTTACCAATTGGGATAAAAGTTGAACATCCCGTAGCCTTGCGTTCACACTCAAAATGGCCTTGCCGAGTCATTAAACGTCTGGCGCTGATAGCAAGACCATTGCTCATGAAAACTAGGTTGCCCCCTTCGGTTTGGGGGTGATGCGATTTTGCATGCTACAACACTTATTCGTCTCAGACAACAAATAATCATAAATTTTCTCTCCTGTCAAGAATTGGTTTTGGGTCACACCTAATATATCTCATCCGAGAATTCTGAATGTATTGTATATGTTCCTATAGCACCACCACATTGCACAAAGATGGTCTCAAAGAAGGTTAGGAATTTATGTTGGGTTTGAATCACCCTCCATTATTCGCTACCTTGAACCATTAACTGGAAATACGTTTCACCGCCGATTTGGTGCATTGCCGCTTGATGAGACAAGCTTTTTTCAAAATTAGGGGAGAAAATAGTGAAATCAAAAGAGAAATTTTATGGAAAATCCATCACTGCCTCATCTTGATCTACGTGTTTCTATTTGTGAGCAGAAGGTTAAAGATTATTCACTCCAAGAGAAAATATGCAAATCAAATGCCGTACGCATTTACGTATTTGAAAAGAATTAATAAATCACATATTCCCGCAGAGAATGTCCTAATTTGAATTGATGTCCCTGAAGGACCATCTACTAGTGTCATAGCTAATGAGTCCAAAGCATGCTTAAAGCGTAGTAGACCATTGGTTTCTAAGGATCGAAATCCTAGAAAAAGAAAAATAAATGGTCAAGATGACACTATGAAAGAACCACATATGGAAGTTCAAGACTTGAGCAATTTTGATATCCATGAAGGAATCAATGAGCCCGAGACTCAAGAAAATGAGGAATTATTCATAAATTCAAGTGATAACGAATTAATCGATCAAAAATAGTGGTGAATTATGTCTTTGCATATAACGCCGGCAACAAACCACAAGATAGTGAGGATCTTGAACCTCAATCTGGCCACACAATGTCGACAAAGAAATGATTGGCCAAAATGGCAAGAAGTTTTTGGACCAATAAAAATTGAATTCACTTTGTCAAGCGTGTGAAGTTTTGGACCTATAGCTCAAGTACCTAATGGTATTAAGCTTGTTGGCTATAAATGGGCTCCTTTGTGCGAAAAAATGAGAAAAATGAAGTACAAAGGCATACAAATCACGCCTTGTTGCACAAGAATTTTCACAAAGGTCCGGTGTTTCCACTTGGCGGAGACATACTCACCAGCTTATGGATGCAATAACATTGCTTTATCTTATTAGTTTCCACTTTCCACGCGAGAGGCTTGAAATGCATTTGATGGATGTGGTCATAACCTATCTATATCTGATCACTTGATAATGAGATATACATGAAAATTTCCGAAGAATTTAAAATGCCTGAAGCATATCATTCAAAGTCTCAGGGAATGTATTCAATTAGATTGGCTACGATTATTGTATGGTTTGAAGCAATCTGACGCATGGTATAAACTGCCTTAGTGAATATTTATCTAAGGAAGGTTATATAAGTGATGAAATTTGTCCATGTATTTTTATAAAGAAAACAACATCTAGAGTTTGTCATACTTGCCGCTTACGTGAGATTTATTGATAAACTTTATTGGAACTCCAATAGAGCTTCAAAAGACAAATTGATTATTTAAAGAAGGAATTTGAGATGAAAGACTCTTGAAAGACAATATGGTCTGGCTCGCAAATTGAGCATTTGAAAAATGGTGTCTTTATTCATCAATTTGCCTATACATAAAAGGTGTTGAAAAGGTTTTATATGGATGATGCACATCCATTAAGTACTACGATGGTTGTTCGATCACTTGATGTGATTAATGACTATTCCAACCTCAAGAAAAGAATGAGGAAATTCTTTTTGGTCCTCGAAGTACCATATCTTAGTGTGATTGATACGCTAATGTATCTTGCTAACACGACAAGACCCGGAGCATAGCATTTTCGGTTAATTTG
This sequence comes from Datura stramonium, assembly GCA_018107945.1. NCBI lineage: Eukaryota > Viridiplantae > Streptophyta > Magnoliopsida > Solanales > Solanaceae > Datura > Datura stramonium. Next base: position 441,737 of record JACEIK010000221.1, on the reverse strand, counting down.
TTAGCAAGGTATAGTTCTTCTCCTACTAGGAGGCATTGGAATGGGATCAAACACATAATGCGGTATCTAAAAGGGACTACCGATATGAGCTTATTTTATTATAATAATTGCGCCTCCCGATCTTGTTGGTTATGTCGATGTAGGTATTTATCCTCTGACCCGCACAAAGTTCGATCAAACTGGCTACGTGTTCATATGTGGAGGTACTGCCATATCTTGGAGATCTACAAAGCAGTCTCTCATAGCTATTTCATCAAATCAAGCTGAGATAATAGTTGTTCGTGAAGCAAGCCGAGAATGTGTGTGGTTGAGGTCCATGATACATCTCATTAGAGAATAATGTGGTTTGAAATGTGACAAAATACCCATAATTTTATATGAAGATACTGTAACATGCATAGCACAACTAAAAGGAGGATTCATAAAAGGAGATAGAACGAAGCACATCTCGCCAAAGTTCTTCTAGACACATGAGCTCCAAAAGAATGGTGATATCAACGTGCAACAGATTCGTTCAAGTGACAATATGACTGATTTATTCACTAAATCTCTACCGACTGCAACTTTCAAGAAGATGGTGCATAAGATCGGGATGCAAAGATTCAAGGATGTTCTCATTAGGGGGAGTTAATACGCGTTGTACTCTTTTTTCCTTACGATGTTTTGTTCCACTGGGTTTTCCTTGTAAGGTTTTTAATGAGGCAGCCAAAATGCGTATTATTAGATATGTGTACTCGTTTTCCTTCACTAGATTTTTTTCCACTGGATTTTTTCTAGTAAGATTTTAACCAGACACATTATCTATCAAATAGACATTCAAGGGGGAGTGTTATAAAAATACTTGTATAATAGTAAATGTCTATAAAGGTATTTGTATTGTAGTGGATATATGTGTTTATATTATAGTGAAAGTCTATCTTTTGGAGAAAAGTTAGGAGGAATTATCCCTATAAATAGAGGGATTCTCCTTCATTGTATTTTATCCCATCAAGAGAAATAAGAACTTCTCTCCTTCTCTCTTTCTCTACAATATTCTTGTTCTTTCTTTGTATTTCATAACAAGTACAAAAATATTACAATTGGAATTTGAACTTTCAACATAAACAAATTAAACCATTAAGCACATGCGCTTTTTAATTTACAATCACTTAATTGATCTTTGTAAATGAAGATGATAAATATAAATAATAATATTTTAATATTATTAAAAATTTTATTCAAGAATTTCTATAAAATTGGTGTTTACCATGTTACTTTATGTACTTTCAACGCTAACTATCTTTGCCCATTATTATCAACTATTACTAACCACGACCATCATTCTCAGTTATAACCATCATCGTCAATAACTACAATCAATCATAACCACCATTAACCTCCATTTACAACTATCACTATCAACCACAATTACCACCACCAACCACTATCGATAATTGTTGGATTTTGTGTCTTTTTCCTTTCCTATGTGGATAAATAAAAGCTCAATTTTAACTGCCCATTTTTTTCCACAAGTCCACTATCATGGTGCATATAAAAGGCCTCTATAGGTCTTATTTTAGTGATACAAGAGTAAAAATTATAGCATCCAAAAATAGAGAGACATGCAGATTTTCGCACCGAATTTTTCAACCATAGCAGTCCGCTTCAAATTATGATTTCCACTTCATTTCTTGTCCGATTGAGTTAATTTTTGAATATGGTGTGCTTATTATCTTAATATTTTATTGAGAACTAACAGAAGTGGATTTGGAGTCCCCGTAGCTTTCATATTTCTGCTCGTGAATAGTAGCTACATTTTAGGTGATTTTGCTCCTTTTCTTCTCTAGTTTTTGGTGCTATCTCTTATATATTATTGCTCGCTATTTGACACTTATTTTATGGTGATTTTGGATAATATTCTTATAAATCTTGTTGATTATAATGGAGTTTTGATCCTGTGATTTTTTACTCTTCACACCAAAGAGGTTTTTCCACGTAAATTTGGTATCTTGTGTGGTTGGTTAATTTTATCTTGCGATATTTATATTTGTTGGTAACTAGCTGCTGCTCAGATCTGTTTGAAATTGTAGTTGAGGTCTCCTCTTTTTTCTAATAGATTGGAAAAATCTATACTTGGGTATTCTTTCGCTGCTACCCTATCGTGCACTTTTGTTTATGCTTTATTTTTTTCAAAAAAAGTGGTATCAGAGCTTGTGGTTATTGTTGATTGTCTATTTGAATGATGAAGGCAAACATGAGTAATATGGTGTGTTTGAATGGTAGTAATTATCATATTTGAAAAGACAAGATAAAATATCTTTTATTTATCAAGAAAATGCATTTACCTGTATTTGCTTCTAACAAACCCAATTCTATGAATGATGAGGATTAAAAATTTAAGCACCTACAGGTTTTTAGCTATATTAGACAATAGATTAAAGATAATTTTAGAAATCACGTTGTGAATGAGACACATTCTAGAAGTTTGTGGAATAAACTCGAGACACTTTATGCTTCAAAGACTGGTAGTAACAAGTTGTTCCTGCTGAAATAATTGATGAATATCAGATATATAGAGGAAAATCCTATTTCTGATCATATAAATAATTTTTGGGATGTTTTTGAACAACAGTTTAGAATGAGTGTAAAGTTCGATGAAGAAATACAGAAAATTTGGCTTCTTAATACTCTGCCAGACTCTTGGGAAACCTTTCAAGTTTCTTTGGACTAATTCTGGTCCCAATGGTGTTGTAACTATAAAATATGCTAATACTGGTGTCTTAAATGAAGAGATGAGAAGAAGATCCTAGGCCTCATCTTCTTAAATTTCACACTTCGATATTTTGATTACTGAAGATAGGGGGAGAAGCAAGTTAAGAGCTCAAAGTGATAGAGATAAAAGTAGAAGCAAGTCAAAGTCTAAGTACAAGAACTTTATATGTGACTATTGCAACAAAAAAGGGCATATTAAGAAATATTGTTACAAGCACAAGAGAGATACGAGACAACAAAAGAAAGATGGTGATAATGAAAATCGTATTGTTATTGTTGCTAAAGATGATCTTCTTGTTTCATGTGGTGAAAATGTCATTAATCTTGTTTGTGGTAAGTCTAGTTGGTTTGTGGACTCTAGTGCTACTTCTCATGTCACCCCAAAGAAGGAATTATTTTATTCTTATACTCCAGATAATTTGGAATATTGAAAATCAGAGACAATAATGAGGTGGTACTTGGCATTGACACAGTTTGTTCGAAAAGTAACAATAGTTCCAAATTAATTCTTAACAATGTCAAACACGCTCCAGATATTCGCCTGAATTTAATATCTATAGAAAATCTTGATGATGAGAGTTATTGTAATACCCTTGGTGGTGGACAGTAGAAGCCTACTAAAGGTTCAATGGTGGTGGCTCTAGGTAACAAGTTATCTAACTTGTATGTATTTCAAGGCTCCATTTCTAAAGGCTCAGTAAATTTGGTGAAGAATGATACTTCATCAAAGTTATGGCATAGGAATCTGAGTCATATGAGTGGGAAGGGGATTGATAGTTTGGCTAAGAAAAATTTGCTTTCTAAAGTGAAACAAGTAAAGTTGAAGAAGTGAGTTCATTGCTTAGCTGGTAAACAAAAAAGAGTTTCTTTTCAGAGTCATCTGCCTTCAAGAAAGCTTGATTTGCTAGAGTTGGTATATTCTGATTTATGTGGTCCTTTTAAGGTAAAGTCTCATGGTGGTGCACTTTACTTTGTGATTTTTATTGATGATTATTCTCACAAACTTTGGGTATTTCTTTTTAAGTCTAAGGATCAAGTACTTAATGTTTCAATAATTTTCAGGCCTTGGTTGAGTGACAAACAAGGAACAAACTGAAATGCATTCGCTCAGATAATGGTGGTGAATATATTGATCCGTTTGATAACTATTGCAGAGAGCAGGGTATTTGACATCAGAAAGCTCCTCCAAAATTCCTCAGTTAAATGGTTTAGCAGAGAGAATGAACAGAACTTTAGTTGAGAGGGTTAGATGTTTGCTTTCCAATGTTAAGCTGCCATATTTCTTTTGGGCAGAAGCACTTAATACTATTGTTTATGTTATTAATCTATGTCCTACTATTTATTTGGATGGTGATGTCCCTGACAAAGTTTGATTTGGTAAGAATATCTCTTATGATCACTTTAGAGTCTTAGGGTGTAAAGCCTTTGTCCATGTTCCTAAGGATGAAAGGTCAAAACTCGATGTTAAAACTAGATAGTATATCTTTATTGGTTATGGTATAGATACATTTGTCTATCATTTCTATGATCCAGTTGAGAAGAAACTTGTTAAAATCCATAATATTGTGTTCTTTGAATACCAGACAATTGAAGATTTTGACAGTACTGAAAAGATTGATTCTCAGAGTAGTGAGAGCTTAGTTGATGTTGATCCAGTTCCTACAACTATTACATCTGAAGAAAATCTTCAAAATCAAGTTGATAATGAAGATGGTGATTATGTTCAGAATGACCAGGATGGTATTATTGATGCTCCAGTACAAGATGATGTAGTTGACCAGCAACTAGCTGCTATTGATGCTATAGAGATTTCTCTCTAAAGATCGACTAGAGAGAAAATTTCTTTATCTCATTATTCTTTCAATGAGTATGTACTCTTGACTGAGGAAGGAGAACTTGAGAGTTTTGATGAGGCCATGTATTGTGAAGAAAAAGAAAGGTGATTTGATGCTATGGAAGATGAGATTAAATCCTTACATGATAATCATACTTTTGATTTGGTTAAGCTACCTAAAGATAGAATTTTTTTGAAAAATAGGTAAGTTTTAGGGTGAAACATGAAGATGGAAATCTTGTTCCACGTTACAAGGCTAGATTAGTTGTAAAGGGATTTAACCAGAAAAAGGGAGTTGATTTTGATGAGATATTCTCTCCAGTTGTGAAGATGTCATCCGTTCATGTGGTTCTAAGCTTAGCTGCAAGTATAAATTTAGAGGTTGAGCAAATGGATATTAAAATTGTTTTTCTCCATGGTGACCTAGATAACAAATTTTATATGGAGAATCCAGAAGGTTTTGAGGTCAAGGGAAAAGAGAATTATGTTTGCAAATTGAAGAAGAGTTTGTATAGTTTGAAACAAGCTCCTAGATAATGGTACACGAAGTTTGATTCTTTTATGAGTCAGTAGGGCTTCAAGAAGATTTTTCAGACCATTGTGTTTTTGTGCAAATATTTTCTAATAGTGACTTCATTATTTTATTACTTTATGTTGATAACATGCTTATTATTAGTCAGAATGCTTGCAGGATTCAGTAGTTGAAGCAAGAGTTGAGTAAGTCTTTTGCTGTGAAAGACTCAGGACCAGCAAAGTAGATTCTTGGCATGCAGATTATCCATGACAAAGAGGCCAAGAAGTTGTGGTTATCACAAGAGAAGTAAAATCCTTTCACACCCGCACATGTGGCATCATATATAAGGAAAGTCACACACCCTGGAAAAATTCATCCTCTATCCCTGACTTGTCAGCTTGATCACTTGTCTTATTTACCCTTTTCTTAGAGGGTGGTTTATGTCTGGTCCTTTCGGGTCTACATTCAAAAAGTACTTTGCAAGTTCAACATGGATAAGGCTAAGGTTGTTAGTACACCTTTAGCTATGCACTTCAAATTGAGCATGAAGCAGTGTCCTTCCGGTGATGATGAGAAGGAAGATATGAAGAAAGTTCCTTATGCTTCAGCTTTTGGTAGTTTTATGTATGCAATGATCTGTACAAGACCAGATATTTCTCATGTTGTTGGTATTTTTATCCATTTCCTTTCTAATCCAGGAAGAGAGCAATGGAATGCAGCGAAGTGGATAATGAGATGTCTTTGTGGCACTTCTAGTTTGAGTTTGTGTTTTGGGACAGGAAAACTTATTCTTTGTAGTTACACTGTTTCAGATATGACAGGTGATGTTTATACTTGAAAATCTACTTCAGGCTAGTTGGTTACTTTTACAGGGGGAGCTGTGTTTTGGCAATCTATATTACAAAAACATGTTGTTCTATCTACTACAAAAGTCGAGCTTATTGCTGATGTTGAAGCTTGTAAAGAGCTTCTCTGTATGAAGAGATTTTTGGGGAAACTTGGTTGTGCTTAGGAGAAGTATGTACTTTACTGCGATGGTCAAAGTGCTATTCATCTTGGTAAGAATTCTACATTTTATGATCAGTCTAAACATATTGATGTGAGATACCATTGGATTTGAGACGTGTTGGATTCTAAGTTTCTTGAACTTGAGAAGATTCATATGGATGATAATGATTCTCATATGATGACTAAAGCTTTGCCAAGGGAAAAGTTTGAAGGGTGTTGCATGATCATCGGAATGAGGGTCTCCTCCACATAGTCGGAAGAGGGAGAATTTTGGGTTTTTTCCCCTTCCTATGTGGATAAATAAAAGCTAAATTTGAACCAGTCCACATTTTTCATAAGCCCACTATCATGGTGCATATATAAAGCCTCTTTAGGTCTTATTTTAGTGATACAAGAATAAAATTTATAGCAGCAAAAAATAGAGAAAAGTGCAGATTTTCACACAGAATTTTTCAGCCACAGCAGCCTGCTTCAAATTGCGATTCACGCTTCGTTTCTTATCCAATTTAGCTAATTTTTGGATATGTTATTTATATAATATTAATCTTTGATTAAGAACTAGCAGAAGTGGATTTGGAGTCCTGTAGCTTTCAGATTTCTGCTCGTGAACAGTAGTTGAGTGTTGGGTGATTTTCTCCTTTCTTCTCTAGTTTTTGGTTCTATCTCTTATATATTGTTGCTCGCTGTTTGACACTTATTTGGTGGAAATTTTGGAGAATATTCTTGTAATTCTTGTCGATTATAGTGGAGTTTTAGTCCCATGATTTTTTACTTTTCACACCGAAGAGGTTTTTCCACGTAAATTTGGTATCTTATGCGGTTGATTCATTTTATCTTGTGATATTTATATCTGTGAGTAATAAGTTGTTGCCTAGACCTATTTGAAATTTTATTTGAGATCTCCTCTTAATTCAAATAGATTGAAAAAATTTAAACTGAGATATAATTCCGTTACTACCGTGTTGTGCACCGTTGTTTGTGCTTTATTTTTTCCCAACAACAATTCCCAACGTCCTAGTCAACGTTGGCTTTTCCATTTGCGTGTGTGCCACACGTGCAAGTGTGTGTATTATCTTGGAAGTATAGTTTGGTTTTGGACTTTCTGGAAATTCGTGTACGAGGAGAACTCTAAAATCACTCAAAACTTTTTATCATGAGTAGATGATTCCTCTTTTACTTCACTCAGACTTTTACTTTAATTATGTTCTTTCTTTTTCTAGTACAATGAACAAGATAATAAACTAATTAAATAATATCCATGTATTACAAAAATCATAAAAGCCTTATTTTAGTGCACCGCTTAGATTATAGGGGTATGTTAATAGTTTTTCAATTTCTTATAACTTCGCCAAAGTCGTGTAAAAAACTATTAAACTAAGAATCAGTTCAACTAATTTCTGAAGTAAATAAAATGAGAAATGTAATCAAGACACAAAGTTTTACATTAAAAATCTTCTTGATTAAGGGAGTAAAATCATAATTCATCTACGTGGAATCTTAACTCAAAACTTTACTAAGCAAATGGGCTAATCCAAGTTTAAACTCTATAACCTAAGACTTTCTTTAATTGTTTAAATGCTTACAATTTCTCTGACTGTAGCAATCCTTCTATACTAACTCTTACCCTAAAAGTATGAAGATAATTTTCTCAAGGAAATACCAAATAATTATGCTTTTTGAATAAGCGTATTTCGATATGTACGTATTTATTATACAATCTTTAAATCAATTGCATACTTTATAAATAAAAAAAAATTCTAAAATCAAACTTTGGTTTTTCAATTGAATCTCTCAATACTCAGAATTGGTTATTGTTGTTTCTAAAAAGTTCTTTTAGTATAAGTGAGTGACCTAGAAGAGCGCAAACTACCACAATATATAGATCAATATTGGTAGCAAGGGTTAGGGATAAGAATAACAATAATAACACCATATACAGTGTGCTCCCAAATTTGAACTGAAATATGAAATTCAAGGTAGATTTTGACTTAAGCAATTTAATAAATCAACTGAAAGATTAAGTCTGATTTAAATTCTTATAATTGAATATAGAGGAATTTCTTTAGGGATAATTGCACCTAGGCAGTTAAATTGTTAAGTTTTCAGTCGCTACGTGACTATTTTCTTATAGTTGTGGTTAAAACTCCGATATACAATATTATATATTCGGTATACAAAATTATACAAAACTCACATTTTTTACTTTTAGAACAATGTTTTAAAACTCAATATATAATATTATACACCCAGTATACAAATATTATACGAAATTATAAGAGGTGTTTATATATTCATATACATTTTTATACAATATTGTACATTATTATATAAAAATTGACTTCATCTTATAATTCCTCGAATCGAAGTATCATATCTATCCAAAACACCTTAAAAACTATATCAAATCAACTTAAATTTAAGACTTGGGCTCTTCAATACATACCCGGTCTTTTGCAATAATACCTACTCAAAACATAGCTTATTTTCAAAACTATTATTTTCAAACTTTGAATTTTCGAATTTCAACAATGATCACCTATGGAGTTTTTGCTACATGTTCACATTCTTGATCTTAAATCAATGGATAACCATGTTTTTTAGCTTCAACAACATTCTCCCATGAATTCTACTCAACAAATTTATTCTCAAACAGTTGCAAACTAGTCTGGAATGAATCAAATATCCATATTGAAGCCCATTTGTACTATTATCAACTAAATTTTAAGGACACTTGTTCGAATTTGAGCATGATTCAACATCTAAAAAATAAAAAACACAAACAAACAACACTGGTAAAAAAATAGAAGAGTGGAAAAGAAAAAAGCAAAAAAACAGAAATAAATGTACGAAGAAGGATCGATTGAAAGACCTTGAATGCCCACCAGCTACAAGTAACTATTTCTATCATTGGCTGCACTGTTTTTTTATAAGGTTGTTGGATTAAGAGATGAAAAGTGTATTTTAATTTACATAGAAACTAGGTCAAATTATATAAGAAGCTATTTTTGGGCCCTATTAGATAGCAATGTTGTCTGAACTAATATATGGTGTAATTTTCTCATTTATTTATTTTGACAATTTTATCTATCAAATAGTACCACCTGTGAGTGTCAGGATGGATGGTCCATTCCCCCTACCCTTAGGATTTTTATATTCAGGAAGGTTGACCACTCTTGTCAAAAATATAAATCTTAATAAACAATAATATCTACAAGTGTAAGGATGACTGGCTATTGAGTAAAAGATATACAAGTGTAATTAATTAGCTTAGCTCCTTATTTAGTCCTAATTACTGTTAACTCATAACAGTAGTTAGTTAAATTAGTTAGAGGTAGTTAAATAGTTAAAACAGTATTATATATNCAGTATTATATATACTGCAATGTATCTCATTTTATGAAGGTGAATCAATACAATCAATTTACATCTTCTTCTTCAAACAATTACTTTCTTTCTTCTTCTTCTTCAAACAATTACTTTCTTTCTTCTTCTTCTTCTCTTTTCTTCTCCTAAGATCACTATTCTTAAATTCTTAAAGAATCAACATGGTACCAGAGCTATTGGGTATTAGTGATCCTCATTAGCTGTTCAATCGGATTTTTATCAATTTCAGTTGTTATTAATTTCTTTCTACAGTGCAAGATCGATCATCGAAATTGTTGTGTTCAACACAAATCTTGAAGCTATAAAACATAGCGGACAACGGAGAACAAGGAACTTCCGCTGAATCAAATTCTGTGATCGATGAAGGTTTGGGACTAGGCATGACAATCGATGCAACTCATCCTTTGTATCTTTCACCTGGGGATACCAGTGGGATCTCTTTAATTTCATTCCAATTGACAAGCATAGACAACTATGCATTGTGGAATCAATCAATGTGCATTGCACTATTGGGACGAAACAAACCAGGAATAGTGAATGGAGTTTGGAAGAAGAAAATATTTCATGATAAATTTGGTTATCAATGGGAACATTGTAACGTAGTGACGCTCTCATGGCTGATGAATTCCGTGGCACAAAATCTGGTGAGTTGAATTGCATATGCAGCAAATGCTCATGATGTATGGATGGATCTCAAAGAAAGATTTGATAAAATGGATGACTCTCGATTATTCAACCTTCACAGAGAAATTACAACACTTGTTCAAGGTACTTCCTTGATTTCAAATTATTACTCTAAGTTTAAAGACTTGTGGGATGAACTGGAAGCTTTGGTGCCTTAGCCTAGTTGTAGTTGTGGTAAATCTAAGGATTTCTTGATTCATTTATAAAGACAGAAATTATACGAGTTTGTTATGGGACTGAATGAGTCACATGTGCAAAAAAGAAGTCAAATCTTGCTTATGACCCATTTACCTACTGTAAGTGAAGCATATTCAATGCTTATAAGTGATGAAAGTAAAAAATCTATGTCTGTTATAGGTGGTATTCTTGGGGCATCAACTACTAAAAATCTAGGCAGTTATATGCCTACAACCCTGTATAGTTTCAAGACTAGCAGTACTCAAAAGTTCAGGAAAAACTTCAATGTTCAGTGTGATTTTTGCATGATGAAAGGACACACCAGGGAAAATTATTACAAGATTACAGTGTATCCAACTGATAGGTACAAAAAGAGGGGAGGAGTTCGCCCAACTAGTGCTCACAATATGCAAACTACTGATAATCAGAATGTGATGTTTCAAGCACTACAAGAATCAAATCAGACTTCTTAAAATCTCCTATCCAGTACTAGTTCAACATCCTTGGGGCCTGACCATCAACATATGAACCACTTGCAAATGCCCTGCCTCTTTACAAAGGATCAATATGATCAAATTATCCACATGCTGAATTCAATACCAAACACTTCTATGGCTAATGTTGCAGGTACGTACATTGCTTTATTAACTATTGAAAACAAAAAAAAAGAGTGAATTATTGATACAGGTGCCACTAATCACATGGTGGCTGATCCTGATATGTTTACTAAGTTTACTAAGCTAGAGTCCAGTGACTCAAGAAAGGTTATCTTACCTACTGGTGATGTCGTATATGTTACTCACATAGGATCCAGTTTATTAATAGGAGGAGATCACATTGATAATGTTCTCCGTATAGCTGATTTCAAGTTTAATCTCTTATCAGTATCACAGGTAACTAAGGCATTACAATGTTTAGTTGAATTTTATCCTAACTTTTGTCTATTTCAAGATCTCTTCAATGGAAAGGTGAAAGTGATTGGTAGACTAAAAGATGGATTATATTTTCTACCTTCAACTTCTACAAGAATAACAAATGCTGGTAATTCCTGCTCTCTGGTTTCTAAAATTCCTTTAAGTAGTAGAGAAAATAATACTAATATTAGTTTGTGGAATAAAAGACTTGGACACCCTTCATATAAGTTGTTAAGTCAGTTGTTTTTTTGTGTCATTAGACAGTTGTAGTTCAATTGTTAAAAACTGTGTTGTGTGCCCATGTGCCAAACAAGTCAGATCTCCTTTTACTAGTAGTAGTATAAGAAGTACTAGTTGTTTCCATTTTCTATACCTTTATGTATGGAGTCCCTATAAGCCACTAACTTATGATGGAAATAGATATTTTTTCACAATTGTTGATGATTTTTCTAGAATTACTTGATTGTTTTTGTTAAAGCTTAAATCTAATATGTGTAACGTGCTAAAACAGTTTCTCATATCTATACATACTCAGTTTAATAAAAGGGTGAAGATTGTGAGAACAGACAATGGTACTGAGTTTCTAAATTTAGCGTATGATACCTTATTTAAATCACTTGGAATTGTTCATCAAACTTCTTGTGCTTACACCCCTCAGCAAAATGGTGTTGCTAAGAGGAAGCACAAACATATCCTTGAAGTCTGTAGGGCTATCAAGTTTCAAGGATGTGTGGTTATTAGATACTGGGGGCATTGTGTATTAGTTGTTGTTTATCTAATAAACAGACTTTCTTCTAGTATTCTAAATAATATATCTCCCTATAAAGTACTGCATCACACAAAACCTTCAATCAATCATCTTAAAGTTATAGGATGTCTGGTATTTGCTGAAACAATGAATGAGACTAATAAGTTAAAGTCAAGGTCTATAGCTGGGTTATTCTCATACTCAAAAAGGTTATATACTTTATGACTTTACTAACAACAGTTTTTTGTAAATAGAGATGTAGAATTTAGAGAACATTGTTCTTTCCATTTCAAAGTCTTAACAAAAGTGCTCAAGTCCCATTTCTACACACACTGAATGATCATGTGATGTTTGAGTCTCCAATCTCACTCTCCAACACTCAAACTCTAAGTTAAGTACTTTTTGAGTTAGTTTATGACTCTTCTCTTGGACCAGCTATGACAGATGTCATTCCTCCAGTTTCTAAACAACATGTATCTGATAGACCTCAAAGAAAGTCCTCCGGAACAACAGCTCCACCACTATGGCTGAAAGATTTTGTTGTTTCTCATAAGTCTACTTCTTCAACACCTCATGGATTAGCTAATGTTATCAGTTATACATATCTACCTACTCATTATCAAGAATTTATTGCTGCAAGCTCTATTGAAGTAGAACCTTCCTCCTATGCTGAAGCCACTAAGGATCCAAGAGGGATTGATGCTATAAGGTAGAGATAAGTGCACTAGAAAATAGTAAGACCTAAAAGATAGTTTCCTTACCTGAAGGAAAGAGGTCTATTGACTGCAAATGGGTGTCCAAGATAAAGTATAAACACACAAGTGAGATTGAAAGATTCAAGGCAAGATTAGTTGCCAAAGGCTATCGCCAACAAGAGGGAATTGACTATCAGAAAATCTTCTCTCTTGTGGTCAAGATGGTGACTGTTAGGTCAATTCTAGCTATTGCTTCTATAAGACATTGGCACATTCATCAAATGGATGTGTACAATGTTTTTCTTCAAGAAGACTTAGATGATGAAATCTATATGGATCTACCACAAGGTTTTAAGAGCCGGGGGAGCAGAGACTAGTGTGTAGACTTCTTAAATTCTTATATGGGCTACAACAAGCACCAAGACAATGGAACTCAAAGCTGCTGGAAGCTGTAGTGAATCTGGGATTTACCCAAAGTCAATATGATCACACACTATTCACCAAGAAGGTTGGGAATGATTTGGTTCTTATACTTGTTTATGTAGATGATATACTTGTTACTAGTAGCAGTCTACACTTGATAGAAAAAACCAAAGCAATGTATAACAAGCATTCAAAATGAAGGATCTAGAGGAGCTAAGATACTTTCTAGGTATTGAGTTTGCAAGATCCAAATCTGGGATACTAATGCACCAAAAAAAATAAACTTTGAAATTAATATCTGAGCTAGGATTAGGAGCTGCAAAACCTATGGCTACTCCACTTGAAATAAATGCAAAGTTGACAACAAAAGAGGTTGATGAGTTTATGAACAACATAAAAGAGGGGGAGGATGACCCTTTGACTGATATTGGTACATACTAGAGAATTATTAGGAAACTATTATACTTGACTATAACTAGACCTGATGTTGCATTCAGTGTACAAATACTGAGTCAATTTTTGCATCAACCTAAGAAATCTCATCTAGAAGCAGCTATGAGGATAGTGCGGTATCTAAAAAATCAGCCTGGACAAGGAATTCTTCTATCAAGCAACAGTCAAGAGCAAGTGTCTGCTTACTGTGATGCTGACTGGGCATCCTGTCCAAACTCCAGGAAATTTGTGATAGGTTTTCTAGTTAAGCTAGGTGATTTCTTGATTTCTTGAAAATCAAAAAAGTAAAGTACTGTATCCAAAAGCTCAGCTGAAGCTGAGTATAGAAGAAGCCTGACCTGTATAGCTGCTGAACTAGTCTGGATTTTGGGACTACTCAAAGAAGTTGGACTACAAATCACTCTACCTGTTCAAGTGCATACTGACAGTAAAATAGCAATGCAAATGGCTGCAAATCCAGTGTTCCATGAAAGAATAAAGCATATACAGATTGATTGCTGCTTTGTGAGAAAAAATACAAAAGGTAATGATCAAGACAAAATACATACCTACAAGGGATCAACAAGATGATCTATTCATTAAGGGACTAAACAAAATCCAACATGAGTATCTGTGTTTCAATTTAGGGATACTTAGCATCTTTGCACCATCCTCTTGCTTGAGAGGGAGTGTTGAGTAAAAGATGTACAAGTGTAATTAATTAGCTTAGCTCTTTACTTAGTCCTAATTACTGTTAACTCATAACAGTAGTTAGTAAATCAGTTAGAGATAGTTAAATAGTTTAAACAGTATCATATATACTGCAATGTATCTCATTTTATGAAGGTGAATCAATACAATCAGTTTACATCTTATTCTTCAAACAGATACTCTCATTCTTCTTCTTCTTCTTCTTCTTCTTCTTCTTCTTCTTCTTCTTCTTCTGCTCCTCCTCCTCCTCTTAAGATCACTATTCTTGAATTCTTAAAGAATCAACTGGTCTATTCCCCGACCTTGTAAGTGAACTGGGTTATGCCAAATTGTTGTGATCTCCTATAATTTGACTAAGTCAGGCTTGGATGAACTTTTTTTTTACCTGTATCTTGTGAGATTATCAGAAAATTATTAAGTGTAGAATAAAAAGAAATAAAGATAAGATTTTGTATGAAAACTCAATTCAAAGGTATAAATATCATGACTTATTTTAATAGGACTTGGCCTAAAACTTCAATAAGATAATGAGCCAATTCAAACTATAATGCTTATAACCAAAAACTTATTGCTAAACCTTAACCCCAACAATCACTTAGACAGTTGCAAACACCTTCAAGTTAACTTTAACATGAAGCAACAAGAATCTAACTCTAGCTCTTGGCCCGTCCAAACTAACTAACTTAGTGCTTAAAGAAAATTATTTCTCAACTAAAATAATCTATACATAAATTGCTTTTAAATAAGAGATTAGGTTAATATTGTTACTTTCTCTCGAATCATAGTACTAATTAATCCCAACAATCACTTAGACGGTTGCAAACACCTTCAACTTTAACACAAAGCAACAGGAACTTAACTCTAAGCTTTTCACCCTTTCAAACCAATTAACTCTTGCTTAAAGAAAATTATTTCTCAATTAAAATAATCTATACAATTGCTAAGAAATTAGGTTAATATTGTTATATTCTTTTGAATTATAGTACTATTATTTTATTAAATCGTCAATTTTTTTATTTTTCTTAAAATTTCTTCAATGTTCAGTTTTATACAAGTTTTTTTTTCGGGTTATAATTTAATACACTACTACTACTACAGTGTACAAAGTTGGACTTACAGTCTGTTAGGTCAAACTTCTAAAAATAACTTATTTTTTAAAAGTGGTTTTCAAAAAAGTACTTTTGGTAAGAAGCAATTTGTATGTGGCTAAAAAATTTTAAAAATATTTTTGAGAAGTAATTAGTGTTCGACCAAGTTTTTAAAAAGTGTTTCTAAGTGTATTTTTCTCAAAAGTGTTTTTCAAAACAGTAGTTTACTAGTTTTGGACAAAAACTACTTTTTTGAGCTTCTAAAAAATAACTTATGATATTCCCCATAAACACTTATTTTTTCCTAAAATTTTGACCAAACACCTCACTTTTTAAAAAAAATAAATATTAAAGAAAATACTTTTAACCTTCCAAAATCATAGCTAAACAGACTATTAAACTAAAAACGATAAAAATAAAAATCCGGCTTGGTCCTTGATACATAGTTAAAACTTGTTAAGCCCTCAAGGTTTTGAAAACTCTCAATGTCTTTTGACTTGCCTCTACGACTTTCAATCTCATGTGTGTGTTTTCTGCAAGAGCAACTAAAACAACATATATGCAAGAGAGTTTGTAGCACAAACAGTTCGAAACAAATGATGAATCAAACTAATTAGAGTCCACTAAAATAAGCAACATGTTCAACCACCTTAGAAACTTCCCAAAAAGTTCACCACATGGTTTTCCTCCATTGGATTCTTATTCTTACTTAATATGCTAAAAGTGATAAATACAAATAAAATTTTAATTTTAATATAGTGAATAAATAAAAGGAAAAGGAGGGAGTAACTTTCTAAACCTTTTCTTACTCCCATTGGGATTTCCATTGAAGTACCTATTCACGTCCTATCCAGCACAAAACTCAACAAGCTCAATTAACATTACAACACTTGAGCACATTTGAACTTCCACACATACATATACTAAGCTATACTATAATATCAATTTTATTTGTTAATCATAGAAAAACTCCAAATTCAACATGCTTTGATCCTATCATTTTTCTTCGGCCTTTATTCTCAACTCCAAGATCATGTAATTTAGCCGATAGCTGCTTCACTTGTCATAATATGATATTCCTTCATCTCACTTTATGTAACACCATTTAGAGCATGCGAGGATCAAATTATAATATTCAATGTGAATTAAGATATAAATTTTTTAAGTTTTTTAAAAAATAAAATTTATATATTTAAAGACTACATAATAAAATTTACATATTTAAAAACTAACTAAAAATACTATAGGTCATAATAATTAATAATTCAGATTATTTAAAAGACATGAAAAATTGCATGTTTGAAGCATGATATTTTAGTATTAAATTATAATATTAAAGTGCATTATTTTTGTTACACCCCGTAAGATTCCCGACATCTAGATGACCTATTCGCACGTTGGTTAAGCATATTTTGGAAGCCATACGTGCTAGGAAAAGGCTCGGGAAAAGATCGGACAAAAATCCTGTCGAACCACCGCGGGAAGCGCCGAGGCAGAGCCCCTCCGCGATGGCGCCGTGTCACGGAGGCGGGGCCACCGCGTTGGCTCTGTGACACGTTGGGCCTGTCCAGGCCCAAGTATATA
>JACEIK010000221.1:401588-411649 GCA_018107945.1 Datura stramonium | reverse complement strand
CTTACTTCCTTCTCTTGGCTTATTTTTAAATATGCATGAAATCTTTTTTCCCATGAGTCTAATTTGGATAAGCTTTATTTATCCTTAAAATCTTCAAGAAGGATTGAAAATTATGCGTCAACCAAACCAAATTGAATAAACTGTTAATTTTGAATTTTCCAAATCAGGAAAAATGAGGCCGGTGAGATGTGATAAGAGACCAGGAGTTGAAGCAGTCGAAGAGGTTAATTAACCCCCCAAGTTTATGATTTTGACAAAACTCCCCGTAACTTCTAGTTTGGTGGAACGACATGGATCATTTTAAGAAAGCAGAGATATACAAACATCTTGCATTCCTCACAGATATCATGAGTTTTGGTCCAGATAGAGATTTAATAGAGGCTTTAGTTCCATTTTGGGACTCTGCAAACAATGCCTTTCGTTTCAGTAACTTCGAGTTGACACCCATCTTGGAAGAATTAGGTGGTTTTAGTTAATCTACATAAGAAAACACTTCTAGCTCTAAAGAATGTTAGTGGAAATAAATTCTTAGAGCAAATGTACATCAAACATCCTCCTATATCCTGTTTGGTTAATGGATGGATTCCGTTGGAGTTCCTATATTTGAGATATGGAAAGAAAAAAAGATTTCTGAAATATGAAAAACAACTCAAAAATGGACAACATCTCCCAACATGGGAAATGCACAGGGTAGAAGCATTCATGATAGCATTCTTGGAAACCATGATTTTTCCAAGACGAGATAGAAAGATCAATATTCGTTTATCTGGGATAGTCACAACCATGATGAAGGAAAAAAATTCTACTATCTTGCCGATGATTTTAGCTGACATTTACCAAGCCTTAGCCAAATGTGGAGAAGGCGAAGATTATTTTGAAGGTTGTAGCATTTTGTTGCAAATGTGGTTCCTAGAGCACTTGTATCGCCACCATTATGTGACACAATTCAAATCTAATTGAAGTAGGTATATTTTAAGTCATTCGGACAGAACGCAACAATTGAAAGACAAATTGCCCAAGAGTGTAACGGATTGAAGAAAGTATCTTCTCAAATTGACCGCGTCTGAAATTACATGGAACTATCATTAGTTTTCTTCAAGAGAGGTGATCTTTATGTCTTCTTATCGCCCATTTTTTTGTTCTAATGAGCCTTCGGGGTTTTCAGCCGTATACGCCTCTTCGAGTACTATGCCAGTTAGGCCGAAGGTTAGAGAATTTGGGGTGGTAATTGGGTTTTAGGTTTGAATACTATGGTAGAGGACCGGGATCATGGAGAAGTGGACCCCTTATACCTCCATTGGTTCTTTAATCAAGCCCCCCTCAAGGTCAGACCTGAGAGATCTGTACTAGAGGCAGTAGATCGGGAAGTAGAGATTGAGATAAAAATCAAGAAAGTTCAACTCGAAGTTGAAGAAAATTATTAATCCACTCTACATGTTCTGAATGAAGATCTAAAAAGTGCCAGGAAAACTTTAGCCCAAATCGAAGCAGAGTTGGAAGCCAAAATTAAGCTAGCCCAAAAAAGGGCTGAGAAGAACCATCTCTCTATTATTCAAACATTATATGAGGATCTAAGAATCCTCACAGGAGCTATGGATCAGCAATAGATATAATTCGATGATAAAAGAGATCATTTTAATAGAGAGAAAGCTCGATATGAGAACGAGAGAGCCCAGTTTCGAGTGTTGCAGGCTCAACAACAAGAAGAGTTTGATAAAGAAAGAGCTCAGTTTGTTGCAGAGAGGAACCAATTGATGATTGATCGAGCAAGAGTTCAGAATCATCTTGAGTTAGCATAGAACCGTGAGACAAGTACAAGGGAGATAGCCATTACCCACCAACAATAAATTCAAGACTTAGAATGTAACTATGAAGATATGAGAAAACAAGTCCACGACTTAGCTATTGATACTTCCCGAAGTTATGTGTACTATGCGGGAATGTGTTACAAGTAATTTGCTACAGAGGTACCTTCCCTCGCACGTCATTCTGCCAAAAAGCTGGAGGGTATATACCTCATGTTAGGAGGTCGACCTGGGCAAGAAGCTCCATGAGAAAGCTGGCAGTTGGTTTACATGAAAGATCAGAGATTTTTTGAGATTGAAGTTTAGGAATTAGTTCAGCAGTTGCATTCTTAGTTTGGTTCTTTTCAAGTTTTTTTTCTTTCTTCATTTTTTTTAATTTTTTGCTTATTCCAGTTGCATTAATCTTTTCGAGTCTATGGAGTTTCTCTATTTAGATATTTTTCTTTGTGTATTTGTATCAAAAAAATTTAATCAGTGAAAAAACTTTTGATGAATTTTCTTATGAACTACACAACGATCTGATTCATGTTTAACATGATATGTAGGCAACCGTTAATGGGCTCGATCGAAATACTTTCAAAACCACTGAAGGAGATTTTTTTAATAATAATTTAAAAAAAGAGCATTGTAATATATTCAAACCAAAGCCGAGATGACACATCAAAAGCCTTTTAAGCTCGTTTTAGAAATGGGAATAACATTAGGGTCATGACATACAACGTGTGATTAATATCTATGAAATATTAAACCCTAACATGTTTTATTTTTTTATTAACGATAGTTTAAAAAGTTTGTTGATTTGTGGTTAAACTGGAGCCTCACCCATACAATACAAGATCGAAAGGAAAACGGATAATGACTTGCAAAGATGGAATAGAGTCAGATAATGAAGAAGTTCTGAATCAATTGGTTCAACAAAAATCAGCATCAACAGAGGAAGTAAGGATATTGAGACAACAAATGATTGAAATGTACCAAGATTAGATGAATGGACAAGCTCCCCCATCTTCGATTCCTGGATTGTCGGACGTGACCATGTCTTCCCCCTTCAAATTTCGATAAGTGACCCACTTTACCCCCTGGGTTTGGTCCATATGATAACACATCCAACACCGTTAGACCTTCCACTGTATGCCCTTCGATTGTATCTCATAATAAAATCTCTTTAATAAACATATTGTCGATGATTCGATTTTAACATATTATTTAGATCTTCGTGTGTGCCTTTCACCTGCCCTCTTAATGCACCCCTCATAAGTAACCCACTCTTTATGCCCGCTATGTCGACTAATACAGTCCCTCAACCAGCAGTGGTATAGGAATCCAATAATGAGCCTTCGCCTAAGGTGCATCATGATCAATATAATCCTCATGAAGTGACTTTAAGAGTCCCAAGATCTTACCACCCTACTCATTATTATAATTCCCCCATCGAGATTGAGAAAACTACCAAGAACGAGGAACAAGAAGAGATGACCAAGAAAATGAGAAGTCTGGAGCAAAACATAAGGAATATGCAAGGACTAGGAGGGCACAAGAGTGTCTCTTTCAAGGATTTGTGCATATTCCCCGATGTTCACTTTCCTCTAGGGTTCAAAACCCTAAAGTTCGACAAGCATGAAGGACATGGTGACCCTGTGGCTCATTTGAAAAGGTTCTGTAATCAATTGAGAGGAGCAGGGGAAAAAGAGGAATTACTTATGGCTTATTTTAGAAGAGCTTAACAAGGATAGCCTCTGAATGATTTATTGATCAAGATATTTCTCATTGGCATGTTTTGGATGACATGGCTCAGGATTTTGTCCAACAATTTTAGTACAATATTCACATTATTCCCGATCGCAATTCCCTCACTAACATGAAAAAGAAACAAACTAAAAGTTTTCGAGAATATGCCATAAAATGGAGAGAGCAAGCAGCCAGAGTTAAACCACCAATGAAAGATCATGAACTGATTGACATTTTTATCCAATCCCAAGAACCTGATTATTTCCATTACTTACTCGCTGCAGTGGGTAAGCCTTTTGCCAAGGCGATTAAAATTGGAGAAATGGTGGAGAATGACATAAAGTCAAGAAAAATTATGAGTCAGGCAGCCCTCAAGGCCACTACACAAGAAATTCAGAGTGGTTTTGCAAATTGCAAAAAGAAAGAGGAAGGATCCATGATGGCATCAGGGTCACGGGGTGTCCAGAGGAGGACACCACCTTTATGCACAGGTACAATAGGGATAGACTAGTTCTCCTAAACATTATTACCCTTGTCAGGATCCTCATTACTCAGTTGCTCCGTTCCAGTATATGGTCTTTAACACATAGGAATATGTCGACCTCCTGAACGCCCACAGTGGCGAGCACCAGCTCCACAAGGCTTTTGTCCCCAACAACAGAATTTTCAAACACCGTATAATACACGTCCAAGGACAAATTATGTGAGAGAGAAGGGATAGAGGGAAAACTTTACCTCAATTTGGGAATCATACACATGTTTGTTGCGAAAATTAATGCAGTTGGGTTTGGTTCAACCTGTCACTCCATATTATGTCAATCTGAACGCAAAAGGTTTTGCTCCTACTTCAGGTGTGAGTATCATTCCAACACCCAAGGTCATATTACAGAGAATTATTGGACTTTTAAGAGAATCATTGAGAACTTAATTGATGATAAGGCAATTGTGATACATAATGAGGAGACAACAAACATCACCAACAATCCACTTCCTGCTCATAATAATGCGTATGTTGTTGGTATGATATCTGATGATAGGGAATATAAACAAATGGGTGTAGTGATAACGACACTTAGTTCCTTAGAAGAAGGAATTAGTATGGACATAAAACCCATACGAAAGGCACCATTGATTATAAAATTCACAAGTTTAGGTTCAAGTCCTAAAAACTCAGCAAAACTAATATTGTATGTCCCTATGAAGGAAAAAAGAGGTACCGATGACTGGACCAAAACTATATGTTCCTGGTGGTTTTTCAAGGTTTGGTCAAAAACCGAATAACTTGGGAAAGGTGATAGAGCCAGTTGTGATAAAACACACAACACAAATTCCCATAATAAATACAAAAACCGTCCCACGGAACTACAACAAGACCACAATTATTTACAAGGAAAAAGAGATTATTGAAGATACGAATGAAACAAGAGGTTTCACTCGTTCTGGAAGGTGTTACACTCCAGAAGAATTAAGAAGAACAAATCAAGTTAAGGAAAGTCAATGGCTAGTGAAAAAGCCTATCACTAAGGAAGAAGCAGAGGATTTTCTGAAAAAGATGAAAGTTCAAGATTATTCCATTGTTGATCAATGGAGGAAATCTCTGCTCAGGTCTCGTTGCTATCTTTGCTCATGCATTCCAAAGAGCACCTTCAAGCGTTGATTATAGTTTTGAACGAAGCACATATCTCAAAAAACACCATAATGAATCATTTGGAAAATATGGACAATAGAATATTTGAGGTAAATAGAATCACTTTCACTAATGATGAGTTTCCCTTGGGAGGATCTGGGCACAACAAGGCTTTGCATCTAACTGTGAAATGTAAGGAACATTACATGAAGAGAGTCATGATTAATGGAGGTTAGGGTGTGGACATATGCCCCCTCTCTACACTGCAAAGTTATAAAATCAACACAGACAGAATTTGGGCTGATAATGTGTGCGTTCGAGCTTTTGATGGTGCAAAACGCGACACAATTGGTGAGATTGACCTTACTTTGACAATTGAACCTGCTGAGTTTGGGATCATTTTTCAAGTAATAGACATGGACACTTCCTAAAACCTACTTTTAGGAAGGCTGTGGATTCGTATGGCTAGGGCTATGCCATCTACTTTGCATCAGATGGTCAAATTTGAATATGACAAACAAGAAATCATTTTTCATGGGGAAGATGACCTTTCGATATATTGGGCCCCCTCTATTCCATGCATTGAAGCCAAGGAAGGTTGTGAATCCCTCATTTATCAAGCATTTGAGACAGTGGTGGCCGATCAATTCTTGAAAGGAAGGCCTATTCCAGAGCCTCATCTCTCTTCTACTACAATCATGATGGCCACATAAATGTTACAAAATGGTTATGAACCAGGAAAAGTTTTGGGAGTATCATTGCAAGGAATTGTGGACCCAGTATCTCTATTTGGTAGTGAAGATACTTTTGGATTGGGTTTCTGACCAACCAAAGCTGATAGGAAATGGGCAAAAGAGCGAAAAAAGAAAATTTGGAAGTTTCCAAAGCCAATTCCCCACATTGCTCAATCTTTTACTAAACCTCGATGTGAGAAAAATCTAGATCTAGTTATCCAAGATGATGTGGAGAAAATGTGTCAAGGTCTCAATGAAATGTTTTATGGGGTAAACATGATTCAGATTGGTGAAGGACCTAGTCATGCAGACGTGCAACTTATTGGCCTAGGGGTCAAGCTCACCAACTGGGAAGCCACTCCTTTTCCTACAAGAAGGGAGTCTGGGTAGTTTATTTTGTTGCTTTTTCTGTATTTGGATTATTCTCAGGGTTATAATCTAGATATTTTCTTCTTTGCTTTGATGCTAACCCTTCTATCCTTTCAAATTCAATGAAATGAATTTCTAGTTCCATATTAAATTCTATACTAATTTTTTTCTCCCTCTAATTTTTTTCTGGTTTAGTTATGTTAATACCGAATTTAATAACATGAAATGCGCACAAAATTCACGTCCAGATCCTAAAAAGTTGTCTAATCTCGAAATAATGAGTCAAGAAGCTGATGAATATAATGAAGACGAAGCTTTAGGAGAGAAAAAAGGCATTGGATCAATTTGAGGATAAGCCTAAGATGAATTTAAATGAAATCGAGGCAATCAATTTGGGAACCCCAGAAGAAATAAGAGAAATGAAGATAAGAATTCATGCTGAACAAAAGATTAGAGATGACATAATTCAGGCTCTATTTGAGTATAAAGATGTTTTCGCTTGGTCCTATGATGACGTGCCTGGATTGAGTATTGATTTGGTAGTTCAAAAACTCCCCACATATCCTAATTTTCCACCAGTCAAGCAAAAGAAAAGAAAGTTTAAGATAGACGTGAGTGAGAAAATTAAAGAGGAAATTATGAAGCAATTAAGTGCAAATGTGATTAGGGTTGTCCGATATACCACGTGGTTGGCCAATGTTGTGCCAGTGACAACGAAAGATGGGAAAATCATAGTTTGTGTTGACTATAAGGATTTAAATAAAGCAATCCTAAAGGATAATATTCCCTTTCCCAACATCCATATCCTGGTTGATAATTGTGCCAAACACGAGATTAAATCTTTTGTGGATTTTTATGCCGGGTATCATCAAATTTTGATGGATGAAAAGGATGCAGAAAAGACTGCTTTCACCACCCCATGGGGTACTTATTGTCATAGGGTCATGCCATTTGGTCTTAAGAATGTAAGATCAACTTATATGAGAGCTATGACTACTATCTTTCATGATATGATAAATAAAGAAGTTGAGGTATATGTTGATGATGTGATCATTAAGTCCAGAACGCAAAATGATCACGTGACTGACTTAAGAAAGTTCTTTGAAAGATTGCGGAAGTATAATCTCAAGATTAATCCGGCCAAGTGTGCATTCAGAGTTCTGTCTGTGAAGCTTTTGGGATTTATAATTAGCCAGAGAGGCATTGAATTAGACCCCTCCAAGATAAAGGCCATTCAAGAATTGCCACCCTCGAAGAATAAGACTGAAATTATGAGCTTTCTTTGGAGGTTAAACTATACATCAGTAGGTTTATTTCTCAGCTCACAACCACATGTGAGTCCATATTCAAGCTATTAAAAAAAGGCGCGGTCATGAAGTAGACAAGCGACTATCAAGAAGCTTTTGATAAAATTAAGAAATATCTATCAAACCCTCCGTATTGATCCCCCCAGAACCTGGTAGGACTTTGTTTTTGTATTTGTTAGTGATAGATAACTCCTTTGGCTGTGTTCTAGGACAACATGATGCCACAGGAAGAAAGGAACAAGCAATCTATTATTTGAGAAAGAAGTTCACAAGCTATGAGGTAAAGTACATTCTTTTAGAAAAGACATGTTGTGCCCTAACTTGGGTCTCTAAAAAATTGAAGCATTATCTTCCATCCTACACGACTTACCTCATATCTCAAATGGATCCCTTGAAGTATATCTTTCAGAAACCTATGCCAACTGGCAGGCTAGAAAAATGGCAGATTTTACTTACGGAGTTCAACATTGTGTATGTCACCCGTACCGCTATGATAGCACAAGCATTGGCCGATCATTTGGCAGAAAACCCAGTGGATGATGAGTATGAGCCATTGAAAAGATACTTTCCTGATGAAGAAATAAATTCAGTTTAGGAAGAAGTGTGGGATGACAGTTACATTTGGAAGTTATATTTTGATGAGTCTGTCAATGTTAAAGGTGTAGGGATTGGGGCAGTCCTTATTTCACCAATCGGGCATCATTACCCTACCACAACATGACTTTGTTTCTTTTGTACTAATAATACAACAGAATATGAAGCTTGCACCATGGGTTTAAAAATGGCGATAAATCTAGATGTACACGAGTTAGTAGTTTTGGGAGATTCTGACTTGCTCATTCATCAAGATCAAGGTGAATGGAAAACTCGAGACATTAAACTCATTCCGTACAAAACAATGTCTAGAGGACCTCAGCAAAAGGTTCAAGTCCATTGAGTTAAGATATATTCCCAGATTTCATAATGAGTTGGCTAATGCTTTGGCCACTTTAGCATCAATGCTTCCGTACCCAGGTAATACTTATATCGATTCGTTGGGGATTCAAATTAGAGATCAACATGGTTATTACAATACAATCGAAGTAGATCCAGATGGTGAGCCATGGTATCATGACATTAAACGATTCTTGAAAACAAAAGAATATCTGATACACGCCAATGGAGATCAAAAGAAAACTATTAGGCGACTCGCCAATGGTTTCTTTTTGAGTGGGGATATCTTATATAAGCGAACTTCAGATCCAAACCTATTGAGATGTGTGAATATTTAAGAAGCTGAAATAATCATGAAAGAAGTGCATTTGGGGGTACGTGGCCTGCACATGAATGGATATGTTTTGGCGAAGAAGATTCTGCGAGCAGGATACTATTTGCTTATCATGGAGCGAGATTGTTTCCGTTTTGTTCGCAAGTGTCACCAATGCCAGATTCATAGTGACTTGATTCACTCGCCCCCTCTAGAGTTTCACCTTATGTCTTCCTTGGCCTTTCATTTCTTGGGGTATAGATGTTATTGGATCAATTGGACCAAAAACTTCTAACGGACACCGATTCATTTTGGTTGTCATTGACTACTTCACCAAATGGGTAGAAGCTGTCACTCTCAAATCAGTCACCAAAAAAGCAGTGACAAACTTTATACATACCAATATCATATGTCATCTTGGTATTCCGAGGACCATTATTACAGATAATGCAACCAATCTTAATAGTCATTTGATGAATGAGGTATGTGAACAATTTAAAGTTATACATCGTCATTCTACCCCATATCGGCCCAAAGCTAATGGAGCTGTTGAAGAGACGAACAAAAACATCAAGAAGATTCTTCGAAAGATGGTACAAGGGTCTTGATAGTGGAATGAGAAACTACCCTTTGCTCTTTCGAGATATCGTACCACTATGCGTACTTCGGTTGACGCAACTCCCTACCTATTGATTTATGGGACTGAAGCGGTCACACTTGCAGAAGTTGAGATTTCCCCCCTTCGAATTATTGTAGAAGCAGAGATTGATGACACTGAATGGGTCAAGGCCAGGCTTAGAACAACTATCACTGATAGATGAAAAACGGTTAGCGGCAGTTTTCTTTGGTCAACTATACTAGCAAAGGATGGCTCGAACTTATAATAAAAAGGTGCGTCTAAGGCATTTTGAGTTCGGTCAACTTGTTTTGAAACGCATCCTTTCACACCAAGAGGAGGCGAAGGGAAAGTTTGCCCCAAATTGTCAAGGCCCTTATGTTATTAAACAAGTGTTGTCAAAAGAAGTGTTACAATTGGAAGATATAGAAGGAAAGGTGGTAGACATATCCATTAATGCAGACTCAGTCAAAAGATACTATGTCTGACACATTTTTTCTTGGAACTATTTTTACTTAGCATTCTCAGGTTGGGATGACGAAAGGCTATCATTTTCTCTACCTAAACACTACTTACCCTTTGCTACCCCTTTTGAGCTTTACTCAATTTCCTTTGTTTTTCCCTCTTTG
>JACEIK010000221.1:366964-385371 GCA_018107945.1 Datura stramonium | reverse complement strand
GGATTATAAGTATTATATTATATTTATATTTGAGATTAGTACGATGAAAGTGAAAGTTGATACAAAGGAAAATATTCTAAGTCTCCAACTTATTCTCTTTAAAAAGAGTAATTTTATATTGAAGTAAGATATTTTTTTGGTGAAACTTTGGACTCTTCAACTAATCCGGAATTGTTTGAGTAACACATGTTAAAGATAAGGATCAAAGCAATAGTCCTGATAAGGACTCTATTACCTAGTTTAACTCGACTAGGATTGAGACTGTTGTACAAGCTAACTAGGAGAGTTCTACTGTGACTTGTATTGCTAAATTATAAGACAAAACTCTTGTATAAGTTAACATTCTAATGAATCGTTTAATATTAATCAATATACAAAACTTGACATTGTTCCTTAGTGTATAATTTATCATGGTACTAGAGCTTCTTTGAAGCTATTCCGCTACCAAATTCCCGTTTTCTATATACATAAACAATCCTTCTCACATGGCTTCCAATATTTTTTCAACAATCTCTCTTTATCACCTCATTTCCTTATGTTCTATGAAATTGAAGCCCTCCAACTACCTAATATGGAGAACACAAATAAAGCAACTTATCCAAGTGATGAAACTGACTTATCTCATTAAGGGTAAGCTAAAAATCATTAATGTTGAGGGAACCAATGAAAGCTATGAGAAAATAAGTGACAAAAGTAGTGATAAGAAGAGTAAATATGTTGATGAATGGGAAAAAAAAGATGTTTGTTAAGGAGTAACAAAATTGAGAAATTACAACAAAGATGCGGAGCTAAGCATTTGTTTCAAGGTTTCAGAAGATCTTTCTTGCTCCTCACCCTAAATAAAAGGTGTATCCTTTTGAATTACCTTGATTAAGGGAGCGACTATGATGCTAAAATTCTTAATAAACCACTTATAAAAACTAGTCAATCCATAAAAACAACAAACATCACTAACTGAGGTAGGAGTTGACCAGTTTCTAATTGCATCTAATTTGGATTCATCAACCTCAACGCCTTTTGAACTCACAACAAACCCCAAAGAAATAACTCCATCAACACCATAAGAGCATTAAGCAACATTAGCATAAAGTTGTTCATGTCTAAGCATATCAAAGACACATCTCAAATGATCAACATGTCCATCTATGGTCTTGCTATACAACAACACATCATCAAAGTATACAACCATAAATCTACCAATAAAAGGCTTGATCACATGATTTATTAAGTGCATGAAAGTAGTAGGAGCATTAATGAGACCAAAAGGCATCACCGACTATTCATATAGGACATATTTGCTCTTGAATGTCATTTCCCATTCATCCCCTAGTTTTATCCAGATTTGATGGTAACCGCTCCTAAGATCAATCTTGTAGAATATGCAAGAACCATTTAATTCATCTAACATGTCATCAAGTCTAGGAATGAGATAGTAATAATTTACCATGATTTTATTTAATGGCACCACAATCCACAGACATCCTCCATATGTTATCTTCTTTGACACCAAGATCATGGGAACCACACACGGACTCATTTTTTTCCTCACCATCCCTTTTTGAAGGAGTTCATCTACTTACTTTTAAAGTTCTTTATTGTGTTTGCCGGATTAGATCGGTAAGCCGATTTGTTTGGAAATTGTAAGCCTAGGAGGAAGTCAATTGATGCTCAATACCCCTCAAGGGAGGAAATCTCTTTGGGAGTTTCGGAGGAAACACATCATCATAATCCTACAAAAAAGAAGAAATAAAATTAGGCAAAGAAGGACTTAGTTCATTATTAAGCAAAGAATAGTCCCTATGCATGAGAAGGACCACCAGTTGTCTCTTCTACAACTCCTCCTTAGCCTCCTTAATACTTGCCAATAGAGCTACCTTAGCTTCTACTTTAGGGTTCACGACCCTTTCACTCTCCTCCTGGAACTAACTCCACTACTAACAACAACTTCTTTTCCTTTCTCTTTTAACTCCTTCATTTTGTTGTACATGTCATTCACTTGCAATGGACTCAATGGGTAGAGAACATGTTTGTGCCCGTTATATATAAGGAATACCGATTGGTTCTACCATCATGATTTATAGCTCCATCATATTGCTAAGGTCTCCCAAGTAGGATATGATAAGCTTTCATAGGTACCACATCACAAAGAATCTCATCTTGGTATTTATCAATCTTGAACTTAAACAAAACTTGGTGATGTACCCTCAACTCCTCGTATTCGCTTAACCATTGAAGTTTGTAAGGATTAGAGTGTTTGGTGGTGCAAAGGGGAAGAAATTCTGCTAAAGAAGTACTTACAACATTGTCACAACTTCCGCCATCAACAATTAAAGAGCACACATTCCTCTTGATGATGCATTTAAGATGGAATAGATATTTTCTTTAGTTAGGATCATACATAGCCTTACTTATCATGGTACGCCTCACTACATAATTTGGAACAGTGATCTCCCCTTCTTGAGGCATATCCTTGATCATTGGAAACGCCATCAAACTCCTCTTGTAACTCTTCATGGAACACATCACCCAAAGATTGGATATTTTAGATTGGTCGAACTTTTCGGATTGGATTGTAAGTATTTGGTGAAGGATAAGGTATATGTGACTGGGGTGGAGGTATATGTAGTAGTGGAGTAGGTACATGTGTTTGTGGTGGAGGCAAATATGGTGGGTATGTAGTAGGTAATGGGGCAGTAAAAGATGGTAGTGGGGTGGTGGAGGTGGAATAGAATATTCTGTGAAAGGTCTGGGGTGATATATATCAGTGAAGAAGAGTCGCGATGGAATCAACTTGTTTTCCCATAATAGTAATAGAAAGGAGTAGAAGAATAGTCCCCAATTCTTGTTTCAACGTTTATCATTCGATTATCCAAGCTATCCAACCGCCCATCAATTTGGGAAGATAATGTGGAGATCATGTTCATCAAGTCAAGCATAGTGGATTCCCTAGTGGGCACCCGATTCTCCTCTTCGTGGTTGGACATTATACCTATTTAAGATACAAAGTAAAAGAAAAAACATGTTAAGTTAGTGAAAATAACTCTCAATCACTCAAGGGATGCTCACCTTTATATTCCTCACATGTTTCCACAACCAAGGATTGTAGCTTGTCTAGTCCATTAAGTTGAAAGGGTCCAATATCTACTTGAGGTCAAGAATAAATTCTTGTTTGAGTCAATAAAGAAAGCCCAAGCTAATAGAAGAGAATAAATAAAAATAAAGAAGAAAAAGAAGAAGCACGAAAAAATTAGACTAAAAAAAACTAAGTAAAAAAAATTAGAAAGAATTACTTGATGTTAAGTAGCTTGGAGAATTAATGAGATGAAAGGATGATGAAGAACTAATCAACAAGTTATTAAAATTATTAATTAGATGTTAATTAGTTAAGAAATTAGAAGAAAAATGAGTGTGGAAAGAAGACTATGAAGTTCGACACTTAAAAAACTTTTGGGGTTGAAAAAGTCCCAACACTTAGAAAAAAGGAGGTGCGAAGCACCTATCAACTCTCTGAAGTTGACGTACACACGCCCAAGTGTGACTTAGGGCTGCTGGATGCGCGACTCCTGATGCGGCAATTTGGTTGGCGTTGATGTGGTGCTGACGCCACGTCCACGTGAAACATTAATTTTTCTTTAAATTTGAATTTTTTAAAAAAAATTTCAAATAATAATTTTCACAAGTGGACCCAACTAACACTTTTTGTCAAAAATCAAGTATGAAAGATAGATCAAAAGTACCTTGGAGTCTTGTTCTTCACATTGAAGATGTGAAGCTCTTCAAGAACTTTAAGAACATGAAGAACAAAACCTAATTCAAATCTTCTTCAATTTACCTCAAAATGTAGGATTTTCCTCCCCTTGATGTAGAGAACAAATCCTAATTAAAATTAAACTTCAAATCACCTTCCACTCATAAGACCCATTTGCAAATTTCTTCAAGTGTTCATAGCTTCAAGTGTTCAAGGGTAGAATTTATAATGCTCAAACCATACCTCCTACCGAAGTATGAAGCGGACGTTGTCAATAAAGAACCCAACTAAGAGGTTGGGGTCGATCCCACAGGGAATATGAAAGAGCTAGGCTAATGCTGGTAAGTGAACTTGTTGGGTAGTTACTCCAAATTGGGGGTTCTGAATAAAACAATAATTAAAACCACAGTTAAAACTTTGGTTGAAATCAAGAATGAAAGATAACTAGGGTTTTGTGTTCCCCATGGGTTCATAACTGCTTCGGGTATACATATGTGATCATCACCAATGCTTACTTATAGAAATGATAACTTAGATTCATCCAAACGACTGGTTCATCCTTATTGAATGACTATACTCAATCACAGGGTCAGGTCTCATGAGCGATTACAAAGTAACCGTTATCAATATGTCCCAAATTTAACTATCCTACGACCATAGCTCAAGTTAATACAATGATTATCAAGATCAAGGATTTATTGTAATTCTCTTTTTCTAATCTCTACCTCACTAGGCTCAAGCAAGTAAAGAATTCGGGGATGTCGTAACATTGCACACCGTTAAGAAATATTTAAGCATGAAAAGAATACAATACAAGTGTTTTGCATTGGTTTTGAATCACTTTATGCAACCCTAGCTTGTTAATCCACCATGGTTCCCTAACTATGGAGGTTTTAGCCTCTAATAGTTGCAATATTGTGATTTTCATTCATGATTAGATACATAAATCAATACGTATCCTCTCCCTATGGCGGACGAGTCGATACAGCTATTAACCCTGGNCTAACTATGGAGGTTTTAGCCTCTAATAGTTGCAATATTGTGATTTTCATTCATGATTAGATACATAAATCAATACTTATAATTATGCATGAGAAAAAAACTTCTTTGTATAAATCAGCAAAATCCTCAAGAACAAAATATGAAGATCAAGAGAAAGTCAAGAAAAGGTTGATCACAAGTCGAACAACTCAATCCTATCTTCTAACCCTCAATTCTTACGTCCTCTAATCAGTTCCCATTAATTCCAAATATCTCTATGAAAATAAAATATAAAACGTATTTATACAGACATAAAAATCCTTTTTCAATGCTAACAGGGTAAATTTCCATAACTGAAGCCACTTTCATCACAATCTGTCCTACGACCCGTAGCAGGTATGTACGGGTCATACCTGCTTCCTGTATATCATTAGATGACTGAAATTTGCCTAAGTGTTGGACCTTGGGACGACTTTTACATGCTTCCTACGAGTCGTACCGTACTTCCGTGGCTTGACTCTAAGACTTTGCAATTTTTCTGAAGTTCTTCATGAGTACTATGGTACTACTTGTACCTTGATGCCACGGCTCGTACTGTCTATCCATATCAGGAGTCAGCTTCTTGTGCAAATCTTCTGAATCTTTCTAGGACTTCTTCACTACGGCCCGTACAAGCATTGCACGACTCGCACTGAGAGTTGTAGGATGCACTCTTCATCCTTAGCCTTCTGAAACTTCTCACGACCTGCAGTACGACTCGTAGCACAATCCTATGACTCCTACTAAGAACTGTGACTTAAGCCTATTTTCTGTATTTTCAGGCTATCTTTTGCATATTCTTTCTCCAACACCTATTTGTCCTGTAACCAAAGAAAAAGTGCCTTATATCCATATAAATATATCTAAGTCCATGATATTTCCTAGTTTTGAGCATTGAAAGTGCTGTAAACTCACAGTACATCAACACCCTCAACTTAAGACTTTTGTATATCCTCAGGCAAAGAAAAAGAAAAACTAAACACGACTCTCAACTAGAAAATAAACCTAGGATACTACAAGCAATACCAAACAAAACTTGCACTATACATTCAACAATTTCTGACCCTTTTCCATGAACCAACATCAATTAATGTATTACAAGCAACCACAAAACATGCTAAACAAGGATTAAGACATGTCATCTAGCTATCAACATGCAGTTAAGTCATCAATGATGCTGTTCACACATACCAATGGTAAAAGTAAACATAATCCATGTACCCTCACAACAAATAAAGTCCCCACTCACAGATATAGTATCAACTATTGCAAAGGACTAAACAAGCAAGTCGGTTACTCTCACAAAGAAGTTTCAAGTACTATATATCATATACCATAGGCTTGCCCTTATTTTCTCTGCTTCGGTTTATCATATGGTCTGATTAGGATCACTATAGGACTTGTTATAACTTGTAATGTAAGCTTTAGGGCTGGACATGATAAATCTGAAAGATTTTATAAGTGACTATCCCTTCCTTGACACTAAATACATTGTCTTCACCATTCACCTATTTCACCCTTTTTGCTTTTCATTCCTCTTCTTCCCTTTTCACCTCTTTTATGTGCATTTGTATGGGTGTGATTTATTTAACTTTTTCTAGCATTTTCTTCTTTTGAATTTTCTTTTTAAAGATTTTCAAAAATTTTCATCTCTTTTTGTTTATTTTTCACACCACACCTCATATTTAACCTTTTTTCTTCTCTTTCCCTTTTTCTCGTTCGCACCATTTATGCACCCCTACTCTACCCACTCTCAACTTAGGCATTTTGCCTATGTTGAGGTTCACAATATCCAAGGAAGGACCAGAGCCAAAACAGGTTCTTTATAAAAAAATGGGTACGATTCATCAGTTAATCAAAGAAAAATGATCTATTAAAGGCTCAATATTGGGATCAAGGGAATCATATGATTTTGGTAGGGTTATTTAGGCTAAAATTGAGCTTAACAAAGAATGGCCTATGATCATATCCTAACCAACCATATTTATCCTATGCATAGACCAACCAGGAAAGTTCTAGATCTTCAACACAGTACTGAACTAAGTATTACACCTCACTCACTCATGGCACATGACTTATATTCACTTTACCTGTCTGGTTTACACATGGATTAACAAGAATCCTCATGCTAATAACCTAATTGACATCAAAAGATCCATAGGTATCATGCATGCAGTCATAAACACTGTCATGCCCCGAGTCTACACCCTGGATGGAACACGGTACTTTTAAGTCACGAGTGACCCCAAGTCAACCCCTTGTCTATCATACACTGGTATTCTGAGTAAATAAAATATAGCGAAATCTTTGAAATAATAATATAAAAGCATTTATGAAAATAAAATTGAAGACATAAAGTTTAGATCATCTGAAATCTGAAACAAATTCTGTGTCTGAAAGCCCTCTAATTGATGAGTGGCTGGGACAAGTCTCCAACTAACTCTAAGTCTAGCTAAAAATAATGAACTAACTGAAAGAAATGAAATAAGGCCCTCGAGTGATGACGACTCACACTTCAACTGTTGAGGAGGAGGATCTGAACCACGGTGACTAACGGTGTTGAGTCTGAGAACCTACAATAGTATCATGAAACGATATAGTATAAAAGTATGCGTCAGTACTTTGAATGTAATGAGAAAGTGGGAGAAAACATAACTGAATATAATGCCTAAACTGATATGACATGCAATGACCAATAAGTAATTTGAACTAAACTACTGAAGTAAATAGAGATGGTCAAAATGACCCTGTCTAACGGTCAAGGCATGTCTTAAGTCTGAAACTACTGAGTTTGAGATACTGAACTGAACTAAGATAAACTAATAGAACTAGAACTAAACTGAGCTACTTATTCTGAAATTGGACTGGACTGATTAGTGGGAGAGTCTATAATCGACATATAACCACGTGAGCTAGACATGGAGTCTGATGTATACACCCCATTGGTAGGACCCAGTATAACTTGCCAGGGTATAAAGGCATAGACTGTGAGATCACTTTCTGGGGCCATAAGGCCAATAAAAATAACCTACGGTGGCAACATAGTTTTGGGAATCTGGGTACGCTGGAACCCCGACCCTCTCGGTGCTAAGTCCTAATCCCACTGGATAGATCTAACATGACTACTACTTCCAAGCTGATAGCTCGAAGCTGGGGCCCAAGACTGAGTTAGGGATACTTATCTGGAAGTACCCTGAGAGTCTTATCGGATCGGATCTGGAAACTGGTGTTCTAAGATTGGTCCGAGCTACTTATCTGGAAGCGTCATAACCGTCAAAAGAACCACTAAAATATGATAACTGATATCTGAGTATAATAACTGATAACTGGAAGGCACCACTGACACCTCAAGAAACAATTATAGTCAAATCGATTAGCTGACATTATTCTGGTCAACCCAGAGGTTGCTAAAAATCTAACTGAGGTTAGACTGACATTCCTGAGTGATACTGAGTAAATAAATTTCTGGATGAGACTGACTAATTAAACCTCTAACTGAGTTTTTGATACATACAAATACTATAGGAATTCCCTAACTTTGAAAGATTTAAGCATGATTCAATAATTCAGTACATATACAAGATTCTAGTTTCTGCTTCAAAAGTTAGGGCTAAAATTCTACTTCACTGGAATAGACATCATTTTGGTCACAAATTGGAGGAAATTAACTACAATAAACATAGATTAAGATTCCACCTGAATTATTCAAGGTATGACAATAATATCTTCACTTTCAAAAACTCAAGGCTAGAACTGATAGTGAATAGGGAAAGAGTTTTAGGGGACACAAGGGGAGAACAATCTCCTTATTTATTTTGCACATACCTGGTTGAAGGATCTCTTTAAATATCTTGAAGTTGCTGCACCTTGGAGAGGAACCCTAGTCCTTGAGCCTTGAGAGAAGAAGGGAGAAGAAGAACTTTATGGTGGTTGTGAGAAGAGTGAGGGGTTAGACTAGGAAAACTCCTTTAATTCATCCCAAAAGAAGCTAAAAACACCTATTTTAAGAGTTAGAAGCATAGAAAATTATAGAAATACCCCTGGAAAAAAGTTCTCAAAAATCTGTCTGTCTGGTGCTACGGGTCGTACCATGACTCGTGGTGGCTTCCTACGGGTTGTGGTATGCCATTCGTGGCTTTTGGGAGGCTTTAAAAGATTACCAAAAACCCTGGTACGAGTGCCTAGTAAGAGTCGTACCTTCATACCACGAGTCGTACCAAGACTCGTGGTAACAGGGCTAGTCCTATTCGCCAAACCTGACAGTGCTTTACTAAACCGACCATAACTTTTTACTCCAAACTCCGATTGATGTAAGGTTGGATACGTTGAAAAGAAGACTCAAAAGAGATTTAATTTGATATTCTGGATCACCCAAAAACAATTCGTATAATAGGAGTTATGATCATTTAAAGTTGGACCTTGTAAGAACCTTCATGAAAAATCCAATCAGTAGGAAAACTCTCAACTCAACTTCATGATAGAGGTTCCTTATAACCTTAACTTGCATCTAATGCACTTATTACACCTATGAATTGATGTTAACAACTTGATTCCTTAAATTCATCAGGTTCGGGTCTATCCACCTACCTAAAACAATTCCAAACTTAGCCAAAAGTCCAAGGTGTACGACATCTCAACTCACGACTGAAATGACGATTCGTACCATCAGATTACGACTCGTACTGAGTCTTTTTAGCTACTGATCCTTCCTTGAAAATTCTCTAAACCTCCTATCTATGATCCTTTACTATGACTCGTACCAGCCTGATATGAATCGTAGGATCTAATTGTGGTTTCCTTGCCTCTTTCTGCCAAACTCTCTGAATCATACCACGAAACTTGGTACGACTCGTATTGACTTGATACAAGTTGTGAGAGCCCTCCATGACTTCTAAATCAGATTTTTCTGAGCTCTTTGGAACACACTATGAGTCCTTTGTACGACTCGTACAATCCTCCTACGAGTCGTACTGAGGCTCATTCTGATGACATTTTTTTTCAGTTTTCTCTGTATGATCAACTTCAAATCCAGGGTTTAGTCATAGGAATTTTTTTGGTGTGTTACAAATACATAGCTAATGCATCAAAATTTTTTTAAACAGGGTCAATTTTTTTCAAAAATCAAAACTAGTGCATTTTCATTGCCCGAGTACTCCTAAGTTATTTCCTAATTAAACAAAATTCACACAATAGGAAATAAAAATCCTAAATATGTCGGTTCCACTACATAGCATGTCCGAGAGAAAAGAAAAACGGCAAGAAAAACCTTCAAACGAATAAAAAATTTCAAAAATCACAAGTACACCCTCTCCCCTTTTTGAAAATTAAGCTTCGTCCCCCAAGCATGAACTACAAGAACACTGAGAAGGGAACATACCTGTGGCGCTCTAGGCGCTCCTGTCGTCCTGCGAAGGAGGTACCTGATGAGTTGGTAATTTACCAACTCATTAGGCTCTAAAACTTGAGTTTTTGTTTTTGAGTTGATTATTTAGATTTTATGCCCTTTTTGCTTTCAATGTGTGCAAATGGATAAAAGTGAAGAAGAGAGCAAAAATGGAGCGAGAAGAGGAAAGTGAGGCTGAATCGGCAAGTCGCAGATGTAAATCGGCGAAACACCGGTCAAGAGCCAAATCTCACTGCCTCAGAGGAGTAATGCCACCGGCGATTCGTGACTTGCCAGCAGTGAGTCGCCGGTCCAGTCTCCGAATGATGCTTAAGAGTTTTGGAAAATAGCCTGAAGACACGACAATTCATAGATTCAGATCGGTGAAACACTGGGTGAACCGTCGGTGCTCACTGGAATTTAGGGAAAATGCAGAAACGACACCCGATGGTTCACGGATTGCATCAGCGGACTGCCAGTGCCTTCTTCAGTTCCAGAACGAAGCTATAAGGGTATAATGATCCATTATTGAAAATGAGATAAAAAGTACCCTACTTTTCAGGGTATAAATAGAAAAAGAAGTACTTTGTACTGGGATATGCAGATAGGAAGATAGAAATAGAGAATTTAAAGAGAGATTAAAAGCTTACATCACATCATCTTTTCTCCTTTCAGCAAAAGAACATTCTCTTAGTTAAAAGAGGGGATTTTGACTGTAAATTGTAGAAAATACTCTGTTCTATTTCCTCTTATACTAGTAAGTTTCAGTTATTGTGAATATTATTTTGTGAAGTTGATATATCTACTCTTGCTATTAAATTCACTGATGCTATTGATGAACGTGTTTCTGAATTTCTTAACTATGAGTAGCTAAAATCATTAACTAGAGGTGTGTGATGATGAATACTTAATTGGACTGGGTATTGCTAGAGTCATCTTCATGTTTTTCAATTAAGTGTAAATCTATTGGATTCTCTTTAATCTATTAATGAAGATCCATTGATTATGATATGGGTCTATTTATTCTTGATTATTGTTTGAGAGAGAATAATTAAGTATTGGAAGAGAATTTAGTAGTGAGCATGGATAAAAGATTGTGAAATTAAGCTAGGAATAGCTGAAATTGCTTTCTCATTTCTTATTGGCAACTAATAGCTAGGAATAATGCAGTTGCTAATCCAAATCTAATCGGGTTGAGCTATGTTATGGTTAGAGTCTTGAGAAAACTCTAGCTAAAGGTAATCAACAGGTTGAGAAGCTGAGATTACCCACTTCCCGAGATTATTTACACTTATTGAACTCATAAGATGACCTGGCCTGTCCCGAACTATTTAGTATTTCATATACACCGCACCTATAGTATTTCACACCCTTCTTGACACTTTAGCTATTCTTGCTATTATACTTCATTAAATCAACCAATATAATTCTCTTAAAATTTCAACTCCCCCAATTTTATTTGTTCTAATATTAAATCTACGTGGTGCAAACTAAGATAATTTCTTAATCGACACTTGAAATTATCATTCCCTAGTCCTCGTGGGATTCGACCCCGGCACTCGTCGGGTTACTTGTTTTGATACTTCGGCCATGTATAATTTTTGAATTAAGGAATATATTTTGGACGTTATAAAAAATGGCATTGTTGCCGGGGACTAGCGCTTGATGATCTTGTGGTGATGTTTCATTTGAAATAGTTTTGCATTGTAGTTACTTAACGTGAATTTGTTGTGTTGTTAGGAGCTCATAACCCCATGAGTCATCACTCCTAAGCAGGGGACATCTCAGTAGAAGGTAACATGGAACTCGAGGAAGATAATCTGGTGATGCCGGAAGTTGCAGGAACTATTCGCCTACCACTAACGGTGGAGAATGCAGTGTTTCATGTCATAAGCACAATGCTTCACTTGTTGCAAATGAAGGGTCTCTTTGGAGGAAAACCAAGTGAGTATGTGAATCGCCATTTGAGGAATTTCTTGAAAATATGCCATCCCTTCAATATAACAAATATCAGCCAAGAGTCCATTAGGTTGAGACTCTTTCCTTTTTCATTGACGGGAGAAACAACAATGTGGTTAGAGGAACTCCCTCCGGGATGTATTACTTCATGGAATGAGCTAATCGAGGCCTTTCTAGACCGCTTTTTCCCTCCATCAAAGATGCTTCAGCTGATGGATGATATTACAAATTTCAGGCAAGAACCGGGAGAGCCTTTACATGAGGCGTGGTTAAGGTTTAAAAAGAAGGTGGCTCTGTGCCCAAATCATGGATTGCCATATGGAGTGCTTCTCCAAAGCTTCTATAGAGCCCTTAATTCAATTAACAAGTCTGTGGAAAACAACCTAGTGGGTGGTTCTATTATGAACCAAACATACGGGTTGGCCAAAGCTTTCTTAGACCAAATGACAAATACTAATAGGGCTTGGCACATAAGAGAAACAAGTGTGTCCATTCATGAGATTAGTTCAAGTGCATTGGCAGCAGAGTTGCGAAAAAGGGATGAAGAGTGGGATGAAAATCTCGCCATGATGACGACACAATTAGAAGTGATGACCAAGCACGTGATGGGAGCAAGGCCAAAGGTAGTAAATGCTGTGGGAATGCATGGTCCCTTACAATATGAAGGAGAGTCATCACCGCTGAGATATGATGAAGAATGCCAATATATGGGCAACCAAATGGGAGGCCCTCGACCTGGCTTCCAGGGAGTAAACCAAGGCCCGTGGTGCCCAAGGGATGATAACTAGTGTTGGAGGAATCGTGCGCCTCAAGGATGGCCTGAAAAAAATGAGAGGTGGAGCAATAGAGAGCCAAACCAAGAAGGTAATCATTTTCATCGAAGCTCAAATCCATATATTCCACCTCCTAAGGTTGGAAATCCTCAAACTCGGCTAGGGGTAAGTGATGCGGGTAGCTCAAAAATCAAAGAAATGCTATCAAGAGTTTTAAAGAAGGTGGAGTCAACCAAAAGTGGGGTGAAGGAATTAAAAGGGGAGGTGTCTAACCTTACCCAAACATTCACATTCAGCTTCCATCAAGCATTTGGAAGCCTAAATGAATCACCTATCGGCTCAAATGAACCCTATGATGAAGGGAACACTACCTAGTGACACAATGTCGAATCCAAAAAAAGATGGTCAATGTATGGCTATTGTCACTAGAAGTGGCAAGGTAATTGGTGATACCCCCGGGAAGCTTAGTGAGGTGAAGATCCCGAAAGTAGTTGACGAAGATGAAGTTGATAAATCGCCAATGACTTTGGAGAATGAAGAAAATGTTGAGGAAGAAAAATAAGGAAAGGATGATGAGATCCGTATTCATGTTGATGATGATGAGGCGGGCATGAAGGCCTCGATTGATGATAGGGTTGACTCAAAAATCCTACCTCCTTATCCGCAGTAGCTAACCAAGAAGAAGAAGGATGATCAGTTTAAAAAGTTCGTTGATATGTTTAGCAAGTTGTCCATAAACATAACGTTAGTGGACTCTTTGATCCAAATGTCCGGTTATGCCAAGTTCATGAAAGATTTGTTGAAAAAGAAAAAGGTGATTGATGCTGGCAATGAAGAGAAAACGCACCATTGTAGTGCGGTGATGATGAGTAACCTTGCCCCGAAAAGGGAAGATCCCGGGGCCTTTACAATTCCATGTACAATTGGGATTTTCATGTAGAAAGAAGGCCCTATGTGATCTAGGCGCCAACATAAATTTGATGCCCCTGCTCATTTTTTAAAAATTGGGCCTCGGAGGTACGAAAGCAACTTCGATGCGGCTGCTAGTAGAAGACAGGTCAATCAAAAGACCAGTGGGGGTGCTAGAAGATGTGCTGGTGAGAGTGGAAAAGTTTATTCTACCAGCAGATTTTGTTATTTTGGATTTTGAAATGGATGTAGAAGTTCTCATTATTTTGGGAAGACCATTATTGTCTAAGGGGAGAGCCGTGGTAGATGTGGAGCTTGGAGAGTTAAAATTTCGGGTTGGCGGTGAAGAAGTTACCTTTAAAGTGCGTCCCTCAGCTGAAACTCGACCCAAATGCAAGGTGGTTGGAGTATTACAAAATGAAGAGGAGCATAAGGGACTGGAGCTGAGAGATATGGAGTCGGATGATAATCCGTCAGAAATGAGGAATTGAAAAAGGATTACATCATGCTACAACGTTAAATAAAGAGCTTCTTGGGAGGAAACCCAAGTGCTTAGTGAGTTATTTGATGTTTTTGTTGTTTTTGATTGCGTAGGAGCTGAGAAATGAGGAGCAAAGGGAGGAACAAATCATGAATCAAAGAACCGACGGGCCATCGGCGAACCGCCGAATCAGATTCATGGGCTTCCGGTGTATCATCGGTAAGAATCAGAAAGTTTGAAGCTCGGCCACAGACTCGGCAAGTAACCACCAGAATGCAGATGCAATTCGCGAACTGTCGATGTATCGCCGGTAGGAACCAGATCACTGGGCACAATACATGATAAAATAAATCATAGCGGCAAACCGCCGGTCGAGGGCGTAGTGAGTATAAAATGAAATTTGAAAAGATTGCCCCATAAAATCCCAAATACCTACCTAGCCACCCTATTCTGCAAATATTCCCATAGCTTTCCTTTTTCCAACACTTTTCCTTCCATTTCCATTATCCAGCATTCCCAATTTCCCACATTCCTCCATTTTCAACCTCTCCACTTTCCCACCTTTCCACCTTCCAACTTCCCACCAACACACCCATATTAAATTCTCCACCTTCCCCCTCAACCTATCACATTCCCACTCTTCACCTATAAAATCCCCTCCATATTTCACCAACACAATCACTTCACTCATACTCTCTACACTATACTCATCTGAAGGTGCCATTGCAAGTTTGAGTTATTTCCCTTTTTGAAGTAACAGAGTGTGCAAGTAGTCTTCCAATTTGGTAACAATTCTCTTGCTCCTGTTTTAATTTTATTATATTATTGGTATATGATTCTTTAGGAGTAATATTCCATTTCCCTTCCTTGTTGAACTCTTGAATATGTTATGCTTGTTAAATGGAATGGATTATGTGCTTTTGTGGTGAATCTATGAATAGAGTGAAGTCTGAGTAACCCTTTTGCATAAAGCACGACGTT
Source organism: Datura stramonium (assembly GCA_018107945.1). Classification (NCBI taxonomy): domain Eukaryota; kingdom Viridiplantae; phylum Streptophyta; class Magnoliopsida; order Solanales; family Solanaceae; genus Datura; species Datura stramonium. The sequence goes on along the minus strand of JACEIK010000221.1, from coordinate 370,117 downwards.
TTACCTGAAGATAGACCGGGTGCCACAAATCTTAAGGGATAAATGGAGTAGTGTTACTAGTAGTATGATTGATGTGAAGGTGTGTTAATGGGTGCCTATAATAATGTATTGTAAATTTAGGAACGGTAGTGGCCAGAGATTCGCCGGTCAGATTCAGCGAATCGCCGATGAAGTGTTGGTCTACCTTGAAATTGGCCCTGAACACTAAGTGGATTCCGCGATCCATCGGTGGTTTGCGAACCTAGACTGGCGAGAGGCTGCCTGAATCGCTGAAAGTTTCATAGTTTCCTAGTGTTCTGTTAGGCATCGGCGGTCCACAAAATATCTTCTGCGAACCGCCGGTCTTCCGCCGATACCACTAGATCTTTCAATGAATGTTTGATTTTCCTTTATTTCTCAGTTCTTTAGACTATTTTTATTTTTCTTTAATTTCTACCTCTATTTCTTGTCACTAACATACCTTTTGCAGAAAAACAAATCATATATTCCACAAGAAACACAGGCAAAGGAAAGGCCCTTGCTTCTTCAACTAGCAAGGGCAAGGGAAAAGCCAGGGATACTCAACCAAGGAACAACACCAAAGAAGCACTAATCCTCTATGCACCAAACATGAAAGAGCACTACGTCATTTGCCAAGGCCGCTCAATAATAGTGGAAAAGTGGTTTGACTTGACGGATAAAGGGGTGATTTCCCCAACATCATCAAGCAGTTCACCCACAGGCAATGACATGCATTTTCCAACCCACTTCCGCCATATTACCCCATCTTGGACACCGAGTTCTACTCCTCTTATCAAGCCCACCAAGAAAGTATGCAGCATAGAGGCAAGGTAGATGATTTCCCTTGCTTTCCATCCGTGATGATCTGGGGTGTGGAGGTTGATATAACCCCGACGTCCATTAATTATTTGTTCTGGGAGGATGTCACGACCCGAGAGTACACCCAGAACGTAAACACAGGACAAGGAGCCCCTAGAGACCCCAAGTCAACGCATGGCATGAGCGTATATCTAAATAGTTCATATAAGGCGGAAGAATTAGCTTAAAAATCATGAACTGAATGAAACTGTGACATGAAATATAAGAAACAACGATACATGATCCAAACGTAACAACTGAATACTACAAATAGTCTGAAGAGCCTCTAGTCATAATAGAAGGGTTGAAGGGACAAGACCCCAACTAACCCTAACATTCTGAAACCAAAAAGATAACCAAGATCTGAACATAAATCCCTCGAATCATGAGGACTCACCAATGGGAACTGAGAGTAGAACTGGGAGCAAGCTAGGACCGATGTTGAGCCTGAGATATGGATCTTGTATCATGAAATGATACAACATAGAAAATATGCGGGTCAGAACTTGAAATTTATCGTGTATGCAAGGTAAGTAAAATAATACTTAAAAACATAAGAGTTATAGGAGCGGGACATCATGATCATAAAGACTAAAATCATAAATATATCGTAAGGCTCAAGGTTTTCCAAAAGCGCTCGTAAACCTGTCATAGCCACAACATGAGAGAAAAACATTTCATAAAACATGATATGAGCCAAAGAACATAATCATACATGCATTAAAATGATGAGGAACAGTGGGAGATTTATATAACCGACATACCCCATATGAGCACACATGGAGCCCGACTTGTAAGCCTAGTCGGGAGGCCGTTCATACGTTGCCAAGGGTAGAACCATGAAGGGCGTGATATCACACATAAAGACCCCGTAGGGCATAGGGGACATTCGCTGAGGAGGTCCCAAACATATCTTATGGTGGCACGTAGTTCTGAGATTTGGAGCGTAACCTGGGCCCCAAACCTACTTGATGTTAAGTACTACTCCCAAAACATGAAACGTGCTCATAGAAATTCGTGCATGACATGCATAGCTAGTAAAATTGTAATAATCATAATATGCTTAAAAATTCGTAATACTAGCCATGGAATTAGGCTTGTGGGTCAGTCAAAATCATAGTTCATGAATCATAAGCAACATGTGGGCATTTCCCATATTTTCAAAATACTTGAAATGCTTAATTTATAGAAAACATGATTATAATAACATGGAAGATTGAAGACATGCTTAAGATTTAAAAATTCATATCATGCTTGAGGATTCACCATAACCATGATATTCACCAAAATCCTCATGATTTGGGCACCAATTCTTTTAGGGATTAGATCATCAAATATTGATTAAAACAAGTGAAAACAGCCCACTAATTCAAAACCCGTATAGACCTACCACAAAAAGCTCATATCAATTTTTGAGGAATCATGCATTTGGGTTAAGACCCATAAAGATTTGGCAACTTTAAACAAATAAATTGGAAAGAATTGGGCATGGGTAGGGACTAAACCACCTATTTAAAACCCCACATACCTGGAAACACTTGATTCTTAACTTCCCTAGAAAGCCCAAGATAGAAACTTGGAGGATTTGAAGAAGAACATTAGAATCCCTTTCCACTTCCCTCTCTACTCTTACATGCATCAAATGAGATCTAACATGGATTATCTCCCCTTAAAAGACCCTGTCCCGACCTCAAAATGACATAGTTTATACCCAAGGGGTTTGGAAAATTATGAGAAGACCCTTACTAATTCGCAGGAATTAACTGCCAGGTGACCCTAACGAGTGACCTGACGACTCATCTGGATGGGCAACGACTCATCATTTCGCCCATCAATAACACTGCCTCAAACTCAGTTAAAATTCCCTGGCTTGCTCACGACCCAACCTCACGAGTCGTTGGGACTGACCACGACTCATAGAGTGCCATCCGTTAGGTACACTGCCAGACCTCCTATTAAATCCTCAAACTTACCCCACGGTGGACTTGACAACTCGTGGTAGCTGACCACGAGTAAATCCCATGCCCTAACTCCTCAGCTCAGTCCAACCTTCCCATAAGCCACCTGACGACTCGTGAGGTCTCCTCACGAGTCATCTAACGACTCGTCATGCACTACTGTAGTATTTTCTAGATTTTTCCCCATTTGATTCCCAAATCTGATCCTTGGGTTCCCAGGGTATAATAATATCTCTATCATGCCCCGCCTTGGGGGGTATGACTGGCACCTGGTGCCCTATTAGGACCTGGACTGCTAAACTGGTGAGCCTAAGCACATCTGGTGCCTGGCTGGCTC
>JACEIK010000221.1:289132-304593 GCA_018107945.1 Datura stramonium | reverse complement strand
TCTGTGATTTTTCTGCACCAGAACTGAAGTTCCAGTTTTTGGTTCCAACTTCAGATTTTCCATCTTATTCACCTGCACCCATCAACAAACGTTAACACTACTTTTTATTACATTTACAACTTAGGTTTTCTCCCAAGAAGCGCTTGATTTAACGTCGCGGCATGACGTGGGTGTTTTAGCTACTCATACTTCACCAAAATACCACCATGGTTGCCTTCCATGCAGCGCCTGATTTAACATCGCGGCACGACGCAAGTCTCTTAACTACTCAGAATTCGTCAAGTGACTCGTCTCCATCCTCCAATGCTGAAATTATGTTGAATTCCTTAGGCTGTTTCATGGTTCGGCTAATGTTGAAGGTAACCTCTTCTTTGTTCAACCAAAATTTCAATTGCCCTGCTTCCACATCAACTAGGGCCCTACCTGTTGCAAGGAATGGTCTCCCCAAAATAATGGGAACCTCTGAATCAACTTCGCAGTCCAGAATCACGAAGTCTACTGGGAATATGAATTTGTCCACTTTGACTAGCACATCAAACAAAATCCCCACCATCTTTTTAACTGTTCGGTTAGCCATCAGTAGCCGCATCGAAGTCAGTTGGGGGTTCCCAAGCCTAACTTTTTAAATACTGCTAGTGGCATCAGATTTATGCTAGCTTCCAAGTCACAAAGCGCCCTTGAGAACTCAACCTCCCCAATGGTGCAAGGTATAGTAAACGCACCTGGGTCTTCCTTCTTCTATGCTAGGACCCTGGTAGTGATGGCACCGCAGTGGTGCAAATTATCAGCAGTTTTCAAATTGACGGTTCTTTTTCTGGTGACGACATCCTTCATAAATTTGGCATATCCGGGCATTTTCTCAAGTGCCTCCACTAATGGGATATTCACTGACAGCTGCTTGAGCATAGAGATAAGCTTTTGATATTTTCCATCTTCAGCTTTCTTCTTCAAGCGCTGGAGGTAAGGAGGAGAAGGTCTAGGGATTGTGTAAATTTTTGTTGTGCCTCCTTCTCCTTCCCATGGGCATCTCCTTGCTCCTTTGCACTACTCGGATTAGTTTGCACTTCTGAATTCCTAACCAAAGTTGGGTTGTCAACATCCGCTACATCATCATCATTTATCAACATGGGCCTTTCTGGCTCTTCAACTACAACTGGCCTCGGTTGATCAACTGTGGCCTTTCCGCTCCTAGTAGTGACCACCATGCAGTGACTGTCATTTTTCATATTTTGCACAGTATTGCTGGGAAGTGTGCCTTTCTATCTTTGATTCACTGCAATAGACATTTGACTCATCTTCTGCTCAATTTGCCTGATTTCCACAAGCCAGAAATATCAGTGTGGAGCTCCTTAAAGTGGTTGTTTGTTGACTCCATCTGCTTGAGAACTTTGGAAAGCATATCTTCGACCCTTGAACCACTCGACTCTGGCTCTCAGTTTCGTGGAGGAACATACAAATCACTCCTATAATTTTTGAACTCCTCTCGCTTCTTCCAGTCCCCGTTGTCTCGGTATTGGTCCCGGTTGAAATTATTATCCTTGTAGAAGTTCCGACCTTGGTTCCCTTGACCTTGACACCAAGAGCCTTGGTTAGACCCTTGGGTGTTGGTCTGGAAACCCATCCTCTAATCATTCAAATAACTGACCTCTTCTTCAGACTCAGACTCACAACCATCATTTCTCTGGGCCTTGCCCTGAGAACCTACAGCATTCAGCTTCTCTGCTCCAACTCCCATTAAGTTCTTGGCAAGCAACCCCATGGTGGTCTTTATCTCTGCAATGTCCTAATCACGCTCCTCATCTTTTCTCCGTTGTCCGGCAGACATACCAACCATATAAGAACCAGCTGGTACCTCCGACTCTCTAGTGTTCCAAGCTCGGTTGGTTTTGGTGATCCTGTCCAGCAGCTCCGTAGCCTCTGCATAAGTATGACTCATAAAGGATCCTCCTAATATGGTATCAGCAACCACCTTGGTGTTGGCATTCAGGGACCGGTAAAAGATCTCCAATAATGTATCATCCGTAATCTTGTGGTTTGGAACCTTTTTGAGCTTTTTGTTGAACCGCAGCCAGGTCTCGTAGAGTGCCTCAGAATTTAGCTTCCTGAAGTTATAAATTTCATCCTTTAGCTACAACACCTTGGATGGTGGGAAGAACCTTTCAAGAAAATCTCTTTTGAGCTCTCCCCAAGTAGTGATGGAGTCATTTGGCAGCTTAGCCAACCACATCGTCGCCTTACTCTCAAGAAAGAATGGAAATAACCTCAATCTGATTGCGTCCTAGCTGACCCCTGGCTGCTTGTATTTTTTGCATATACCCAAGAAATCTATCAAGTGAGCGTGGGCATCATCGGATGCATGACCTGCAAATATTCCCTTCATATTCAGCAGTTGAATCATTGCACTTGTAATATCAAACTTTGCCCCAGCNAAATTTGTCAAGTGAGCGTGGGCATCATCAGATGCATGACCTGCAAATATTCCCTTCATATTCAGCAGTTGAATCATTGCACTTGTAATATCAAACTTTGCCCCAGCAGGCAAAGGAGGGGGAACTATTGCTCCAGTGGCACCAACTTCATCTATGTCTGCATCATCTTCCTCATCGAAATATTGGTGTTGTTGGTGCTCTGGACCTCTGGGTTGTCTAGCTCATTCAGCTTCTGCAGCTAGACGCTGCTCTTCAGCAACGCTGGCTAACTCACGATCTCTAGACCGAGCTTGCTCTTCGGCCAACATCCTTGTTGTGGCTTGGTCCACGGTTTCTTGCTCATGTATGTTGGTCATTCTCCTCAGGTTTCTTAACGTTAACTCAAGTTCATGATCAATCGATATCAAGGGATATCCTTGACTTCTAGTGTCGGGCATGCACAAACCTAAGAACTGTTAAGCAACCAAAACAACAAAGAAAAATTAAAAAAAAATAAGAACCAATAGTAATGTTAACACAATTAATAAAAGCCTTAGCCATATTCCCCGGCAACAGCACCAAAATTTGATGTCGCCCAAATTACACCTCGCAATTGAGATATAAGTGGTCGATTGTCAAATATAGAACTCAATGAAGGTTGAGGTCAATCCCACAGGGAATATGGTAATAACATAGGTTAATGCGAATAACTATTACTATTGATTTACTTATTTCCAAAGGGGAAAAATATAGAATAATAAACAAAAGTAAAACTAATGAACGCTTGTATCAACTTTGGTTTGTATTCAATTTACGACTAGACTAGGATTGTGTTCCCCAAGATTTCATAACCACAAGGATTATACACTAGTGATCTATTTCAGGTGTTTAACATGCAATATTAGTAAGTTAGGTTCACCTAAATGGTTGGTCTTCTATCTAGGTGATTTTGACCACGCAACTTAGTCTGTATACGGGTGTTCTTTAGTTGACCCTTACCCTTAATATCGGATTAGCTATTCCTTGGATAAGTTCAAGCTATTAGATGAGGGTTGGTATCCTCAAATCTCCGTTATTAATCCTTTTTCCTATTCTTTACTTTCTTGATTCAGTAATTAAGAATAAGGCAAGTCCTAACGTTTGCAACCGTCAAGAATCAATCAAAACGAAGAGAAAAATAATACATGCATAAAACCCCGTTCAAGAATCACTAGGTATTTTTACCTATGTGTGTTAATTCATCTTGGTTCCCACAAACCTAATTTATGGATTTAGCTACTCATGTTTGTGTTATTGCAATCACAAAATATAGAAGAAATCATAATTGCAACTTATAAAGTATTGTAGAATAAAAATCAAGTATATTGTATAAAATTCCAATGTTGCTTTCGTGTCTTGAATCAAGAATAATTGTATAAAAATTCTCTCAAGAATATCCTCCCAAAATCATCTTAGAATATCTCAAAATCTTCCTCAAAATAAACCTAAAACTGGATATTTATAATACAAAGAAATTCTTTTCCTAAATAAATTTGGAAACCAGGTCGGCAGTGGCAACGGGCTAGGTGACAGATCGTTAGGCCTTCTGACGAGTCGTTCCTTATTTAAAACAGTCTTCCTCAGTAGCATACCTAGGCTTGGCAATGGGTCACCTAACTAATCGTCGTGCCTTAGCATGAGTCATTAGGTCCCTCATGGTCTACTTCCTCAGAAAATCCAGTGCACTTCACCGATAGTTCAAGTGGCCTACCGACGAGTCGTTCCTTCATGTGACGACTCGTGACGTCGGTCGTCAACTCCATTGGAAACTTGATTGAAATTTTCCCTTCAAAACCCAACGGTTGACCTCACGACTCGTTACTAAGTGTAACGGGTCATTCCTCCAACTCGTCAAATGCACTGCCTTGTATCTTCCAAACTTCATCTTTTTGCCAACGCTTCAAGTGATGGGTCGTGCCTCCTGCCAACGACTCGTTAAGTGCCTGGCAGTCACCTTTCAGTTGTTTTTATCATTAATTCGACCAAAATCACTTCCAGACCTATTTTCCTGCATATTAAGTACATTACACTTTATACCCATATAAACATACCTGGAATGTGCATAATTTCTTGGTTTTAAGCGTTAAAAGTGCCGTAAAATCACGGTACATCATAGTTGCTTCGACTTGTTCTCTTTCTTTTTCCCTAGTGGTTCTGGTTCTGTCAGTTTCTAAAGTATCTACTTGGTAATCCGTGACTGAACCACTAGGGGTGTTGCCTGCTTGCTCAGCCTCGGACTCAGATGTTTCATCATGTAATGTTCTCCAGGCTGTTTCTTTGGATGCTTTGCGCTTCATTGTCATTGTTGTTGTAAAGAAAAGAGTTAGAATTTTATATTTTAGAAAGAAGAAAAAGAAAAAAAATTCAAATTCTCAACACGGGTTGACAGTATGGGTCATACCATGGAGGTACGACTCGTATGAAGTCCCAGAAACTCTGTATGCACATTACGGCTCACATTTACGACTCGTACCACGAAGGTATGACCCGTACCTTTAGTCGTCTGATGAAGCCCCTACATTACCATTTTCTCTGTATTTTTCCACTCGTGGTACGACCCGTAGGTCGATTCCATGAGTCGTAGGAAGGACTCTTCTGCCTCATCTAGCTTAGCCCTGTTCAGGTCTTGGGTACGAACGCACAGAACGACTCGTACTGACAAACCATGAACCATACTGTGTTTTATACCACTTTCTTAACTTATTCAATTTTGTTCAGTTTGCAGGGATTCTTTTTCACAATTTGGGTACTCAGATTTCCCCAGGTCTAGGAATATCATTCAATCAATTAACCACTACTCATCCCTCCCCTTTTTAATCATTATCCGTAACTCAAATTTGAAAGGATTCAATTCACAAGTTTATCCCAACAAAAATATAATGTTTTCCCAGTCGTACATGGTTCAATAATACCCCTGATCCTTGTATCTTTCAGATCTTTTGAACAAAAACCACGACTCACAGGGGTGTTGACAGTTATGACCTCAAGCAACTAAGTTTTTCGATATTCAATGCAATACTTACTTGTTGCTTTTTTCTTTGACTGGTAATCACGAATGTGAGTTGAGACGCACTTAATTTGAGCAAGAAATTGCTCGTAGATTCTTTTCTTTTGAGTTACGGGTGTGAGGGATTCGTAGGTAGGGCTCGTTGTTTTGGTTTTGTTTGCATGGGAAGAAGGGTCATGTGAGGTCTCGTGTTTAAAATAGGAAAAGGGCAGATGTGAACCTGGGTCGAGTTGGGTAAGTTTAAAAATTTTGACCCGTCACGACTCGTACCACGAGTCGTAGGAAGGATGTACAACTCGTCCCTTGGATCCGTAAGTCAGAGTTTTGAAAACTTACTTGAGGACATATGAGTACATCCTACGACTCGTAGAATATGGGTATGGTCCATATGATGACTCGTAGGTCTTTGCTTTGGAATACATCTCTGAACATCACCAGCTCGTAGGATACTGTCACAAATCGTACTGAGAGCCATACCAGCTGCTTTTTCAGTAGTTTCTCTACCTCCTATTTTTTTTCCTGCACACTGAGCACACATTAGTTTAATAACTTTTTGATAACGCTCAAACCACACCTCCTCTGGAAGTATGAAGCGGATGTTGTCAATAAGGAATCCAACTAGAGATTGAGGTCGATCCCACAGGGAATATGGAAGGATGTAGAAGAACGCTAGTGCTTAATCTTTTTAATCAATTATTTCCTAAAGGGGGGAATATAATAAAAGTAACAAGAAATATTCTGGAGAAATTGATTGTTGTTTCCAAATTAATGCAACTAACTAGGGTATGTGTTTCCCATGGGTCCTTAACTACTTCGGGTTTTACACTAGTGATCTATCCCAATGCTTTACTTGTAGAACTGATAACATATGTTTATCCAAATGACTAGTTCGTCCCTATTAGATAACTATACTCAATCACCGGGTCAGGTCTCATAAGCGATTTCAATTTAACCGTTATCAATTTGTCCCAAATTTAACTATCCTGCGACCACAACTCAAGTTAATACAATGATCATCAAGATCAAGGCTTTGTTGTAATTCTCTTTGACTAATCTCTATCTCTCTAGGTTCAAGAAAGTAACGAATTTAGGCATGTCCTAACATTGCGCACCGTTAAGAAATGTTTAAGGATGAAGAGAATACAATACAAGTGTTTAGCATTGGTTTAGAATCACATTGTGCAAACCCTAGTTTGTTAGTTCACCATGGTTCCCACAACCCTAGTTGTGAAAGTTTTAGCCTATCATGTTTATAAGTAAATTAATTGCATGCATTAAAAAAACACAAATTAATACTTACAACAATGATTGGAGAACCTTCACTTGATTAATGCAAAAATTCGGAAGAACAACTTTACAATCGTGTCTCAAAGTATGTCTTCTAAAACTTATTGTAAACTTGAAAAACTTCAAGACTTAAAAACTTGAAAACTTGAAACTTTCAAACTTGGCTATTACATGAAAATAAAAGGGTATTTATAGTAATAGATTTATGATTCCTTGTTCCTTGATGAATTTGACTTGGGACTTGGAGTTCCTTTTCATAGTTGAAGTGTGAGATCAATTTTTGGGCCATTTGAAACACCTTGCGCGTCGCCTCATGCCACTGCCGCATCTAGTGTCGTGTCACACGCCCCACCGCGTGGGGAGAGGGTTGTTGCACGCCTGTTGTAGCACCTGGGAAGGCCTGCTGCCGTGTCGGTCCTGCTGGGACAAGGGCGCTTAGCGCTTGGCCTTGTGCCAACCTTGTTGTGCGTCGCACGTCTTGTAGAGTCGGTCCTGTTGCTACCTCGTGCGGCCTATAGCACCAATGGCCTGGTGCCTAGTGCATGGCAGTGTGCCATTTTTATTATCCCTTGTTTTTGCTTAATTCAATCCTTCTTCTTCAACTTTATTTCAAACGTCTCAAACACTCTCAAATCCATCACTTTTAGCCCTGAAAATATCTAATCACATGTGTTGGCCACTTTCACAAATATATAATATAAACACATGCAAACACACATAATTTATTCTCAAAATATAGTAAAGTACGGAAAAAAATATGTTATGAAGTGCGTAAATACGCCCTTCATCAACACCCCACACTTAAACTACTGTTCATCCTCGAACAATCTACTACTTTCCTTCTAACAATTAAGCACAAAATTCATCCTACGAATAGGTCTACTTGCACTTAGGATCATGAGACAAATCAATGAAGCTCAAATAATTCACTCACATGCATATAGGATCAACATTGAAATGTCAAAGTTCAAAATCACTTTGCTTTTGAAAACTAACACATCAAGACATATTTTGGGTCAACAGGAATTATATGTTATTTAGCAATCAAGATTTACCAAAGTCTTACCATTGTGCCCCTCACAATTTGGAGAGATGCCCTTTTCTCACACAAGATATAAGTCAATATAAACTTGGGCATAAATAAAACAATTTCCGCTCACTCTCCCAAAGAACTCAACATACATGCAAAAGACGATCATAGGCTTGCCCTTAGTGTAATACTCCACTAATATAGAATTTTGAATCTAGGATCAATTAGGACTTAAAATTTGGCTGTAATGTGGGCTAAGGGACGGGTGGGAACTACTTGGCCAAGATAGTGACTAATCTCCCTAAGCACTTTAATACTTCACAACACTTTTATTATACCCCGGAAGCTCAAAGATCGGACCCGGGAGTTAAAATGGGAAAATTTTAGAATTGATATTGCAGGCACAGGACGAGTCGTCAAGTGACTCGTGGGCAGGCCTGGAATATAGGAGGAATCGAGGTTCCCATGAGGGAGAGAACGACTTGCGGTCAGCCACCACGAGTCGTCATGACACTCGTGGGGTGACGTTGGAATTAAGTTGGAAGAATAAGGCAGTGTACCTGACGGGAGGTGACCACAAGTCGTGGCCACTAGGGATGAGTCATTAAGTCATCTGTTATGAGCCCCAGTGGACAGGTCATCCAGTGTACTCGACAAGCAACCTAACGGATAATTGGCCCTGGTGACGAGTCGTCAGGTCACTCGTTATGGTCGCCTGGCAGTTATTTTCTACGAATTAGTAAGGTCTTCCTCGTAATTTTATAAGTTTCTAAGACCTATACTACGTCGTTTAAGGCTCGTTTTCGTGGGTTTTTAAGTAGGGTAAAACCTATCCTAAGCCATTATTCTCGTGCATGCAAGTTTGAAGGTTTGAAGAGGAGATTTAAGGAAAAATCTCAAAGGTTTCCATTGGAATCTCAACTTGGGCTATTAGAGGGTGTTAGAATTCACCATTTTCAAGTATGTAAGGTTATGAGTGGGTGTTTTCTTCCACACCCATGTCCAATCCCTATCAAAATGTGATAAATTATCTATGATCAAACATGGAGTTTTACTCAATTGCATGATTCCTCAATCTCTACCCATGGGTCTGATTAGATTGTATTTGTATCGATTATTTATGAAGCTTGAGCGGATTCTAAATTTTTTTTCCCTTATAAAAATTATTTTTCTAAAATTTGAATCTAAAACGCACATGGAAAAAGAGGTGATTTATGGTAAATGTGTGATGAGGATGAAGTTGATGATGAAAAGCATGTTTTCAAAACTACCCATGATTATGTTGATGTTTTCAAAATGAAGTGATTAGACCCAAGTATGATAAAGTTATTTGATTTAAAGTGATGATTTTCCTTAAATAAGCTTACCACATTGTTTAAAGTGAAATTTTCCAATTCTTACTATAAATTTTAGCTTGTGGTATGTTGAGTAAGTATTTCTACATGTAGCTTACCCCATGATTTGGAGTAGATGCTCCCATCTATGATTGAGCTTGTGGTATGTTTCAAAGTAAAACTCCTCATATGCATGAATTTATAATTGAGATGTATGTCATCATTGAGCTTTGTCAAAGGACAATGTTGAGCTTCATTTTCATATGATGTCGAGTCTATGCATGATCCGTTATGAGCTTTTTCAATAGAAAATGTTGAGCTTCGTTTCATACGATGTTAAGTTATGCATGATTTCATATTTAGCTTCGTCAATAGATGATGTTGAGCTTGGTTATATACGATGTAGAGTATTGCATATTTTGGGAGAAGAGTCTAGCACCGAGCGGGTTAAGGGTCGATTACCCTATGCCCCATAACTGCGTGCCAACATAGGTTGATACTATTATATTAATGGGACCTCCCTTGTGAGCTATCCCTGGCCTGATTGGCCCTTCAGCTTGATATCGATATCATGGTATCGTCCATCGCCCTGGCAAGGTTATGGACGGCTCTACACACTTGAGTGTGATAGTTGGGACCTCGTAGGCTCTATCGTGGTATGTCGGTTAAGTGACGAGTCTCCCATTGTCTATATCGTTCAGATTTGCATATTCATTTCTCATGATGATGATCATCTTATGCATGCATGTTCTAAAGGAAAAGTTTGACTCATTGTTCAGCTTTTGATATAAATTTTATGTTCAGCTTTGAGTCATTCGAGTCAGTCATAATGTTATAAAAGCTATGCATGGTCATGTTATGATAAGATTATGAATTCAGAAAGAATGCATGTATGTCTTTCCTCTCATGTTGAAAGCTTATGATATGTTATAAAATGTTTTAAATGATTTATTCTACTTAGCGGTTTTACTTACCTTGCATATTTGGTACATTTCACGTACTGATCGCATACTTTATATGCTGCATCATTTCATGATGCAGGACCCGATTCTCAGGTTCAGCCCCGTTCATAGTCGCTATTCAGAGTTAGCACCTGCTTATTTGGTGAGTCCTCGTCTTTCGAGGACTAGACCTTCAGTTGTTTCAGATGTCCTTTCAATTTCAGTTTTGTTGAGCTAGTTGGGAGTGTTGTCCCATCAGTTTGTCCAAATTAGAGGCTTATCAGACTTAGACGCATATTCAGCTTCAGATATTTATTTTGTTGTTATGTTAAGTTGACTTCCGCTGGGTTTATAATTATGTTTTCTTCATCTTTATTGAATGAGTTAGTGGAATTCTTATGTCATGGATCGCCTTGGGGTCTCTCGCGGTCCCTTGTCCCATGTCTACGATCCGGGCCTCCGTTCGGGTCGTGCCAATTTGAATTTTAGAACTTTCTTCAATTTTCAAATTTTCTTCTTATACCTCCTTATTTTTCAATTTTTCAACTTAGGTGGCTAGTGGGGATTTTTCTTTTAACATTGAGCTCATTCACACATTTTTTTCATCTTTAATTTTTCAAAGCTCTTTCTTCTTTTTGTTTTCCCACTAACAATCACCCTCCTTGTTTAGCAAAATTTCACCTTTTTCCTTTCTTCTAATTCACCACATTTTTTAGTTTTTCCCTTGGCTTCTCCACTTATGCTCCTTTCATACAAAAAAAAATCTCATTAAAATACTCTAGGAGTCATTTGGATCAAATACAAGTCAATACAACAAAATGGGATTAAGCTTGTAATATGGCTATCAAAAGAATAGGCTAAGGCTCAACATGGCTAATTAGGACAATTACAATCAAGGTAGGTAAAATAGGATAAAACTAAGGGTACCAAAGAAACGCCTATATCACTTCCTAAGTCCATCATTCTTATTTCTCTTTGCACACACACCGGGCAAGTTCTAGACATCAACTTACAAGCATGGAGTGTATCAAGAAATTCCTCACGCATTGGCACAAAATGATTTAATAATGGAAATCAAGATCACACAAACACATACTTGTATTGCATGCATAATATAATTAAGCTCGTTTTTTTAAGTACAAGAATTAAGTTCCCAAAAGACTAAATATTTCTACCTTTTTCATGCATTCTTGAGTGAATTTAATAAATTCTCAACGATACATAAAGTGAAGCACCTAGCATCATAGGGTCCAAGTTTTTGTTCTTCCTAATGACCAATTTACCCTTAAGACGGTCGTCATCCATCCATCATCGGGCAAAGTCATGACTCAATGACTAAAAATAAAGAGAAAAAAATCTAGACTCTCTAATCGGTTCTAAGGGACTATCCCCCGAAAAAGTACCGAAAATAAAAATCGGAGGAATTCAAAATAAAATAAAACTAAAAAAAACTACAAATCCACAAGCATGCATGATAGATCATAAATCCCAAAAAAAATTAGGCCTACCATGTGCAAATTTAGCAAATAAAAAATGCATGGTAATATGAAGTTCACTTCTCCCAACCCACACTTAATTAGTTATACTGTTCCCAGTGCTAAAACAAATAAGCATAAAGTAATAGAGTGCAAGAAGAACTCTCTTGACCTCTACTCCTCGTCGTATTTAGGGGCAAGTGCAGCTTCTCCCTCTCCAAGTCATCTCCGTCATTAAAAATTCTGTTTCAAAATATTTTTAAAGGCTATTTATAACTGTAGAAAAAATACCCCACAAAATAAATTGAATCCAAAATAAATTAGAAAATTACTTCAATCGACAAATTTTTGCCTCGCGTCGCGCACAGATTTTTGCGGCTGCTTGGTCCGCGTTGTGGATGCTGCAGCGCATTAACTCCTGCGCTATGTGTTGCTGCCAGCCGCCTTAATCCCTGTAAGTGATCTCTTATCTTTACTTTTCATTCCTTTGTAAAGGTATTATTATTATATTGAATTCCAGTCATTGAGCTGTCTACTTAATTTTTTTTTATATGATTTTTTATTTTTTATTCATTTTTTCTTCAATTTCTTTTATAATTTATGATTTAATTCCTGCATACTTGAATAAATATATTAATTCTAAAAAAAATTAAAAATTATCTTGGGTTGCTTTCTAAGTAGAGCCTGATGTAATGTTGCAATACGATACAGGTATCTTAATTACTCAGACTTCATCAAGATACATGTTGAGATCGTGGTCACATCTTGACTGCTTGTTTCACCACGCTTCCCTGTGACACGTCAGAAATAAAAGAAAAAAATAAAAAAGAAATAGGGAATAAATACTAAAAGTTAAACACAAGCAATTAATCTAATCTTAAACCGTATTCCCCGGCAACGGCGCCACTTTTTGATAATGCTCAAATCATACCTCCTACCGAAGTATGAATCTAACGTTGTAAATAAAGAACCCAACTAAGAGGTTGGGGTCGATCCCACAGGGGATATGGAAGAGCTAGACTAACGCTAGTAAGTGAACTTGTTGGGTAGTTACTCCAAAATGGGGGTTCTAAATAAAACAATAATTAAAACCACAGTTAAAACTTTGGTTAAAATCAAGAATGAAAGATAACTAGGGTTTTGTGTTCCCCATGGGTTCATAACTGCTTTGGGTATTCATACGTGATCATCACCAATGTTTACTTGTAGAACTGATAATTTAGGTTCATCCAAACGACTGGTTAGTCCCTATTGAATGACTATACTCAATCACCAGGTCAGATCTCATGAGCGATTGCAAACTAACTGTTATCAATATGTCCCAAATTTAACTATTCTACGACCACAACTCAAGTTAATAAAATGATCATCAAGATCAAAGCTTTGTTGTAATTCTCTTTTCCTAATCGCCACCTCTCTAGGCTCAAGAAAGTAAAGAATTCGGACATGTCCTAACTTTGCACACCGTTAAGAAATGTTTAAGCATGAATAGAATACAATACAAGTGTTTTGCATTGATTTTGAATCACTTTTATGCAACCCTAGCTTGTTAATCCACCATGGTTCCCACTACCCTAGCCATGGAGGTGTTATCCTCTCTTAGTTACAATATTGTGATTTGCATTCATGATTAGATACATAAATCAATACTTACAATTATGGATGAGATAAAAACTTCTTTGTATAAATCAGCAAAATTCTCAAGAATAAAATATGAAGATCAAGAGAAAGTCAAGAAAAGGTTGATCACAAGTCGAACAACTCAATTCTATCTTCTAACCCTCAATTCTTATGTCCTTTAATCAGTTCCCATTAATTCCAACTCTCTCTATGAAAATAAAACATAAAACGTATTTATATAGATATAAAAATCATTTTCCTAGGCTAACAGGGTGAATTTTCATAACTGAAGCCATCTGCGTCATGACCTGGCCTACGACCCGTAGTAGGTATGTACCGGTCGTACCTACTTCCCATATGTCATTGGCTGGCTGAAATTTGGCTAAGTGTTGGACCTTGGTACGACTCGTACATGCTTCCTACGAGCCGTACTGTACTTCCGTGGCTTGACTCTGAGCTTTGCAATTTTTCTAAAATTCTTCACGAGTGTTATGGTGCGACTCGTACCTTGATGTTGCGACTGTCTATCCGTATCTGAATTCATTCTCTTGTGCAAATCTTATGAATCTTTCCACGACTTCTTCACTATGGCCCTTACAAGCATTTTACGACTCTTACTGAGAGTCGTAGGATGCATTCTTCATCCTTAGCCTTTTGAAACTTCTCACGACCTGCAATACGGCTCGTAGCACCATCTTACGGCTCATACTGAGAACTGTGACTTAAGGATATTTCTGCACTTTCAAGCTATCTTTTGCACATTCTTGCTCCAACACCTATTTTTCCTGTAACCAAAGAAAAAGTGTCTTCTATTCATATAAATATACCTAAGTCCATGTTATTTTCTTAGTTTTGAGCGTCAAAAGTGTCGTAAACTCACTGCACATCAAGAATCACATCTACTACTCAAAAATATATAAAAAAAGAAAAACCTAGGATCTAGATGCAAAAACACTGGAGAACATAATTCTAGTGTCAAAAACAACAAGAAATGAAGAAAAAAATTTCAAAGTTTTTTTAATAATATGTGGAAATTTTGAAATATATATATTGATTAATACCAAAGTTTCAAGATTAGAGGTATAGGAATAACTCCAATCCTATCTCTTGATACCAAATGATACAAGAAAAGTAAGATAATAGAAGCTAGACACAAATTGAAAGGAAAGGAAACCCTTGTTAAAGAACAAAGACCTCAATTCAACAATCCAATAACACCTAAACTATTAGGAAAATCTCAAGGGAATTGGATTCCCAAGAAGCTCTCCTTTCTAACAAGCAACATTCTAAGGCTAAGCAAGCTCTAAAGCTTTCAACAAGTGAATTCTTCAATGTCATGAAAATCTAACTGTAGAAAAAAAGAGCTACAATTTGTACTAAGCAAGGAAATGAAAGACTAGTTATTACAATTATACCCTTAATGAAATAAGGGCATTGTTTGGTTGTATTCCTTTTTCTTGAAATTAAGGAATAGCTATTTGCAAATCTAGCTACCTTCTTCACTCACTTGGCCACTTTGTACTCCTTCATCCGCCCAAGCTGTCATCCAAATATAGAACCCTTTGGATGGCTCCATCATGCACTCAAGTGCAATCCTCTCCATGAAAAGACCTTATAGTACTTGGAGCTCCCGTGTTTGGCTCCTTGTGAAAAATATTGAAGTCCTTGGGTTGCATCATTATCAGTTACAACGGCTTACATAAGATATATAGGTATTATCATCCATCCACAAGGAGGGATTTTGTATCAAGACTTGTTGTCTTTGATGAACTAACTCTCCTTTATATGCAGGAAATAAAGACTGACAACGTACTTGCAGATTCTAACCATATGGCCACATTTTTGTGGTTTTTCTCAGAATCACAAGATAAGTCTGATTCATTAGACCATACACCTGTAAGGAAAGCATTGAAAGTTGACCATGATACTATTATTGATAGTGCCAATACAATTGTTGAGCCAACTGAAGTCATTGGCACAGGAGATGACCAACTCCTTGGTGCTGCCTCTATAGCTAATGATCCACCATCAACAATTAAAGTAGATACACAGGGTCACTAGGAGGAGAATCAAGATACAGATGAGTTGTACTTAGAAGATTAGTTGTACTTAGAGGGTGCAAACTCAAATGGAGTGCAAGAGTTACCACAAACTCTTGAGTTGGCCCAGACACATCCTACTCCTGATCAGCAACTTCAATGGTTCCGAATAGAGGATCCAAAGTGTCACGCCCCTCCTTGGGGGGTATGACTGGCACCTGGTGCCCTAGAAGGACCTGGACTACTAACTGGTGGGCCGAGGCACGTCTGGTGCCTGGCTA
>JACEIK010000221.1:158309-247364 GCA_018107945.1 Datura stramonium | reverse complement strand
TTACCCTGTAGTCCAGTCCCTGTGGGTTCGACATTCCGGTTCTTAAAAAGGGCCACTATATTACTTGTACAACCCGTACACTTGCGGGCTCATCAATAAGGGTCCCCATTGGAGAAATAAGAATCTTTAACTCAATCCATACCACAAGCTGAAAGATAATTGGGAGTCTTCGCTCAAAAATCATGTGGTAAGCTTAATTTGGGAATTTATAAATCATACTTGAACATGTGGGCACTGCCCAATACTTTCACATGCTTGAAAAATACTCAATTCACATTGAAAACATGATTATAAACACGGGTAGCTTGAAAACATGATTTTTATCATAATATCTCATCATAATCATACATTCATCACAAATCTCATATTGAACTTCTCATCAATGGGATTTCTAATTCATAAAACTTGAAACATGATTTTAATTGAAAATAATATAAAACTTGCCCATGAATCATAATTCAATAGTAGAAACATATTTAATCATACCTATGTAGAGAATTGGGAATTTCATACATTGGGTTAAAACCCCTTAGAATTGACATAGAAAATCACGATTTAGAGAGGGATTGGGCATGGGTGTGAAAGAATTCACCCATTCATAACTCTACATACCTGATTATAGCTGATTCTTACACTTCCTTGAATGCCCAAGAAGAAATTGAAGAGAACCATGAAGGATTTGCCTTGATCACCTCTCTAGACTATCACTCTTGCATACATGGATATGAATGAGCCTAGGATAGGTTTTACCCTCATAAAATACTGCATTTCTATCCTTAAACGACGTAGTTTAGGACCCTAGGACTTAGAAATGACGAAAATGCCTTTAATGAAATTATAAAATTTCTGCACTGGTGGTAACAACGACTGTCCTAACGGGTCGTTCTTGGATACCATGACTCGTGGTATCCATTTGTCGTCTCCACTTCCCAACTTCATATTCTCAGGTTCGGTCCCACGACTCGACAGGATGAGTCGCCCCTTCAGACAAAGAGTCATTATATTGCCCGTTGTTTCCTCTTAGATTACCTGCACCAAGACTTCCCACGAGTCACACCACAACTCGTTCTTCCTTCCAACGAGCCGTGGTTTCCTTCTGTTACCTTGAGTGGAGGTTTTAATACTCCTTCCCCATGACTGCTCACCACGTCCCGTTGATCCTCACAATGGGTCATCTAATGACCCGTTACTTCCCCTTAGGCTGAGGACCAATCCCACCACGACTGCATACAACAACTCGTGGTAACAAACAACGGATCGTTACTTGACCCATTACTTCCAACTTCCACCCGGCCAGACCTCACCACGGATGCTTCCCACGGGTCGTTGGTTGGACCAAAAATCCGTTAAGTGACCCGTTTTGTGGAATTTTTCCCAAATTCTTCCAACTTCCATTTTTAAAATCTAGGGTCTAACCTTAGGCACTTTCGAGGTATTACAGGATATGACCACGAGTCGTGGTTAGGCCGCACGACTCGTTGAGTCAGTCATGGGAAAGGAGGTTGAGAAGGAGAAGAAAAAAATGGTAGTGTACCCCACGAAAGGTCCCCACAAATCGTGCTCAATCACCACGATTCGTGGGATGGGTCATGGTCAGCCAGATGGAATTTATTTGAAATTGAGGCAGCGCATGTGATGACTGGTGACCATAACTCGTGGTCACTAGTAACGAATCGTGAAGTTCCCCATGATGAGCCCCAGATGAACCCTCAGGCAGTGAACTTGACAGCTGATGCCATGAGTCGTGGCCTGAAGTAATGAGTTATGCAGTCCCTCGTGGGGACTGGCAGTCAGTTATTTTCCTGTGAATTTAGTAAGGGCTTTTCCATAATTCCTGTGATCCTAAGGCCTAAACTACGTAGTTCTAAGTTATGAATGATGGGTTTTAATAGGGTTAAGTTCACTTTAGGCCATTCTTCCTCATGCATGCAAAGTTAGAGAGTTAGAGAGGTGATCAAGCTTGTTCTCTGTCAAGTTCTCTTCAATTCCTCTTGGGAAATCAGAGAAGTGTAAGAAGAAGCTATAATCAGGTATTTAGGGTCATGAGTGGGTGTTTACATTCACACCCATGCCCAATCTCTCCTAATTCATGAATTTTTTATTGAAAATCTTATGGGGTTTTATCCTAAATCTTATGAAATCTTAATGATCTATCTATGGGTTATTACTTCTCACGTTCTACACCATATTTTACGAATAATGATCATATTTTAAAACTAATTCAATTATAAATTTATTGATTTAAATTTCTATTAAACTATTCCTAATTATGCATGTTCTACGATGAATCGAGTTATGATTTTCACCTTTATCTTTGATGTTCTTTAACCCATCATGATTTATGGTCTATGATATGGATTTACTCAAATACCCATCATGAATCTATGATTTTATAAGCATATACATGATTTACAAATATGCATGAACCTGATGATTTACGATTTATGATTTTGGCCGACTCATGGGCCTTACCTCCATGGCTAGTTCAGGTATTTACAAGCATGCCTATGATAATCATGATTTAACTAGCCCATTAATCTCATGAATATTATACTATGAGAACTATATATGTTTTGGGAGTAGTATTTAACACCGAGTAGGTTTGGGACCCAGGTTTTGCCCCGAATCTCAGAACTACGTGCCACCGTAGGACATGATGGGACCTCCCTAGAAACTGTCCCTTTTTGCCCAAATGTGTTACACCTTGTAAGTTTCTATCGTGTGACGAACACGTGTGTACGTATGTTGAGAATATTAGAGTATGAGGCACACAAAAAATGGCTCAGGGAATGAACGGACGAGCACGGAATCAAGCGAGCAGGAGGCCAAAGCTCGAGGCAGGGCGCATCGCGTCACATCCCTGGTGCTGCGTGATGGGGAGCACGCCGCACACCCCCCTGCCATGGTCCTAGTACTATATAAATCCCCTCTTATTGATTTAAATCATTTGTTCCAAGTTTTTCTCGACCAAAAGAGAGGGTAACATGGGTTTTCATCTAATTTTCATCAAATTATGCCGCCAAACGCCGTCCAATCGCAAATTAACTTCGGGTAACGAGTTCTAGGCCTATGAGAAGCATTAATATGGAGTTATTTCTCAAAACTTTATTCAGCAAATTGGAACTCCGCCGATTAAAAGTTGTCGGAATTGCTCAAAATTGATTCCTACTCGGCACATAGGCATTAGGTAAGCATTTCTCCCTTCTGAACTCTCGGGAAATTATAGATTTTTGGCTGAGTTTTTCAAAGTTGAATTATAGTTAATTCTATTATTGAAAGTTACCAATATTTTCTGAGTTTAGTATTGAAATTAGTTCTATTCTCTCAGCATAGAGGTTGCAGTTGGGAGGAACTGCCGTTTGCAAGTTGAAACTCACCAGTTAAACGAGAATAGACATTCGAGGTATGAGGCTTATTCCTTCGGCAAGTTATTTTCATCGTACAGTGATACAACCTATGTCTTAAACGTATATAATAATCCCATATGTTGTGATTATATGCTATCAGTAGATTACGGTTACATATGTTGTGGTTAGCTGCTAGAAAACGTATAAAGATTACATGGTAGTATCCCTTGTTGGGAAAGAACATATTAAGTGTGATACATGGTAGAAGCATCGTAGAAATTCCTTTTTATTCAGTTTATTGTGTTATTAGAATTGGATGCTTCATTGTCAGGCCTAGACTTCAGAAGCTCGTGGATAGTTATTGGGCCTGAGTTAGTAAGTTGAACAACATAGGCACAACTAGGCGATATAACTACCAATTTGGCACCTGTATTGTCAGCGAAGCACGCCCAGAGGCCATTGGCATACCCTCACGCCCAGGGCTAGAAATTTAGATAGGATGGCCATACTTTAGAGTCAGCGGCACTAGGATTGTCTAGTGAACTGAGTGACAGCCTGCCATCTAGTTAGCTACTACCAGTGACTGTCAGTTCCAGTTGCCTTAGTATTCGTTATACAAGTCGCTCAGGAAGCCATCCCAATCGTCGAGGTTAGATAGACCCATGGGTACCCTAAGAAAGGGGACCTTATTAGCAGTTAGAGGCGGGGCCAATGCCCCAGCCTACTCCTATAAGATGCTCAGGAACAGGTTGCCGTAAGTGGCTAACTCCATGTAAACTTATGTACAAGGTTAGGAATCATCCGAAAGAGTCATATAAGATCCGTACAGACTAAGTTAATGTATAAAAGACTAGAACCATGTTATTACAGTATTATCCTCAGGCTAAGAATCTAAGTAGGCTACCTGTGGAGGATTAGGGGCCGACCACTCAAAAGCATGTTCAGTCAGTAGCATCCCTACAGTCATTCTAGGCAAAGGAACTAAGTAATTGGTCGTCTGCGATCCTATAGTTGCTTATGAGTTATAGTTGTCTGAGCAGGACATTCAAAGTATTGTTAGGCCACACCAGACCTCGCCCTATCCGGTCTAGACCATTATAGATTATGATCACTATCAGGATCCTTTGATCAAACACAGGTACACGGGGGTGCCTGCCATAGCTATACAGACTATTCTAGGGGTGAGCAGCGGTTGCGTTAGACCCAGAAGGCCAGATATGCCTTTTGAGTGGCTATATTGAGACTTTAGTATAGCACATCGATTGGGATTTCCCTCACCTAGGAGCCTTCCATGACCACCCTAGGGTTACTAGCCGTGTCATCGCCTACGGGGCTATAGGACATTGCTCCAAGGAGCGATATGCCATCCCAAGGGATGATGCAAAGGACAAAGGGTCATATTAAAGTCCATTCCATAGCTGAACTATTATTTTTATGTCATATCGGCATCACTGACCCTCATCAAGCTTGGTGCCCAGGGTGCAGTTATCAGGAGTCCACCGGACTCAGACACAACAACAGATCAGGAGCCGAGTAGGCTCAGTTATAGACCCAGGGGATCAGTGGGATGGATATAGTACCAGTAGAGTCATAGGAACCTTGTTAGGGGTATATAGATTGAATTGTGCTCGCCAGGGCTTATGGGGACCCCGAGCGAGTTATTCTGTGTTGATCGTACCTTCCAGGCTTATGGGGTTCAGGTTAGGTTCTTGTTTGTATTCTTGTTTGCTAGCTATAACTTATGAATATATGATTGTATAGTCGAGATATAACAGTTTTTTTCTTGAGTTTAAGTCATTGACAGGCACCAGAGGTGCCCGTGCCCAGTCAGGTCAATGGAAATTCAAGTATGGCATTAGGTGCTAGTCGTGCCTCTCAAGGTGGAGCGTGACAAACTTGGTATCAGAGAAGGTCATATTCTAGGGATTCTTTAAGATGTGTCCAGTCGAGTCTTGTCTATGTGTGTTGTGCACCACATTCCATAGGTAGGAGGCTACGAGGCATGATAGTATGGTTACCCTTTCTTCTTCTCAGATCGTGCTATAGAGCCGAGTTGTACAGGGTTGAGTCCCTAAGCTTTCCTTTCTATGTCTGTTTAGAGTGATATATGATATAAGACAGACTCTAGGCAACTGCAAGATAACTACAACAGTAGGGGGAAGTACTAGTGAGGTGCCACGGTTGGGGAACAGTCAGCTTAGGGCGGAAGCAGATGTCTTTTTAATTTTCCCCCATCATTCTCCCGGGGAACTAGGAACCTCATAAGGTGATAGATATGCCAGCATTGTCCCCAGTTCTTTCTGCAACCTCAAAGAGGGAGTTCAGGAAGTATAGTATATATATATGAGTTGGCCCCCTTAGTAGACATTAAGAATTAGGCAGGAGCAACAGTTAATGTTGAATTACCTGAAATACATGAAGAATCATGTGAGTACAATAGAAAGTGCAAGTATCAATGCCATATTGTCCAGAATAATATTAAATGAGGGCTAGAATTAGCGTTAAAGGTCTGGTGGTTCATGGATTGGCATCGGCGAAACGCTGGGTGAACCGCCAAAGTTCACAGGGAATGAATGCAGAAGATGAGCAAGTATCCGGCGGTTCATGAATTTCACTGGCAAACCGCCTATACCTTCATCGATTTCAGAACAATGCTTTTAAGGGTATAATTGTCCATTACTGAAAAAGGAAGGAAAAGTACCCTACTTTTTAGGGTAAAAATAGAAAGAGAAGTACTCTGTAGAAAAGAAGAGAAAAGGGAGAGAAAGAAGATATAGAGTTAGAGAGAAAAGGCAAGTACACATCACATCATTATTTCCTCTTTTAGCTGAAGACAATCTCTTAGCCGAGAAAGGGATTTTGATTGAAATTTGTAGAAGATACTCTGCTCTATTTTCTTCTTTGATATTATTAAGTTTCAGCTGTAGTGAAGGATAATTGTGTTTATGATTTATCTACTCTTCTTATTAAATTCATTGATGCTATTGATGATTGTATTTTTAAATATCTTAACTATGAGTAGCTAAAATCATTAACTAGAGGTGTGTGATGGTAAATACTTAATTGGATTGGGTATTGCTAGAGTTAACTTCTGAATGTTCAATCAAGTGTAAATCTATTGGATTCCTTTCAATCTATTAATGAAGATCCCTTGATGATGATATGGGTCTATCTATACTTGCTTGATTATTGTTTGGGAGAGAATAATTAAGTATTGAAAGGGAATCTAGTAGTGGGTATGGATAAGAGACTGTAAAATTAAGCTAGTAATAGCTGAAATTACTTTCTCCTTCCTAATTAGCAGCTAATAGCTAGGAAGAGTGAAGTTGCTGATCCAAATCAATTCGGGTGCGCTAAATCGAAACTAGAGTTTGAGAAAACTCTAGCATACATGGTTGGTGAGTCGTCATCCTTCGAGGGCTATATTTTCAGCTTGGGTAGTTAATAATTATGGGAAGCTAAGGCTACCTATTTCTCCAAATTATTTACATATTGAACTTATGAAAGTGACTGGCCCATCCCGATCTAATTAGTAATTCATCTATACCGCGCCTCTAGTATTTCATAATATTGTCAGCAACTTATTTGATCAGCACACTTTTAGTTCACTACAAAAATTTGTGTAATTCTCTGCAAAGTTTATTCCCTCCATTTTCCTTGTTTTTATGTTAAATCTATATAGTGCAAAGATAATATCAATTTCTCAATCGACAATTGGTCATCACTCTCTAGTCCTCGTACGATTCTACCCCAGCACTCGTCAGGTTAGTTGTTTTGATACAATGACCGTATATATTTTGATTTAAGAATATATTTTGGACATTATCTCTTATTGCACGTGAATCCTACCGAAGAGGCGATGACTACTAAGGCTCAAGAACTCATGAAGAGGATCCCGCTTAAGTGTGGTGATTTGATTTTGGGTGGAGAGAAGGGGGGGAAAATAATAGGAGCAAGGTCTAGAACTGGGGGCTTGGAGATCTCCCAACAAGGGTCGGTAATGGGAGTCGCTCTCAACCACGTCGGGGTTACTAGCTCAAGCTCTAGGATACAAGCCACCGGGTGAGGGAGATTACTTACCCACTATGCGGACGCTGTTAGGAAAACACCTACGAAGGTGCCTGGTGGATTCAGATGCGTGCTTCTATTGTGTTCATTTCGGGCATAAGCACAGGGATTGTCATATAGCCAAGCGAGATGGCTAGAAAGGCCGTACTTGATTCCCCCTCCAACATCACTATCTAGCCGGTCACCGCTGCTTGAGATATGGTAGAACACATGTGGGACCCAATGTTTGGAAGGTTTAACACTTCTTACAAATGCAGGGAGGTCGGACACATGCGTGAGAATTGCCCATCGGCCAAGCAGGGAGAGGTAGAGCCCAGTGTGCCAATTGCCTGGGTCGAAGCTCCGACAAATTGTCCATCCTAGCACAGGTTTACCAAGAGCAAGTGGCAGTCAGCCTCAGATGTAGTCCCAGGTATGTTATAAGCTTTCCCCTCGAACCTACCATGATTGGTAGTTCCGAGGACTACTGTATGAGTACAAACCCCTTTGTGTATTTAAGATGAGATTTATTCATGAAGGTAGGAAATGGTAAGTGAAGTGCCCGGTCGGGTCTTGAGTTTCCTAGTAAGGAAGTTCTATAGATAGTATTTGGGAGTAGTCCATTCTTTCTCCTTTCGATGTTCCCTTATGTGTCCTCGATGCTACAGCAGTCATGCTATAATTTAGAACCTAACGATAATAGAGTAACCCGTCAATCAGCGGTGCCTATATTACCCACTTCTTCATGCCTAACCCTGTATATTGTGTGAACTCATGTCTCCTAACACGCTCGGTTCTAGACTCAACCTACTAAGATTTGCCCAATCGGCTTATAAGATCATGCTATATCAAGTATATGCCTAGCTTAGCTCTCTTAAATGATTCATGCTTATGATTCCCTTACCATAAGCCACCTTGAATGTTCCCCATGATGGAGGTGATGATCAAAATGGGTGCGCTCAAGGTAACTCCCTAGCCTCGCCTTAGGTGCCGAGTATGTAAAGTCAGGAAATGTAGTGATTAGTCGGGCGGGGAGTGCAACTTAACCCGCATGGTCATTTGATTGTGGATCTATATCCCTGAAGTTGAATTTTCCATATCTTCATTTAGTTATTCATGACTTACTTGAAGGTAGATGACACGTTGCAGTATTGTAAGTAAAGATCGGGAGAGATTTGATGTTGGAGGGTTTAGGTTTGAGAGTTTGACCAGTCAATATTTTAGGTTAACGAGCTCGGGCTTGGATTCTGGAAGTTCTATTGGTTTCGTATGGTGATTTATGGTTTAGTTGAGTAGTTTGCGGGGATCCCAAAGTGATTTGGGAGTGGTTTGAATCTTTGGTTGAGATGATGAGCTTTGAGAAGGCTAGGTGTGATCATGGTCAACTTGCGATCAAATAACCTTATATTGGTAACTTGATGATTCAACTAATTAAGGTGGGTTTAATGATTGGATTGCGTATTTTAGTTATGGTCGAAGGATTTCGGATGGGTTTGAATTGGATTCAATTATGTGCATATTTGGCATAGTATGAAAACCCAGTGGTTCAGGACTTCAAAATTCTTAGCGGGAATTGTAGGAGTTCGTTTGGTTTGACATGACTGATGGCGGCATTATAGCTCAAGAATGGTCGGGATCATCCTTGGTGGCCCGATGTAGAAAAGCTAGACCCGGTGAGGACCCCATTTTGGTAAGGGTAAGGAAGCCGTTCAGAAATTAGAAGGTAAGGGTCTTCTACAAGGGAGATGGTGTACTTCGATATATCGGGGTCACTAGTGTGTACTTGATGTTGATGCGTTGCAATCAAATGTTGCAAAAGGCCCACGATTCCAGGTAGTCAATACATCCGGTGCCACCAAGATATGCAGTGACTTACGGGAAGTCTATTAGTGGAATGGTATGAAGAAGGACATCACAGAGTTTGTAGCTAAGTGCTAGAACTGCCAGCAAGTGAAGGTCGAGCACAAGACTGATAGGTGTACTTCATGATGTCGGTATTCCACTTTTAAGTAGGAGGAAATAAATATGGACTTCATCACAAGGTTACCTCGCATATGTCGACAATATGACTCCATTTGGGTTGTAGTGACAGGTTGACAAAGGCCCGTACATTTTTCTACCGATCAAAACCATGGATACAGTGGAGGATTATGCCAAACTATACATCCAGGAGCTAGTTCAGTTGCATGGAGTGCCCACGTCCATCATATCGAGATAGAGGTACCAGTTTACCTCTCAGTTTTGTAGGTCGCTTCAAAAGGGACTAGGTACTCAGGTTAAGCTCAACACAACATTTCACCCGCAAATGGATGGTCGAAAGCGGAGCAGATAATTCAGACTCTCGAGGACATGTTGAGAGCATGCGTGATTGACTTCAAGGTAGTTGGGATGATCATTTTGCCTCTTGTCGAGTTTGCAAACAATAACAACTACCATTCCGGTGATCAGATGGCTCTGTTTGAGGCTCTCTATGGCGGATATGATAACCTGGTTGGTTAGAAGTTGGTGAAGTAGCGATGATAGGACCAGATTCAGTCCATGAGGCTATGGAGAAGGTTTGGCTCATGCTGGACGGAGTTGAAAACAACTCAAAGTCGCCAAGTCCTATCCGATGTGAGAAGGGAGAGAACTCGGAGTGAAGTGGAGGATTGGGTGTTTTTGAGGTGTCATAGGAGTGATGCAGTGTGGAAATAAAGGGAAATTTATCCCTCGTTATGTTGGCCCCTACCGAATTGTGAAACGGGTTGGCAAGGTGGCATATGAGTTGGAGTTGCCCTCGAATTTGCTTTACGTGCATCCTGTTTTCCATATTACTCTTAAAGTGTTGGGTGATCCAGCTCTAGTTGTCCCTGTGGACAGTGTTGGTGTGAAAGACAACCTTAGTTATGAAGTGGTTCCGGTGGAAATACTGGATGGTCAGGTTCGAAGGCTAAGAAATAAGGAAGCAACTTTAGTCAAAGTTTTGTGGAATAGTCAGCATGTCGAAGGAGCCACGTGGAAAGCCAAAGCAGACATAATGGTTAGATACCCATATTTATTCTCTACCGGCTCAGTTCCATCTTGGGGCATCAGTTTCCCCCATTACCTAATTAGTTTTCCAAGTTCAGTTCATCGTCCAAGTTTCTTTTATGTATATGGATGTATGTATAGTGTAGAATTCACTTCAGCTATGTGGTTTAAATTGGAGTTAGCTTCATTCTATTAGTTTCAACTTAAATGATCAGTATTTGAATATAATGATTGTAATTCTCTGCTTTTCTAAATGATTTCAACATTCAAGAATGAATGTTCCCAAGGGAGAGATATTGCCCAACACCCAAGAAGCCCAAAGATCGAGATCAAGGGAGTGAAAGGGAGAAAAAATCGATAATCTGGCATCATGTCACAGAACGATTCGTTTTGTGACCCACGAAATGAACCATGAGTCGTGAGATGACTCGTTATGAGGATCGGGGTGTTAGTAGGATTTTGGGGTTTAAAGGTCCCCACGGACATGACCACGGGTGGTGGTCAAGCCCCATGACTCATTGAGTCGGTCGTGGGAAAGGATGTTGAGAAGGAGAGAGATTAAAAATGGCAGTGTACCCTACAAAAGGTCCCCACGAGTCGTGGTCCAGTCACCATGATTCGTGGGATTGGGTCTCATGGTCAGCAAGATGGAATTTATTTAAAATTGAGCGTGCATGTGGCAGTGGGGACCACAACCCATAGTCACCGATGCCGAATCATGAAGTTCCCATGATGAGCCCAGAGCGAACCCTCAG
Organism: Datura stramonium; assembly: GCA_018107945.1. Lineage (NCBI taxonomy): Eukaryota > Viridiplantae > Streptophyta > Magnoliopsida > Solanales > Solanaceae > Datura > Datura stramonium. The sequence continues at coordinate 236,206 of JACEIK010000221.1, read as the reverse complement.
GCAGTGTACTTGACGGATGATGCTACGAGTCGTGGCTTCTGAAGTGACGAAGTCGTCTAGTCCCTCGTAGGGTGCGATCGATTATTTCACGTGAATTTAGTAAGGAATTTTCCATAATTTCTATGATCCTAAGGCCTAAACTACATCATTTTAAGTTATGAATGATGGGTTTTAAGAAGTTAAATTCATTTTAGGCCATTCTTCCTCATGCATGCAAAGTTAGAGAGTTAAAGAGGTGATCAAGCTGTTCTCCTTCAAGTTCTCTTCCATTCCTCTTGGGCAATTGAGAAGTGTATGAAGCAGCTATAATCAGGTATGTAGGGTCATGGTAGGTGTTTCCATTTCACACCCATGCCCAATCTCTCTTAATTTATGAATTTTTAATTGAAAATCTTATGGGGTTTTATCCTAAATTTTATGAAATCTTAATGATCTATCTATGGGTTATTACTTCTCATGTTTTACATCATATTTTACGAATCATGATTAGATTTTACAACTAATTCAATTATAAATTTATTGATTTAAATTTCTATTAAACTATGCCTAATTATGCATGTTCTATGATAAATCAGTTATGATTTTCACCTTTGGCTGTGTTCTTTAACCCATCATGATTTATGGTCTATGATATGGATTTACTCAAATGCCCATAAAAAAATCTATGATTTTATAAGCATATACATGATTTACAAGTATGGATGAACCTCATGATATATGATTTATAATTTTAGGCGACTCACGGGCCTTACCTCCATAGCTAGTTCACGTATTTACAAGCATTCCTATGATTATCATGATTTAACTAGCCCATGAATCTCGTAGATATTATACTATGAGCACTATATATGTTTGGGTGTAGTATTTAACACCGAGTTGGTTCGAGGCTCAGGTTTTGCCCCAAATCATGAAATACGTGCCACCGTAGGACTTATGATAGGACCTCCCTTGAGACTATCCTTTTTGACCAAATGGGGCCTTTCATGTGTGATATCACGCCCTTCATGGTTCTACCCTTGGAAAGAGTACAAACACCCTCAGCTAAGGATTTACAGGTCGGGCTCCATATTCTCATATAGGGTATGTCGGTTATAAGAATCTCCCATTATTTCTCATGGTTTATGCATGGTTATGTTCATACAGTTTTGGCTAAAGTCATGTTAAATAAAGTTCTTCTCTTATGATTATGCGCATTATGGTTAATTTACGAATGCTTTGAAAATCTTGGGACTTATATTACACTATGATATTTATGTTATGAGCATGTTATCTACTCTTACACACTTTTATATTTTAAATGTCCGTTTGCTTTTATTGCATACTCGGTACTTCCCACATACTGACCACATACTCTATGCTGTATCGTTTCATGATAGGCCCCAGTAATCAAACTCAGCCCCGTTCTTAGACAACCTTTCAGGTTAGCATCCCTACGCTTGTGGTGAGTCCTCATCTCCGAAGAGGACCATTCTTATCAAATTTCTCTATGTATGTTCCAATTTTCTAGACTTGTCAGGTTATGTTGGAGTTGTTGTTCCATCAACCCATCTGATATGTTAGAGGCTTTCAGACTGTGTGTAGTATTCAAGTGTTAGCATGTATAGTACGCTTCTCTTCCTATGTTATATCATGTTTTATACTTCCTCTATGTTATTACGTTGAAGTATTATTCTTTATTGATTGATTAGATGTATGCCACGCCATGGGTCGACTTGGAAGCTCTCAGGGATCCTTGTCCCGTATTGCAATCTCGGGGTCTACGTTCGGGTCGTTACACGGGAACTTCATAAGGTGTCAAACATGATATCACCATTCCCAGTTCTTTCTACCCTCGGATTAGAGTCGGGGAGTATTAGTATATATGTTAGCTTACCTGAATTGCTACTTAGTATTATACAAGGACAATAGTTAATGTTGGATTACGAAATGTACTAAAGATTGTAGGGAATTGGCAATTCTCACCTCCATCCCTTTATAGTTTGTTGAGTTTCATACCTTAGCCCAACCATGACATGAAATGGTTATTTCCTTCTTCCCAGCCTTTTCTTAGTACAATAGAGAGTGTAAGTATTGGCTATGTTGCCAAGTAAATAGTAAAGGAGGGATAGATCCGTTGATTCCTGGGGGGTGTTAGAAAAGTGGTCAAGACCCCTATTACTTAAATAAGCCACCTAGGCCTTCACTATAGAAAAAACCAGGATGGCAGGTAAAATTGCTAGGGCGGCCCAGAGTATGTGTGAGGATCATAAGCAATAAGACTCCCGAGTAATAGTAAAGCTTAGGTGGAAAGTGATTAATTCTACCGCAGTATATTGATGGCAGTAGTAGTACCCGGAGAATAATGGTGGCCCCCAACTTATTATATTGAGGACCAAGAGATTATATGATAGGAACGGCCCGAGGCGGGTCATGACGATATAGGTTAGTAGACTTGGCCGGTAATATCCTCGGTATGGTGCGTCACGGGAAAAATATCATGCCCGTGATACGCTTTACAACAGATTAGTCGTGTTTATCTAAGTATTTTATACATTTTCACGTAATTTTATATAAATGTGATTATATGTGCTAACCAACATGATTAGTCCTTGTTTTGTAGGTTTAATGATTTTTAGGAACTAAATCAGAAGTTGGTGAAGGAAGGATTTGGAGTCGGAAGCAACGGGCGAGATGCGCAGAAGGCCATGGCAAGGCTGGCCGCGCAGCATGCCACGTTGTGCGTGTTCCGCGTGTGCCCGTGCACGCCAATGCAGCATGCGCGCGAACAAAGCAAGAACGCACAGCATCAAGCGCGCCCGAGCCGTGTCACGGCAAGCCACCTCCGCGACAGGGACGTGCCATCGCGCTGCCCGAGCGTGACACGCCTGCCAACGCGGCGGTGCCGCCTAAGGTCGATCTTTGTGCACTTTCGAAGGCCTCCGCGTTTAGGCCGTGTCCGCAGGCAATGCTCGCGTTGCACTCCGTGACCACGTTAACTATTATTCGGGAAAAATTTCTACTATTATAAATAGCACACTTAGATTTATTTTCACATATTCTGGCCCAGGTGGGCAGAACGTGGGTTACGGGCGGTTGAGAGGACAAAATTCTTAGGGTTTCTCTATCTCTTTCTTCTTTCTTTCAATTTTTGTATGATTTACACTCATTTAACGATGTTTAATCCACCAAATGAGTGGCCTAATTTCACTTCTTGCTGAGGTTAGGAACAATTGTATTGAAATGTAATTGTTGATCATACGGTTTTCATCTTTTCTTTCATGAGACATTCTATTAATTCTTGTTCACTTCTTGCATTGATATCGGCCAATGTTAATGTATATCTAAAAAGTCGATTTCACTCGGAGAGCACGAAACTGGAAAGTTGTGAATTAATAGGATATGATCTTTTCTTGGTTTGGAAAATTGAGAATTGATTTACCTTCCAGGATAGAAATATACCTGAAAGTCATATTAGTCAAGTGTGGAATCAGGTTTTGTATGGCTAGAACATTTCTTCTTATCTCACGAAATGTAGGTGGAAGGTTCATGATTCTTAAGTTGGAGTTAAATACGAGAGTTTTTAATCCATAGGCATAAGTCCGACTACTTGTGGAGAAAAGATAAACCATGTTATATCGATCATTAATTTCTTTCATGTTCGTTTTAGCCTCGGCATACTCACATTCCGCAATTGGACTCACTTGTATATTTGTTTTAGCCTTATCATAAATTCGTCTAAAATATAAAAACTTTCTTTAACATTGTTGTCTGCATTTTAGAGTTACAGTAATTGACACTTGAATGATTTTGCCTGTAGTCCGGTCCTGTCCCAGGATCGATACTTGGCTTACTTGAGCCACTTACTACTTGTTCGACCACGTGCACTTGCGTGTAGTCATCCAAACAACCCGAACAAGTTTTGGCGCCGTTGCCGGGGACAGCGGTGGTAAAATTTTCTTAAGTGTTGGTTAACGAATTCTATACAAACGTTGACAACGTGTTACTTGAATTTTACTTTTTCAATATTTTGATTTTTTCGGATACCCTTCTTGACATGACATCGTGAAACACAAATGGTTTAAATGGTGAATACTCATATTGTGACAAACCTTTTCTGAATTTCGGAGGACATCACTGGTGGCAACATTGTAACACATGTGACATATGTGGTGGTCAAGATGGCCATTGGGATGGCTGTCCGAATGCATACTCCCGCCCGAGCCTCTACTAATCCCTTCTGTTGTTTTTGATTAATATAGGCATGCTGAAAATGAGGACTTGGGGCGCCAAGACCGATTAGAAGACATGCTGAAACAACTTTCGTTGAGCAATCGAAGAGATGAAGGGAGGCAATGGCCAACATTGATAAGTCGGGAAGGAGAATGCGAGAGGCTCACAAAGGATGAGCGCTAAATTCACGGAGATGATTGCGGAGGCTGAAGCTTGTGATCAATTGCAGGTGACAGTTATAGGCGATAGCCAAGAGGAATACAAGGAAGACAAGAGGTGAACTTTGGATGAAGCCCGACATTTTTAGAACCTCTTGAGTGTCCCGTGATGAGCTTATACTAGTAGAAAATATTCTTCAGGGCGGAGAAAGAGATAAGTATACCCATTTGACAGTACTGGAGAGATAGATGTTGATGCAGAGAAGAGGTATACAAGTAAGAGGTCAATTGCATTGCGTGCTCCAGGAACCAAGGTGCATTGGACCTCACTCGAAGCATTTCTACCTTGAGTTTGGTTGACGACATAGAAATAGAAAGTCTTCGAACTTATGGAGAAAATGTCAGAGGAGGACCAAGTCCATATATTCAAAATTTGCTGAGCCTAATAGACAAAATGACTTCACTTACGCAAGGGCAATAAGCGTCAAGGCAACATCTATTGTTTGGTCCTTTAATTTTCAGCACCACCGGGAGCATAAAAGGAAATTAGAAAAGAAATTAGGGTGAGATTCCTTATCCTCAAGGTGGAGGAAAAAGCGGTGAAATATGATACGTCGTGCCGCGACGTAAAATGAGAGCCCATTTGCAGGAAACAACCCAAGGGTACCACGGGTATCCATTTTAATTTCTTGCATTTTCTTGATTTTATTTATTTTTCATCTTTTGTTGTTTTGGTGAAGTTAAGCACAAATGGAAATTAAGTACCCTTGGAGGAGGAAGCTAGCAAGCATGGAAGAGAGAGAAAAAGTGTGGGGTCGAACACCCACCTGCGCAAGAGATTGAAGGAAACCATGTGGTTCGCTAGGCCTAAAGGCCTCGGGGAGTACTTCTCACCCTCGTTAAAATGTGAATTTGAGGCTTGAGGAAAATTTTAAAATTCTTGTGCTTAACGATTTGTGGAATGTGACGCGTGTGAAAAATAATTGAAAAAATAATAATAAATAAATAAATATTCTTGTGTGCGTTGAAACCTATGAATTCTAACCGATTTCGTATTGTGAGATGAATTTCGGGGTGACGGAGGGAAAAAAAGTGAGGATCGCAAAGGAAAAATCGGGTGAGAAAAAAAATTAAAAGGTGGCAAAACAGTGAGCCTGTGCGTTGGCTCCGTGTCACGGAGGAGGGCCTCCGCGTTACCCTCCGTGACACGTTGAAGGGAATTCTGGAATTTTTACAAATTCCGGAATGCACAGTAGCGATATTTCCGTGTCGCGGAGAGGTACTCAGCGTTACCCTCCGTGACACGTTGAGGTGTTTTCGCGTCGGTCACACCGGGTCACCCGGGTACCCCGCGCGAAAAACCTCCTTTTAACCTCAAAATCCTCATTTTCCCCCATTTTCCTCCCTCCCGCGACAAACACCCAATCCCCCCTTCCCCAACGTGGTACGGACCCTAGGCGAGTTTTTCGTCAACTTTTCTTCATATCATCGAAGTAGGTATGTTTCTAACTTCATCCCAATTCTTGTCGAATTTTTCGATTTTGAGCATGAGAGGTGAAGTAAACCTTGCCTAAGTATAAATTGAGCTTAAATTCATTTAAGTTATTGTTGATTGTTGTTCGTATTATACGTTGTTGATTATATGAGCGATAAATACATGTTGGATTGAATTTTTGCGAAATTGTTAGCTAAGGTTGGAGTGTGAATAGGAAGAAGTTGAATTGAGTTTTGAAATCTGAAAAATTGTTGGGTTGTGCATGTTGGAGTGAGTTAGTATGTGTTGTGCTTAACATTATAATGCTAAAGCGATGAATTTTGGGGGAACAAATTGGTTGAAATTGCATGAAATTATCGAATCACATAGAATTGGGGGTGGCAGGTTGGGTTGATTTTGCTAAGTGCTATAGGATAAAATGTTTATCGATGTTAATGTTGGAGTTAGCTGTACGAAGTCTGAGTAGTACATAGAGGTTATACCGTCGAATTCTCTGAATGCACAAGGCAATATTGTTTGTGTTTTTAGTTGTTTTAGTTTTTCTTGTTTGTGTAAATTAGAAATAACACCTTGTTCTTTGCCGTAATGCTGAAATGGTGGCTGAAGGCTAAGTGTGGGGTGGTCGAGCCTAAACCAACCTTGATCGAAGCTAATTTTAATTGACTGACATTAGGACTGTACGCTTTCTTTGGCTTAGGAACAATGGCGGCGAGCTAAGACAAAGGAAAGAGACGCATCTACTTCGGGCACCGGTAGAAAGAGGAATAGGTAGGAGCAGCAGTCCCAGCAGCACCAGCAGTTTCACTGACCAACGCCGTGTCTGAACGATGGGTGACTGACGAAGGAAGAAATGGTATGCCAAACATAAAGAGACAAAATACTTCCACTGAGGAGAGCGCATTGCAAGGGAACCGCACACGAGGAATTCCCAGGGGATTTGTACGGTGTATTGACATGGCAGGGCTGAATTTCATCTTTGAAGAGCCCAAGGAGTGCAATCTGCATTGATTCAGGGAGTTCTACGCCAATTGGAACCCGACACTGAGTCACACCGTCAAGATAAGGGGGACGGTTGTCACCTTTGAGCCTCACCACTTGAATTCCATATTGGGCACGAGACCACAGACAGCCCATGTACTCCGGCGGTTGAATATCACTCCACCTTACAGCGGATATCAGAGCGCACATTGTGTGGAGCCCGTTCGACAGCACGCTGGAGCAGGCATAAGGAGAGGGGCTACCATCAGACATTGCCCTACTCACGGATGAACGAGGAAGCCGGGATGCAAAATTTGAGAAGATAGTGTGTTCTTGCCCGATTCCGGTGCACATGACAGATGTCACGAGGATCGCGTATGCCTGGTGTATGCCCTGATGAAGGGCTGGAGATAAATGTCAGGGTGGTGATCATATCCGCCATGAACAGAGCCCGTTTGCATCAAGGGCACAAGTACAGGTTTGAGTTTCTTTGACCACGTTCTGAGGGGCTTTTGGATATGGAGGAAGAGGCCCTAGACTATATCCCGCAGATGGAGGCGTGCCATAGATGTCACAAAAGACTAAGGCACTGACACCACTCACGGGCAGTTCTCACACTAGCCAGCGACATGCTCAGGATGATCGGTACATGGCCCGTATGTTCAGGATGCGAATGCTCCAGGCATAGGCAGGAGACCGGCACGAGAGGATGAGTGTGGCAGCTCGGTCTAGATTACCCTTTCGGCGGAAAATGCTGCCAAGGCTCTATGTCGTGTAGGCCCAGCTTTGTAGAGCCCGTGGATGATGATGTCCCCGGCGATGAGGGGCACGTCGCGAGGATTCCGACGTTGAGTCGGAGGAGGACAGCGGGGATGGACATGGGGAACTGAAGACAACGGCATTAAAGTGGAGTACTTTGACTGATTAGGGAGTTTCACGCACCCACTTTTGTGTTTTGTTGAATGTATGAACACTGGGGGCGGTGTTCGGTTTTAAGGTAATGGGGTGAGGAATAGTTAGGTAGTGTTGTTCTGTCTTGACTTGTATGTAATTGCATGTTCTGTTGTTGTGTTCGAAAAAAATGTGACCTTGTCTTGTTTGTGTGTATGTTTCGTATTGCAAACCTCATGTTGAATTGGTTGTGCTGTTGAATGTTGTTAACTAGTGTGTAAATAGTTTTTGTCGAAATTATTGATATTTTAAAAAAAAAAATTCGTTAATTATTTTTATCATTTAGGTTTCTCGGAGTTTGTTTTCGGTTCTTTACCGAGAAGAGTCCCAGTGAACCGAAGTCGTAGTTAGGGACTGTTTCGAAGATGGATGGATGACGATCGTCTTGAGAAGGTAGTCAATAGGTTTTGGTTTTGAATCACGGCTAATTGATGCTTGATATTCTTGTTATGTACTATATATATGATTGTAAGATGCAAGTATATGTAGTGTTGAAGCATGCAAGTTTATAACTTTGTTTGAGACACTTAGGCTCTTGAATTTGACTCGATATGATTAAGGCTTAATGTTTGAATTCGTGTGATTAGCTGAGCAGAGTCTGCTGAATGTGTCTTGGGTGAGCATGTGCCATGAGTGTAAGGTTTTGAGTATTACGTACTGTGTGGAATGTCTAGAACTTGCCTGGTGTGTTTATAAAACTAAATGATGTGAATTGTAGGAGATGATTTAGGCATTTCTTTGAATGAACCTAATTTTTATCCCTCGTTTACCTACCTTGAAAAAAGTGTCCTAGTTAGCCACATTGAGCCTTGAGCCTATTCTTTGATAAATTTGCGCAACATAAGCCTAATCCTTTTTATTTCATTAACCTTAATTTGATCCAAAGCTCTTAAGCGCTTAAGTGAAAAATCTGAAGAGTAACGGGTAGAAGATTGAAAAGAAAGTGGAATTGTAAAAAGTTGAGAAGGTCAAGGTACTTGTGTGAAAATGGTTGATTATTAGTAAGGAGAAGAAAACAAATGAATGAAAAATTATTTATAAAACTCCTTACTAATAAGTTAAAAGATACTTACAAAAAGAAATGGGGAAACAAAAGAGGAAACAGAAAACTACCAAGGTTAAAAAAGGTGAAGCAGGGAAAGAAGTTCACCCAATGAGGGCGTGATGCATTAAAAGCGCTTGGGAAGATAGTCACTGTGCCGACCATAATAGTACTACCATCACTGAGTTACATTACAACCTGTTAATTCCTACGTGATCTTACATTCAGACATCCTCAAATTAGTGGAGTAAAACACTAAGGGCAAGCTTATGGTTATTACAGTTATTGATTCTTGGATGAGGGTAATTCTATTCATGTATCCACACATGTTGTGATGTAAATTGTTTGCGTGTGAAATTAAGTAACTCTCTTTCCATGAGGGCACATGTTTAAGGAAGGATATAATTCATGTAGGATCTCTTAATCCGTTGATTTGCATGAGTTTGCAAAGATTGAGAGTCGATTCTTGAGGTTAAGAAGTCTTAACATAGTTGTATTCCATTTCATTGATCAAATCATGCATGCTTTATGTTTAGCTTGTATCTTAAATAATCATCACCCAGCAGTAACTTGAATTATCTTGCTAATTAGTTATGTGTGAGACTTCATTTACATAGAATGTAACAAGGTTGTTCGAGGACAAACAAGGCTTTAAGTGTGAGGTTGTGATCACGGGCAAAAATATGTACCCGTGATCGCTTCCCCACAACTTGAATTAGTCGTGTTTATCTAAGTATTTTATACATTTTCATGTAATTTATTATAAATGTGATTATATGTGCTAACCAACATGATTAGTCCTTGTTTTGTAGAGTTTTAATGATTTTTGGAACTAAATCAGAAGTTGGTGAAGGAAAGGATTGGAGTCGGAAGCAACGGGCGAGAGTCGGCAGAGAGGCCATAGCCCAAGGCGCGCCGAGGCAGCGTGCCACGGCTGTGCGTATGCCGCGCCAGCGTGCCACCATTCCAGGCATGCGCGCGAACCAAAGCAAGAAACGCACAGCATCCCAGCGCCGAGGCCGTGTCACGGCAGGCCACCTCCTGACGACGGACATGCCATCGCGCTGCCCGAGGAGCGCGTGACACGCGCCAACGGTAGGGTGCCGCCTAAGGTTGTCCTTTGTGCACTTTCCCGGAAGGCCTCCGCGTTTGGGCCGTGTCCGCGAGGCAATGCTCCGCGTTTATCTCCGTGACCGTTGCTTGTTATTCGAGGAAGAATTCCTACTATTATAAATAGCACACTTGGTTTATTTTCACATGCATTTGGTGGAGCAAGAACGTGGGTTACGGGCGGTTGAGAGGACGAAAATTCTTAGGGTTTTTCTCTATTCTTTCTTCTCTTTCAATTGTTTGTATGATTTACCTCATTTAACGATGTTTAATCCACAAATAGTGGCTAACTTTACTTCTTGCTGAGGTTATGAATTGTTGTATTGAAATGTAATTGTTGATCATACGGTTTTTCATCTTTTCTTTCATGGTTGTTCTATTAATTCTTGTTCTTGCATTGATATCGGCCAATGTTAATGTATATCTAAAAGTCAGTTTCACTCGAGCACGAAACTGGAAAGTTGTAATTAATAGGATATGATTTTCTTGGTTTGGGAAAATTGAGAATTGATTTACCTTCGGGATAGAGAAATATACACGAAAGTCATATTAGTCAAGTGTGGAATCGGTTTTGTATGGCTAGAACATGAATTTCTTCTTATCACAGAAATGTAGGTGGAAGGTTCATGATTCTTAAGTTGGGTTAAATACTTAATCCATAGGCATAAGTTCCGACTAACAGCCGGAGAAAAGATAGCCATGTTATATCGATAATTAATTTCTTTACATATTCGATTTTAACCTCAGCATGCTCATTCATAGTTGAGACTCACTTGTATATTTGTTTTAGCCTTAGTATAAAATTAGATAACAAAATATAAAAACTTTTCTTTACATTGTTGTCTGCATTTTAGAGTTACAGTAAATTGACACTTGAGGTGATTTTGCCCCGTAGTCCAGTCGCTGTGGGAACGATACTTAGCTTACTTGAGCCACTTACTACTTGTTCGACCCGTGCACTTGCGTGTAGTCATCCAGACAACAGAACAGGTGCATGGGAACGAACCCAGGTGTCAACCTATAGAAGTAAGGGCAAGACATGAACATCAAGCTCTAGAGGAGAATAGAACCACTTCTAAATTTGTGAAATTTGATAGAGCTTGGAATAAAACCGCTGAATGTTGAGAAATAAGCATCAGGTTGACATTTGAGATAGTGAAATTTTAACCAAGAATACTATAATATCACCTCTAGTTGTAGAGGCGAAGAGGTAGCAGTACGGAGACTGTAGCCTAATTACATCCCGAGACAAGGCCCAGCAGAAAAGAGTCGTCGGCTTTTCGTGATAGTAGGGGCGGAGCTTGAGATCAAGAGGTCGACTTTGCATTCCAGATATGGAAGGGCTTTGTTGGTAGACTGTAGCAAAGGTATAGCATGCCCGTTATTCTCTCCATCAAGTTTGACAGAAATGTGAGGTTATAAGAGAGGTCTAGTGGTGGCATGGGAAGAAGAAGATATGGTTGAGTTGCGGCATAGAGCTCCAATGGCCCAGCCGGGAAAGGTTGAACATCAAGAATTGGGCGGGCTAATTCAGGAGATAGTCGTGCTTTGCTTGCGAAAGTGAGAACAGCAATATATTTTAAGTCACACATTTACCTCTTATCAGGCATGAATTTAACCTACTTGGGTCATTGTCAAAAGGCTAATGGGAATCAATCCATTTCTTACTTTGTCGGGACTATGTTTTTAGCTAAAAGATTATACTAAGTTGTATACTAAAGAAATAGTCATTACATGACATCCCAGTGTCTATCAGTTCTGATAGAGGGCACAACTCGTAGCTAGGTTTTGGAAAGGTGTCAGAATGGATTGGGCGCAGATTAGCTTGAGTATAGCTCCTCGAGATCGATGGACAAGTTGAGTTCACATTTGGACACTCGAAGATATGTATGGGTGTGTATGCTAGACTTTAAGGATGTTGAGATGACTATCTAACTCTTACGGGGTTTTATATAATAACAGTCACCATTTTGCAGTAAGATGGAGGCCTTATGAGGCTATATACGGACATAAATGCAGGTTCCCCATGGGAGAGTTCAGTGGTGAATCGAGTTAATGGGACTTGACAAGATTGAGAAAATCAGAAGAGGAGATTGAAGCATCTAAAAAAAATATATTAACATCTAAGATACCGACCCAGAATTCCTATTTCAATGTACGGCGTAGGGACGAGGTTGACGCGCGATGACCAGAGTATATTTAAAAAATTTCCAAGGGAGTTATGAGATTCGACAAGAAGGAAAGCCCAACCACCCGTTCATCGGGCCTTCAGGATCCTCCGTGAATCGGCCCATTAGCCTATGGGGTTGGAGTTGCCTTCGGGATTATAATTGGTTCATCCAGTTTTTAATGAATCAATATTAGGCAAGCGCGTAGGAGACCTTTTATCAGGATGTCCCAGTCGAGGATGCTCAGGTTACGGAAAGAGCCGTCTCACGCGGAGACTCCAATAGTTATACTATATTGTTAGGTCCATAGGGGCTATCTTGAGAACCAAAGATGTAGCCTATTAGAGTCTTATAGAGGAACAAAAATATAGAAGAGATGAATTGAAAAAGATGAGGATGATGTGAGGTCTAGATATCCTCAGTTGTTCCGAGCTCTACGGTAGTATATAGACTCGAGACAATTTGATTAAGGCAAAGATAGTTTTCACGTGTTGTATAGTTGCCTTTGTCGCTATTGTTATCCGTTGCTTACATATATGTGATGGAAGTACGTTATTGAGTTGCAAGTATACCAGCACTTGTGTTGAACTTTTGTGTGTTTCAGGTTTTCTAATAGTCCATATTACAGAGGAGACTCTGCCCAAATTTTCGGGCAAAGCTTAAAGTATAGAACCTCCTAAACTTAGATTATATTTGAGGATGAATATTCCTAAGGGTGGGGGGAGGAAGATGTTACACACTTAAGTAAGTTGTCATTATTAGCAGACGTGCGAGTACGCTTGTGATAGTTTCAGGAGCACGACACGTGCAGAAAAATGCCAGGGAACACACGAGTACATTATCGAGCAAGGAGAGTGGGGCCGGAGGCGGGGGGCGCACCGGGCACCACGCCGGGTAGCCCACACCAGCGCATGGGCTGGCGCGTCGCGCCCGTGTCCCAGCGCTATGGATGGTGCACTACCCCCTGCCATCAGCTCAAGTTTATATAGGTTAAGTGTGTAGATGTTGCTCACTTCAAAACATTTCAGCAAAGGGGATATGAACTTGGGGCAACATGGCTGAGCCTTTCCTCAAATTAGAGCCGGAGTACGCCGTGGGTGCTCCAAACATCAGTTCTTCTCAGGTAATGATTCCTAGTCCTACGAAGAATGTATCTATAGAGTTATTTCTTCAAAAATTGGCCCAGTTTGACGGAGTCTAAAGTAGAAGTTGTAGAAATCACTTATAATCTAGTTCCTAGCGTCTACAAGTGATAAGTAAGTATTTCTATCTTCTAAACTCTCAGAAATTCATGAGTTTTCAACTGAATTCGAGTAGATTACAAATGGTGGTCATTGTGAATATTCTTGAATGTGTTGCTTGTTGTTTTCATGGACTAAGAACAGAATTAATACATCAACGTAAGGCTATGAGTTGGAGGAATTCTTTGGTTCTTGGACTTGAGCAGGATTAGGCAAGCGAAATACATTAGTGAGGTATGTTAAGGCTAACCTATTTCGGCAAGTATTCACTTCGTATAATGATACAACCTATATCTTTGTAAGTAAGTTGAACATATATGTTGTGATTAGTTGCTACAAGCGAATGATTATATATGGTGGTTGCATTTACTCAAGGGCGAATTAAGGTTATATCATAATATTCGAAAATAGGAAAAGAGTACATAGTGTGATAAATTTTAGGAGAGTTATAGAGATTTTCCCTGGTCATTTGTTTACAGTTTAGAGGGATTCTGATGTCTCTCTTTCATACCCAAGCCTTAGAAGCCAATAGTGAGTTCTGTTAGGCCTAGCATTTAGGGTTGGACAACGTAGGGCTAGCTGGGTGATATAACTTTCTGTTTGACACCTATATAGAAAAGTAGCTCGCCCATAGGCCGTTGGCATACCTTGACACCTCCCGAGGCTAGAACCATGATAATTAGTCTTACCTTCAAGTCATAGGCACGGGGGGTTTCCCAATGAATCGGCGATAACTTGCCATGTGATTGGCTCACATCGTGTGTAAGCGGTAGACTTACCTATTGTTGTATAGGTCGCTCAAGAAACCACCCCAGTTGTTAGAAGTCTGATAGACTAGCTGATACCCTAAGGGGGAACCTTGTTCGTCATTAGACATGGGGCCAATGCCTCAGGCTAATCTTGCAGATGCCCACGTACATGTTATCGCGAAGGAATAAAATCCCGGAATATACTTGCCTACGGGGCTGTGGGTACTCGAGGAGCTATATGTTATCTGGACAGACCAAGTTGTCTTCTAGGGGACTAAAACCATAGTATACAATAATAACTTCCAGGCTAAATTATAGTAAGTTTGCACAGCCAGGAAGTTAGGGCCCTGCTTGCTTAGGAGCATGTTCGGTGTGAGCAGCCCTATAGTCGTTCTAAGTGAAGGATTTAAATAGTTGGTCTCCTGTGACCCTACTATTTTTCTTATGAGCTATCATCGTACTAGTATAGAAGCTTTCAAAGTATCACTTAGGTCACCCTGGACCTCGTCCTTTTATCTAAGCCCGGCCCGAGGTTGTAATCGCTACTAGGATCCTTTGGTCAAATGTAGGTACATGGGGTGTGCTGTAGCAGCTATATAAACTATTTTGGGGAAAATAGAGTTTCCATTAGGCCTATAGGGATAGGTACACCTTTCAAGTGATTCGATTTGATATTGTAGCATAGACCTGGTTGGGGTCGATCATATTTCATACCTCTCACCTTGAATAGCTAAGAGGCTGCTAGTCGTACGAACTGCTTATGGGAATATAAACAACATAGAGCTATGATGGTGCTAACACAGAGCTATGGAATTGCTTTGGAGCTAATCTGCTATCATTTCTGAGAACTATAGTACGCTTTCGAGCTACGAACTGAATTGCTTATGGAGCTATTAATTGTCTGGACCAAAAGAGTGAGCCTTATGTGCCATGCTGGAGTCTCCTGAACTCCTTCTATGCCAAGATAGCACTACTTACAAGGCCTTAGAGATACCAATAGGGGTATATAGACTGAGATTGGCGCTTGTTGGGGCTTATGGGGGCTCGGTTAGGTTAGATCGTGTTAATTGTACCTTCTAGGCTTATAGGGCTAGGTTAGGTTCTTGTTTGTATACTCTCT
Source organism: Datura stramonium (assembly GCA_018107945.1). Classification (NCBI taxonomy): domain Eukaryota; kingdom Viridiplantae; phylum Streptophyta; class Magnoliopsida; order Solanales; family Solanaceae; genus Datura; species Datura stramonium. The sequence continues at coordinate 220,985 of JACEIK010000221.1, read as the reverse complement.
TTCTGGTTATATCTTATGAATGTATAATCGTACAAATTAGCTCTGATTTGTATGGTTGTCTACTAGATCTGAGCTATAGTTATGAAAACTTACAGGTTAACTTTTGCCCCTTTTTGCTGATTACTTTCCAGTTCTTTATAGCTTTTATTCAGTTATCATTATTGCCTTACATAGTCGGTACATATTGTACTGACACCCATACGTAAGTGCTGCATACTTGCCTGCAAATTTAGCAACGAGTTTGGGACCTCGTACTCGACTATTTAGAGTCAGTGATTAGTCAGCTCCTTTCATTCCAGGTTGCCAGATAGTAGAGGTTTGCTATCTTTGTTATATAGTTTTGGGTAGGCCGGGGCCCTGTCTAGACCAATATTTCACTCTTAGAGGCTTTCAAACTACAGTCTTTAGTTCTAGCTAGTTATGTGTTTATTGTGGCCGTGTGGGGCCTATATACATTATATTTTGTATGTTTGCCGTGTAGGGCCCTAGTTTTGCTATTTGTTAGCCTTGTCGGTTGTAGTTTATATAGAATTTCCCGCCTTCATTTTGTTATGAATTAGACAACATGGTGGTCTTGCCGTCCCGCATAGGATCCTCTTATTATCATGATTGTTGGTTAGCTGTCTTATACAAGTTATATGTTGCGGCCTAGTCGATCCGAGGCTATATTTACAGCCGAGATATAGCCGTTTGTTTTCTTGCTATGATCATGGCATGCACCGGAGAATTGCATGTGTCCAACTAGGTCAACTGAGTCGATATGGCATTAGGTGCCAGTCATGCCTCCCAAGGTGGGGCGTGACGCCTATCCCTCTAGGTCTCCTCTCCATCTCCTTTAGCTTCTCCTCCTCGATCTGCTGGGCATGAAACATGAGTGAGATATCCATGTCAGCACTAAGCATAGCAATCCTACACTCCTTGACCACTATATTTGAGACCCCTAACTCAAACACTCTGCTCCTGGGCCATCGGCTCGACAACCATCTCGGAGCATACTTTGAAAATAAATGAACTTCAAAGCCCATACTCTGAACTGATATATTATTCTACGCCAGTTAATGAACTCAATAAACTTGGCTTTCGCTCATCTCCCGAGGAAGAACCTATCAAAGGCTGTCACAAACTCATCTAGTCACCAGAAACTACACCTGCACTATGACCTACCTTCCACTGTCCAAACCAAATGTGAGACACCCCCTTTTAGGTTTGGTAGGAGGTTAAATGCATTTCCTCTCTTGAAACCCATAATTTAGGGTAATGGATCTCCTCAATAAACTCATGGATCCTCGTCAACCTTGGAACCGTGAAACTCTGGCGATTCATTCTGGTGAAGTTTTTCACTCTCGCGCCCACAACACCCTCATTGAGATTAAGCGGTTCAACTACCTATAAGTTAACCTATCATTCATAGCCTGGGCCAATATCTAGAAAGCATCCTAACTCGATGTGAGTCACTTGCTCATTCAAAGGTCCACTGGAGCTGGTGGGACGTTTGATGCCCATCCCTGCCATTCCCATTGCCATTGCCATTTTTCATTCCTTCTTTCATTAGCTCGGGGAGGCATATTTCTTCAAACACGGATAGCACGAGTTAGTGAAGAAGGGCAGAGTTGAACTTCACACGACACAAATCATGGAAGAAGAAAAGTTTTCTAAAACATTTTGTAGCCTCCTCCTCATAAGTGTGGCACACTTGCTTTTACTCATGAAAAAGACTACACTCAATAAGGATTTCAGACACCCTAGAGAACACCTAAACCTGAAGCTCTGATACCAAGTTTGTAATAACTCAAGCTTGGCCCTCATATATGTACACTGGACCTAGAATGCTGACCCCAACGTCATTATGAAGGGAGTGAGTTTAGAACACACTAAATGGCCTAGGTTGAGGATAGAAAGGTATTATTCTGAGATATAGTAAAAAATTTAATATTGGGGAGTGGTTTGAGAGTAGGATTTGGAGCTACTAGTTACGGGGGACTAATGTGCTGTGACTTTACGGCACTTTCGACACTTAAAACCAAGAAAATATGCAAATTCCGAGTATGTTTATGTATATATTATGTGTTTGTGTTAAGTGTTTCGCAGAAAACCAGGTCTTGTACGTGAAATGGGAAACATAAGGCAGAAATGGACCAAAATGCAGGCTGCTACCCGGGTCACATGTCGCGTCCCAATGAATGACTCATTCCTAGAGTTGTAGCCAGAGAAGGTCAGGTCTTTTATGAAGAAGAACCAATGCACCTAATGAGTTGAAGGAACGACTCGTTACATCTGGTAAAGATTCGTTATAGCGATCATGGAGACTAGGAGAAATTTTTGAAGAATGCCCACATAAGACAATGAATGGCGTAGCAGGTTGTGGGGTAACTTGACGACTCGTCATGAATGCTGAGCATCCGTTAAGTGCACTGGAGGATTCGGTGATCCGCTTAAGCACGAGGGACCTAACGACTCGTTCAAGGCCTAACAGGTCGTTAGGTGACCCTTCACGGGGCCGGACAAGTTGGCGGAACAACTCAATTTCACTTGCCACGACTCGTTGGGAGACCCAATGAGTCATTACTTGGCCTGTTACCACTACCGACCTGGAGTTCGTTTTTAGTTAGGAAAAGTTTGTTTGGAACTGTAAATACATTATTTAGGTTTATTTTTCGATCACAGTTTATTTTACCACTTTTCACGTAAATGTTAATGTTGTTAATGATCATTCTTGGTTCAGAAACAAAGTTTGTAATTTTGTTATTGATTTTAGAATCAACAACATTGAAGTTTGTTCATCGGTTTTGGTGTTTTATTCCAATTCACATGGTTTTATTCTACGAATTCTTTGTAAGTTACAATTATGATTTCGTCTTTATTTTGTAGTTGTGATCATTCAAATATGAGTAGCTAAACCCATAACTAGGGTTGTGGGAACCATGATGAATTAACACACATAAGTAAAAATACTTAGTGATTCTTGAACGGGGTTTGTACATGTATTTTATTTCCCTTCATTTTAATTATTTCTTAGCGGTTACAAATGTTGGAATTTTCCTTATTCTTACTTACCGGATCAAGGGTGATGAATGGGAAAAGGGATTAGCAACGGAGATAGGAAGCTATCAACCCTCATCTAATAACGACCTTGTTTGAAATAGCTAATCCGATATTAAGGGTAAGGGTTAATTAAGCGTACACCCGTATACGGAGCCAAGTTGTGTGGTGATAATCATCTAGATAGAGGACCAACCATTTGGGATGTATTTAACTTACCAATATTGCATGCTAAACACCGAATAAATTACTAGTATAAAAAGCCTTGTAGTTGTAAGTCATAGGGGAACACAATCCTCGTCACTGATGGGAATACAACTGAAGTGATTTAAACATTTACTAGTCTTTACTCTTGTTTATTATTTTGTGTTTTGAATCTTTCCCCTAGGAAATAGTAAGCCAATAGTATTAGCTAAACGCATTAACTCAAGTTATCATCATATTCCTCGTGGGATTAGACTCCAACCTAGATGGGTTCTATATTTGATATCGACCGCACATATCTCATTCACGAGGTGTAATTTGGGGGTATCAAATTTTGGCGCCATTGCGATCACGACTTAGGCTTTGTTAGTAATGTTTGGTTTACTGTTGGTCCTTATTTCCTTTTATTTTCATTTGCTGTTTTTGTTCTTAAAAGGTCTTAGGTTTTTGCATGTCCAGTACTAGGAGCCAAGGAAAATCCCTGGTTCAAATTGATCACTAACTTGAATAAACAACTGCGAAATTTGAGGAGAATGGCCAACATACAGAGCAGAGACAGTGGAATAGGCTACAACCAGGATGTTGGCTGAGGCAAGCTCAGGCAAGAGATAGAGAGTTATGAGGTTGCTGAAGAGCAACACCTAACTGCCCAGTCCCAGCGAGCTAGAAGGAAAGGAGTCGGGCAATGGAGGCACCGGTGATTCAATGATGATGATGATGCTGATAATGATGAAGCTGGTGCCACTGTAGCTATTGTGCCTCACCCTTTGCCTGCTGGGGCAAGATTTGCATTACCAGTGCTATGATCCAGCTGCTCAACATGAAGGGTATATTTGCGGGTCATGAAACTAATGATGCACATACTCCTTGACTAATTTCATTAGGTATCTGCAAGGCATACAAACAACCGGGAGTGATTCAGGATGCGATACAACTGAGGTTATTTCCCTTTTCAATAGGGGAGTAAGTTAACGCTCTGGTTGGTTGAACTGCCTAAAAATTCTATCACTATATGAAGGGAGTTGAAAAGAGCTTTTCTTGAAGGTTGTTCCCCACCATCACGATCTTTGCAGCTGAAAGATGAGATATACAACTCAGGCAATTAATTCTAAGGAATTTCACGAGACATGGTTGCGGTTCAACAAGAAGCTCAAAAAGGTGCCCAACCACAGGATCCCAGAAGATACATTGTTGGAGGTCTTCTATAGGTCTCTAAATGCTAACACCAAGGCGGTGGCTGATACCGTGTCTGGTGGAATATTCATAGGTCACACTTATGCTGAAGCTTGCTGAGGTACTTGACAGGAGTCCACTAAAACCAATTGCGCATGGCAACACAAGAGAGTTGGAGACTTCCTTTATTGGTACTTATGGTAGGTATGTATGCGGAGCAGAAGGAGGATGAAGAGCGAGATTAGATATTGCTGAGATAAAGACCAAAGGCGGTTTCTTGCTAAGCATTTAATGGGAGCTGGGGCTAAAAGGCCGAATGCTGTGGGTTCTCAGGGTAAGGCCCTGAGAAATGATGGTGGCGAATTAGAATCTGAGGAGGAAGAAAATTATCTTAATGATCAAGAGGCGGGTTTTAGACTAACATCCAAGGTCTAACCAAGACTCTTGGGTCAACTCAGGGAACCAAGGTCAGAACTTCTACAGAGACATGAGTACAACCAATGCCAATATAGAGACAATGGAGACTGGAAAAAGCGTGAGGAGTACAAAAATGACAGAAGCGGTCTATATGTTCCTCCAAGTAGCCGTGAGCTAGAGTCTAATGGTTCAAGGGTGGAGAGACATATTTGTCTAAGGTACTAATACAGATGGTGATAGATGGCCATGTCAAGGATCTCGCTGATATTTCTAGTATGAACCAAAAAGAGTGGAATCATGCCATAGCCATTAAGCGAATTGACGGCGGCTTAGTGGATATCATTGCACATAATTGACGAAGAGCATGCTTCCCAGTAATATAGTTCTAAATTTGAAAAATAACAGTCATTGCATGGTGGTCACTACTAGGAGTGGGAAGGCGATAGTTGATCTCCGAGCCGGTTGTGATCGATGAGACGAGTATAGCCCTTAAAGATTGATGATATGATGGAAGATTTCGAGGATCGAGACTTTGGTTGATGATTCGGTAATTGAAGACCACTCCTAGTGATGCAAAGGAAGATAGATCTATCAAAGAAGGAGAAGGAGGAGGTACCGTAAAGTCACCCCTATTCCTCGACCTCCTCCCCCTTTTCCATAGAGGTTGAAGAAGAGGTCGAAGATGGGAAGTATACCATTCATTTCGAGGTTGAAACAATTGTCACCTGTGAACATCCCTTAGTCAAGGCACTTGAGCAGATGCACAACTATGCTAAATTCATGAAGGACCTTGTCACTAGAAAGAGGACCGTAAGCTTTGAATCTGCAGATAATTTACGCCACTGTAGTGAAATAGCATATCGTTCTCTTGTTCAGAAAAGGAAGACCCTGGGGCTTTCCTCATAGCATGCACTATTGGAGCCTTTAATTTTGCTAAGGCATTATGTGATACGGAGTGCTAGTATTAACTTGATGCCATTAGTAGTGTTTAGATAGTTGGTCTTGAGATCTCCCAAACCATAGAGCTACAATGTGACTTTTAATGTCAAGATCGCACAGTAGAGACAAATCCGAGGTGGGAATTCTCTATGATGTTCTAGTGAAGGTAGAGTTCTTTATATTTACATGGAAATTTTGTCATTACGGGCGTGAGATTGATTTTGAGGTCCCCATTATCTTGGAGCGACCATTCCTTGCAACCAGATGTGCTCTTGTAGATATGGAAACCGGACATCTGAAATTCCAGTTGAACAATGTGGAGGTGACATTCAATGTATGCCGATCCATTAAGAAGAAAAATGACATGAGGGTGGTCTCAATAATTGATGTTATGGAACCTGAGTTTCCAATTATGACCATTGAGGAGTTAGTGACTCTTGAGGATTTAGAAGCAGTTTTAATGAATGTTGGTGCTGAGAGATCCATGGGGGTGAGGAGATAGTGTGCACTTGCTGGTATGGGGTCGCACCTATTCTCCAAAGAAGATTGATCTTGGCCTTTGCGAGGAGTCGGGTGACACCAGCGGCCAAGCCATCTATTAAGGAGCCTTCGGTATTGGAGCTCAAGGCACTCCCGTCTAACTTGCGGTATATATTTCTGGGAATCGGTAATACTTTACCTGTCATTGTTGCAAGCCCGACTTGGAGGAATGGAAAGTGGAGGCTTTGGTCTCCATTTAAGAGATATAAAAAAGCCATCGGGTGGACCATTACAGACATTATTGGAATCTAGCTGGTATTTTCACCTGCAGATCTAGCTAGAGAGCCAGATTGTATTCCGAGCATTGAGCATTGATCTTGGGCACATTTATATACCCAAGTGATACTCAAATGCGTCGTTTTGTCTTGTTTATCTAACAATGTTTGTACATTCTCATGTAAATTGTAGGAAAGTGTGAATATATACTAACCAACATGATTAGCGTTGTTTGCAGGAAAAACGTACTTTTATGAAGCTAAGATGCATATTTAGGAGGAATCGGAAATGGACTGGAAGCGTCAAGAAATGGCCAAGAAAGCAATGATTAAAGGGGCTCCGCGATGGAGCTGTGTCACGCTGCCATCGCGGATGCATTCTACCCGGAGGATTAAATTGTAACAATTCCAGAAGGTCAGCGTTCGTGCCGTGTCATGTTGGACCTAATTACTGGAACTTGACATTCCAGTAAGGGTACGCATTTGTGCCGTGTCACATTGGTCAAGCTCCGCGTTGCATACCGTGCCGGTGGGGTTAAATACAGGCGACCAAATTCCGGAAACTCGCGTTTGCACCGTATCACGGAGGCGGTGCTCCGTGATGCACTCCGTATTCACCGTTAGCATTTGGGAAAAGAATTCCCACCAGTATAAAAGAACACTTAGGTTCATTTTTAATTATTCTGACTTGGTGGAGCAAGAACGTGGAGTTCTACAAGGCAGTTGAGGCCCGAAAATCTTAGGGTTTTCTCTATCTCTTTCTCCTTTCTTTCAATTGTTGTATGATTTACACTCATTTAATGATGTTTAATCCACAAATGAGTGGCTAATTTCACTTCTTGCTGAGTTAAGAACATTTGTATTGAACTGTGATTGCTAATCATTTGGTTTTTTCATCTTTTCTTCCATATGGTTGTTCTATTAATTCTTGTTCTTACTGCATTAATGTTTGGCCAATGTTAATGTAAATCTAAAGTCGGTTTCACTGAAGAGCACAAAATTGGAAAGTTGTGAATTAATAGGATATGATCTTTTCTTAGTTGGGAAAATTGAGAATTGATTTACTTGAGGATAGAAATATAGAAAGTGAAGTATTGATCAATCACGGAATCGGTTTGTATGGCTAGAACATGAATTGCTTCTTATCACGAAATGTAGGTGGAAGGTTCATGATTCTTAAGTTGGAGTTAAATACGAGAGGTTTTTAATCATAGGCATAAGTTCGACTAGCAACCGGAGAAAGATTAACCAACTTGTATCGATATTAATTTCTCTACATGTTCGTTTTAGCCTCAGCATGCTCATTAATAGTTCATACTCAAGCTGTATATTCATTTTAGACTTAATTATAGATTAGAAACAAAATATAAAAACTTTTCTTTACATTTGTTATGCTGCATTTTAGAGTTAGGTTAATTGACACTAGATTTGCCCCGTAGTCAGTCCCTGTGGGATCGATACTTGGCTTACTTGAGCCACCCACTACTTGTTCGACCACGAGCACTTGCGTGTAGTCACATCCGAGCCGGCCGAACAAGTTTTTGGCGCCGTTGCTTAGGGGACGCAATTGGCGAAATTTTCTTAAAGTGTTAGTTTACTATTTCTTTATATTAGTGTTGACAACTTGGTCTTAGCTTGTATTTACAGATATTAAATTCTGTTTTGAACACTGGCAAGGGACAAAGAAGGCAGTGGACCCATCCTTAAATTTTGAAAGACAATTCCATCGCCAACGGAAAGCTCTAGAGAAGGCAGTTTCTCAGACAAGCAATCCTGGAGCAACCATATAATCCACCACTTGTGCGGGCACGTATTGGTGCCCAAGGAAATGGCAGCCAGGCAGGTTCGCGATGTGGCAATCACATGCTAGCAATGTCACATCTAGCATTCGCAAACTACGAGCTAGGAGGGAGGTTCGAGCTTAAACAGAACATGGTGCAATTGCACACAAGCGGGCAGTTCTGAGTCTCCCTCGAGGATCCACAACAACATCTTCAAACATTTTGGAGATAAGTGCCACCTACATTCCGCTGGAGTGTCAACGAGATTATGTCGAGGCTTATATTGTTCCCATTTTCACTTTTGGGAGAAGCCGAAAGGTGGTTGAAAAGCTGAGCCACCCATTTCTATCACCACGTAGGATGATCTTACAAGAAGTTCTTGATCCAGTTCTTCCCATCAGGTAAAACAGCGAGACTTAGAAGTCAAATTCTAAGTTTTAAACAAAGAAGGAGAATTTGTATCAAGCTTAAGAGAGAGATTCAAATCGCTGTTGCGGGATGTCCTCATCACCATCAATCCAATGATGTGCTGGTGCACACTTTTTATAGAGGTTTGGAACCCCACCCAAAAATTTTGCTGGACTCAGTAGCTGGGGGACAAGCATTAGAAAAGACTTATGAGGAGAGTTTGTATACTTTGTTAAATCGTATTTCGCGGGTAATGTCGGAGTGGAATGCGGACTCTTCAAGAGGAGGAGCAAGGAAAGCAGCTGGAGTCTTAGAAGTGGATGGTTTACAGCTATCGCTGCTGAATAAGCTGCGTTGCAGAATCAACTCAACACCGCTTCGGTAACATGGCATGAATCGGCCTCAAGCCCCGGTAGATGCGGTGCGCGCGAGATTTGGTGTGAGGTATGCGGGGAGTAATGAACACTCAGCTGAGTGTTGTGGAGAAAATCCTGACTCAGTGAAGTTTGTCGGTAATGCACAAAGGAATAATCACCAAAAGTATGGTAACAGCTACAATTCTAACTGGAGGAATCATCGAATTTCTCTTGGGGTAGCAACAACCATCGGGCGAGTTCAAGTCGGCGCAAAGGAATCAAGGAGCGCGCGGGAACTATCGATCGCGATACGAAACAACAATGCTCCTCCTCCGCCACCATCACCCAGCATTGAGGAGATGTTCAAAACAATGATAGATAACCAAGATCAATTGCAGGATGACTAGGTTAAATTGGCAGCCGATGTTAAGAACAATCGGTTAGCTACAAAGGCATTTGAGTACCGGTTGGAGCAGCTGTTTAGACCCAAAACACAATGCCTAGAGGAGGACTTCCTATCGACACGGACCCCAACCCCAAGAGAGTGAATGCAGTGACCACAAGGAGTGGTTTGCAGCTTAAAAGTGGAACCGAAAGACCACCTCAATAGTCAGGGCAGCGAGAAACGGAGAAGGAGCAAAGTGAAGAAAGAAAAAAGATCTTAGAACAGGAAAAGACCTCCACCCCCGTTCCCTCAACGATTAAAAAAACACAAGGCGTGTTTCAAAAAAGTTTATGGAGGTTCTTAAACAGAGTACACATTAACTTACCTCTTGTTGATGTTTTGCGGGGAGTGCCGAAATACGCAAAGTAGACGTGCCCCGCAAATTATGCGGGTCGTGCAAGTAATATAGTGGCTCTTTTTAAGAACCGGAATGTCGAACCCACGGGGACTGGACCCATTCCTCTAACTGCCCATTTCTAATTTTTGATCTTAAATATCTAAAGTGTTGGTGATAGACATTTTCGTTTGAGATAAATTAAGTCTAAGTTTGGGTCAACGAAATATTCCGAAAGTGCTCTAGGAGCAACATAGGGTTAAAACCAATTAATCATGCAATAATACGATTTGCAATGGAACAAGCATGGTACTATCAATTGTTATTTCACATAATTAGAATTGTCAGGTTTATGGTCTTTCGAGCCTCTAAACACGGCAATCTAGCCTCTTATGCATCATTGTGAGCGAGGAGTTTAATTTTCTAGTCGCGGGCAATCAATTATTTTGTGGTTTACGGGAAACGATTAGGGACTTTTTCGTCGTCTAACCATTTAACGCAACTCAACCACGCACACCTACTTCTTCGAGTGGTGATGTGACATCTAGAGATTGGTCTTTGCATAACCCCCGTGTGTCAGCCAAGCAAGAATTATTAGGTATATTTCTATCCAAACACGCAACCTCTCCCGAGATTACTTCATGCTCCCCACATTCTCATGTCCTGACCTAGGTAATGCCTTCTCAAGCTATTTCCCAAGCTAACAATATGCTTTTATGGTGATCAATCATAAAATAACCAACAAATCAGAATGCAAGACGAAACAGCAATCGTAACTCAATTCCAAAAACAATATCATAGAATTACAATCATAATTCATGTCTTCAACCCTAAGAGGAAGGGTTCTTGCCATTCATGTTAGTAAAACTACGTTAATCTACTCCTAATCTACTATTAATCTACTCCTAACTACATACTTACATGAGATCGGTAGATGAGAAGGAATTTGACAAACGCTAGCTGAGTTCTCCCACTTCTCCCTTCACTCTATGCGAGTTTTCTTAATAAAATCGTGACCAAAGTGAAAATAAGAGCTAAGGGTCCCTATTTATAGTAAATGGGCTTGATGCATAATTTGGCTGTCGTGGAACGGCTCCGTGTCACGGAGTGTATCGCGGAGCACTGCCTCCCGTGACACGGAGAGCATCGCGAACTCACTGGAAATCAACCCGAAAATCGACTTCGGCAGAACCTTGCGCGATAACGTGGCACTGCTTGGGCAGCGCGTCACCCCTTCTTGGTCGCGGAGCCTCATGCCGTGGCACATTGCCAATGCGCAGAGCTGTTTTGCAAACAGCCTGCCTGCCGTGGCACTGCCGACACTTGCCCGGTGGGCTGTTTTGGGCCTCCTCTTTGCCGACGTTCGCACGTTTATTCCTTCTCCAAGCCCTAACTTCCCAATTCATGATTTAGCTCCTCAAAGTCATCAAAAACCTACAAAACAAAGGCTAATCATGTTGGTTAGCACATATCTTCACTTTTTATAAAATCACATGAAAATGTATAAGATACGTAGACAGCACGACTAATTTAAGCTATTAAGCGTATCCACGGGACCCTATGTTATTTCCCGTGATCACAAAGTACATAAAAGGACATCGTGGCGAACAAAAGCAAGTTGAGTCTGCCACGGTGGCTCTTACGGAGGAAGTGCGCTTCCCGGATACAAAAGCAGTGCCCACAAAGCTCAAGGACCCTGGGAGCTTTAGTATACGAATTACTATTGGGCAAAGTATTCGAGCTCGCGGATTATGTGATTTGGGAGCGAGCATTAACTTGATACCGACCTCGGTATTCAAGAAGTTGGGGCTAGGGAGTCCTAGACCAACAACGGTGATCTTGCAGCTAGCAGATCGTTTCCTTGGCAAGACCATATGGTATTGTGGAGGACGTGCTGGTGCAAATCGTCTCCATATCTTCCGGTAGACTTCGTTGTGCTGGACTTCGAGCAGGCTGGAAGTCCCATTTTATTTTTGGGACGTCCTTTCTTGGCGACCGGGAAAGTGTTGATAGATGTAGGCTGAGGGCAGCTAACTATGCAAGCACACGACAAGGTGGAGGTTTCGTGTGTACAAAGCCACCAAGGCTGCCGGGCGTATCCTGCAGGAACTCTCGGTGATCAACGTGCCCAGTCGAACCGATGTTGTTGAGACACGAGTTAGTGGGAAAACCCACGACAGGAGGTAAGCGACAGGGAGGTGAGGGCGTGTTAGAATGAGAAAACGTTCGTCACCTTAGGGAGCGGAATGAGCGTGAATGACGTTGAGCCGCGGCAGTAAACCCGGGCGCTGCACGGGGAGGCAGCCCGTGATTTTTGTTATCTTGTTAATATACATTAGTTAAAAAAATATATATATATATATATATATATATAAATGTAAATATAAAAAAATATTGGGTTGTGTTTTTCCAAACACAGGATTCTAACCGATTTCTTGTTGTAGATAAATTTCGGAGTTGATCGGAGGCGAGAATGCAAAGGATCACCAAGGGAGAAAAACGAAGTAGAAAAAAGTGAAAAGTGGCAAAACGGTAGGCCCACGCGTCGGCTCCGTGTCACGGAGGAGGGCCTCAACGTTACTCTCCGTGACACATTGAAGCAATTACGGAATTTTTACAAATTCGAAACGCTGTGATAACAAAATATCCCACGGAGGGTGCTCCAGCGTTACCCTCCGTGACACGTTGAGGTGTTGTCCGCGTCGGGTCACATGAGGTCACGAGTAACCCGCGCGAAACCCCTACTTTTTAACTCCGATTTCCCCTCATTTTCATCATTTTCATCCCCTCGCGACAAACCCCCTAAAATCCCTTCTCCCTCAACGTGCCATGGACCTAGGCACATAATTTCGTCAAGTTTTCTTCCGTTCATTGAATTCAAGGTATGTTCTTCAACTCTATCTCAATTTTAGTCTAATTTTTTGATTTTTAGCAGGAGACGTATAAACCTTACACTATGTAGAAATTGAGCTTAAATTCATTCAAGTTGTTGTTGATTTGATGTTAAGTAATATCATTGTGATTGTATGAACGATAAATACATTAGCTTGATCGAATTTTTGTGAAATTGTAGCCTAGGGCTTGAATTTGAATCTATGAATAAATTAGGAAAATCTAGTTGAATTGTGCAATTATTATTTGGGTTGTGTATGTTAGGTGAGATGAGTTAGTTGTGCTAACTAGTAATATGCTAAAAGACCGGCCAGTTTTCGGAATTATTGAAATTGTGATATGCAAGAAATGGGTGAATTGCATAGGTTTGTGTAGATAAATAGTTTTCTTTTTTCTTTTTCCTTGTTAAATGCGTATAAAAATGTGATGCGATGGTAATGTTGTGATTAGGCATGCAGTCTGAGTAGTTCAAAAGAACTTACACCGTCGAATTCCCTGATTGCACAAGGCATGTTGTTTGTGTTTTCTGTTTTTTTTATGTAGCAAATTAGAAATAAGTATGTTCTTGCTGTATCTTGTAATTGTGCTAAAGACTAAGTGTCGGTGGCTAGCTATGACCCAGCTTAGTCGAAGCTAATTCTAAATTGACCGACATTGGGACTGTCTGCTTTATTTGACAGGAACGATGTCGGCGGTAAGACAAAGGAATGGGTGCATCTACATCGGGCGCCGGTAGAAAGGATCGAGCCAGGGCTTGTGAGTCAGCGGCACGCGCGGTTCCGCGAGGCCACGCCGACAATACGAAACCCGATGGGTGATTGAGGAAGGGAAGAAATGGTACACGAAGCATAAGGAGAACAAGTACTTCCCTGAGGAGCACATTGCAAGGGAGCCATTAGCACGGGGTTCCCTCGAATTGTCCACCAGTGTCTTGTCGGGTGAGTTTCATCTTTGGGAGCTAAAGTGCAATGCACTTGATTCGAGTTCTATGCAAATTGGAACCCGACACTCCGCCGTCACACCATCAAAATAAGGGGCCAAATTGTCACTCTTGAGCCCCATCACCTTAATGCCATCTTGGGCCTTGAGAACACGACGCCCATGTACTCGGCGGTGAGCCTTCACTCCACCATATGCAGATATCAGATGCACTTTGTGTGAGCCCGTTCGACAGCACGCTGGAGCAGGCATAGGAGAGGGCTACCATCAGACACTACCTACTCACAGATGAACAGGGAAGCTAGAATGCATTTGAAAGAATTGTGTGTTCTGCTTGGTCGGTGCACATGACGAGATGTCACCGGGATCACGCGTGTGCTTGGTGTATGCCCTGATGAAAGGAGCTAGAGATTCATGTTGGGGCGGTGATCATATCCGCCATGAACAGAGCCCGTTTGCTTCAAGGGCACGGTACGAGTTTGGTGGTTTGCGACCCACGTTCACGGGGTTTGGATATTGAGGAAGAGGCCACTGGATTACATCCGCGAGATGGAGAGGCATGCCGTGGACGTCACACAAACCAAGGCACCCGACACCTCACGGAGCCGATCCCGCCACACTAGCCGAACGACATGCTCGGGATGATCGAACATGGCCCGCATGTTCGGGATACGATGCTACATTTGCACATAGGCGGGAGGCTGACAGAGGATGAGGCGTGGTAGCTCGACTTAGACTACGCTTTCGGCGAAAATGCCAGGAGCTCTATGTCGGGTGGGCCTAGTTTTTGTGGAGCCACGTGGATGATGACGTCCCCACTAATGAGGAGACACGTCGCAAGGACTCCGATGTTGAGTCGGAGGAGGGCGGCGGGGCGGTCGAACATGGGGAGATGAGGCGGCGGCACACGACGAGTGGAATAGTTTGATTGATCAGGGAGTTTCACCACCACGTTTGTGCTATGTTGACTTTATGAACAGGGGCGGAGTGTTCGGTTTTTTAAGTGTGGGTGAGGAAGCGAGGTAGGTGAGTCTTTGGTTTTCTTGATTTGTGTGGATATTCATGTTCGTCGTTGTGCTCGAAAAAAATTGTGACCTTGTGTTTGTGTATGTTTCGTGTTGTAAGTATTGTGAAGGCTGTTGTGTCTTTGTTGAATGTTGTTAGCTGGTTGTATAAATATTTTTTGTCGATATCATCGATATTTTTAAAAAAATTTCATTAATTATTTTATGATTTGGGTTTCTGGCGTTTGTTTTGGTCCTTTTACCGAGAAGAGTTCCATTGAACCGAAGTACGTAAATAGTGACGTTCCTATGATGGATGGATTACGACACCGTCTTAAAGGGAAATGTAGTCGATGAAGTAGTTTTGTCTTTTATTATTTTAGTTGTTTGGTTGTATCCCATGTGTGTCGCTACCTTATGGTTACGAAATTCTGTTGCGTGTTGTACATGATATTTAGAATGCAAAGGTGATTCGTATGAAAGCATGCAATTTTATGCCTTATGTTGGGAATACCTAGGCCATATAATTCGATTCGGTGTGATTGAGGCTTAATGTTTGAATTCTTGTAATTAGCTGATTGAAGAGTCTGTGAATATGTCTTGAGTTGAGCATGTGCAATGAGTGTCTAGTGAGGTTTTGATGATTCCATGCTATTGTGAATTGTCTGAACTTGCAATCGTGTGTGAAACAAAATGAAGGAAGTGTAGTGCAGCAAAGGATGTAGAAACGTTTCTTTGTTTTAACCTAAAGTTTTTTTCTTTTTCATACCCACCTCGATTATCAAAATCCTAGTTAGCCCATTGAGCCTTTAGCCTATTTTTTTCTTTTGTCGAAAAGGTGTAAACAAGCTTAACCCTTTATTTTCATTATTCGTAAATCTGATCCAAAAGCTCTTAAGCGCTCAAGAAAGAAAAAATTTCCAGGTGTCAAGGAGTGAAATTGTGAAAAGAAAGAGAAAAAGCAAAGTGATGAAAGTAAGAAAAATCAAGGGTGCACTTGCCGGATTTAAAAGATAAAGATGTATAACTAATCTTTGTTGTTAAGTGCGGTGTGCTTAAAGTGGGGACAAAAATAAGAAAGACCTTCGAGAATGGGAGGATGAAGGAAGAAGCAATGCCCAGAATGTGATGGGATGTATTGAAAAAGCGCTTAAGGATGCTAGTGCTATTATTGGTTAACCCAGTATATACTAGTTAGTAGCTTACATTACAACTGTTAAGTCTCGTGATCTTACATCCGCGGCGTCCTTATATTAGTGGAGTAATACACTGAGAGCTTAAGCCTATGGTTCATGCCGATGCATGTGAATTCTTTTTAGGAGAGAGAGTGAAATTGTGTATATGCCCCTGCATGAAATGTTTTACAGTTCATGTGATTAAAAGGGAAATTCTCTTGTGTTTTGAGAGAGCACATGCTTGACGAAAGATTGAATTTCGTGTTGGATATCTTGATCAGTTGATTTGCATGAGTTTGCCGATATCGAGAGTCGATTCTTGAGTCTGGGGAGGTCTTGAGGTGTTAAATGTCATTGTAATGATGATACTATGCATGTTTTCTTGATGATTTGCTATGTAAATAATCGGTATAACCGTAGCTTGGATTGTCGAGCCAGAGTAGCCATGATTGAGTGTCAATTGCATGAGTGTAAGATAAATTGTTCGAGGACGAACAAGATTTTAAGTGTGGGGTAAGTGATCTTGGGCATATTTATATGCCGTGATAAATGCGTCGTTTTGTCTTGTTTATCTAACAATGTTTGCACATTCTCATGTAAATTGTAGGAATTGATTTATACTAGCTTAACATAGATTAGCATTGTTTTGCAGGAAAAACGTACTTTTATGAAGCTAAGATGCATGTTGGGAGGAATGAAATGGACTCGAAGCGAGCAGAAATGGCCAAGGAAAGCAACGATTAAAGGGCTCCGCGATGGAGTCGTGTCACGCTGCCATTGCGGATGCATTCCTGTCGGAGGATTAAATTGGCAACAATTCAGAAGGTCCGCATTTGTACCGTGGCACGTTGGACCTAATTGCTTGGAACTTGACATTCCGGTGAAGGTGCGCGTTTGCACCGTGTCACGTTAGGCAGGCTCGCGTTGGGCATGTCGTGCCACGTTGAGTTAAATACCTGGACGACAGAAATTCGAGAGGCTTCAGCGTTTGCACCATGTCACGGAGCGGTGCTCGCGTGCACTCCGTGACACGTTGCTATTATTAGGAAAAATTCCCACCAGTATAAATAGAACACTTGGGTTCATTTTTAATTATTCTGACTTGGTGGAGCAAGAGTATTAGGTTACAGGCGATTGAGGGGACGAAAATCTTAGGGTTTTCTCTGTCTCTTTCTCCTTTCTTTCAATTGTTTGTATGATTTACACTCATTTAATGATGTTTAATCCACAAATGAGTGGCTAATTTCACTTCTTGCTGATGTTAAGAACATTTGTATTGAACTGTGATTGCTGATCATTTGGTTTTCATCTTTTCTTCCATGGTTGTTCTATTAATTCTTGTTCTTACTGCATTAATGTTTGGCCAATGTTGAATGTAAATCTAAAAAGTCGGTTTACTCGAGAGAGCACGAAATTGTAAGTTGTGAATTAATAGAGGATATGATCTTTTCTTATTTGGGAAAATTGAGAATTGATTTACCTTCAGGATAGAAATATACCTGAAAGTCGTATTAGTCAATCACGAAATCGGTTTTTTATGGCTAGAACATGGTGCTTCTTATCACGAAATGTAGGTGGAAGGTTCATGATTCTTAAGTTGGGTTAAATACGAGAGTTTAATCCATAGGCATAAGTTCCGACTAGCAACCGGAGAAAAGACCCTTGTATCGATAATTAATTTCTCATGTTCGTTTTAGCCACCGGCATGCTCACATTCATAGTTCGGTCTCAAGCGCATATTCTTTAGACTTAGTACAAATTTAGGAAACAAAATATAAAAACTTTTCTTTACATTGTTGTATGCATTTTTAGAGTTACAGTTAATTGAAACTTGAGTAGATTTGCCTGGTCCAATCCCTTGTCAGGATTGGAAATGCCCCTTTGCCAGGCCACTTACTACTTGTTCGACCACGAGCACTTGCGTGTAGTCATCCAGACAGCCAAACAAGCATCAGCGAAGGTTGAATCCACCTATACAAGAGGTGTTCAAGAAGGAAATCATCAAGTGGTTGGATGCAGGTGTGGTTTGCACCTATTACTGACAGCAAATGGGTAGGCCCGGTTCGGTGTGTACCAAAAAAGGGAGGAATCTGATGGTCCCAAATGCTAACAATGACTCATTCCATTCAGGCCAATCACCATTGGAAGTATGCATGGACTATAGGAAGTTGAACCATTGGACTCAGAAAGATAATTTTCCTATGCCATTCATAAATCAAATGCTAGGCCGACTTGCAGGCAGAGGATGGTACTGTTTTCTTGATGGTTATTAGGTACATTCAGATATCCTATAGCCCCAGAAGACCAGGAAAACTACTTTCACCTGTCCATATGGTACATTTGCTTTCAAGAGGATACCGTTCGAGTTACATGTAGTGCGCCCGCCACTTTTCAGCGTGCATGATGTCCATATTTTCTGACATGGTGGAGGCCACTGATCACAGGCAAAAATAGCATGCAGTGATACGCTTATAACAGAATTAGTCTTGTTTAGCTAAATTATTACATACATTTTCATGTGATTTTATATGAATGTGAAGATATGTGCTAACCAACATGATTAGCCTTTGTTTTGTAGTTTTTGATGACTTTTGAGGAACTAATCCATGAGTTGGTGAAGTAGAGGCTTTGAAGCGGAATTAACACGAGCGTTGGCAAGAGGAGGCCCAAAACAGCCCCACCTGCGCGTTGGCAACGTGCCCGCGGCAGGCAGGCTGCGCACAACAGCCCACCTGCACGTTGGCAACGTGCCACGGCAGGCTGGCTGTGCGACAGGAAGGTGTCAACGCGCGCCCAGCAGCGTGACACAGTACCAATGCGGCGGGGTCTTTGCCAGGAGCCCGATTTTTCGAGGTGATTTCCAGTGAGCATTCGCGTTGCCTCCGTGTCACAGGCAGTGCTCACGATACACTCCGTGACACGGAGCCATACCATGGCTAAATTAAGCCGTTCTCCATTTACTATAAATAGGACCCTCGGCTCCTAATTCCATTTGAGTCACCCGAATTTATTAAAACTGCCTAGGAGTGAAGGAGGAAGTGGGAGAACTCATGCTAAGTTTGTCAAATTCCCTTCTCATCTACCAATATCATGTAAGTATGTAGTTTGGGAGTAGATTAATAGTAGTGTAGAGAGTTTTACGAACATGATGGCTAGAACCCTTCCTCTAGGGTTGAAGCCATGGATTATGTTGATTTTATGAAATTGTTTTGGAATTAAGTTATTGATTATTGTTTTTCGTCTTGCATTCTGGATTGTTGGTTGTTTATGATTGATCACCATGAAAGCATATTTGTTAGCTGGGTAATAGCAGAAGGCATCACCTAGAGTCGGGACATGAGAATGTAAGGAGTATGTTATGATATCTCGGAGAGGTCTTGTGTCAGGATAGAAATATACCTAACACCGTGCTTGGTTGACACACAGGGGTTATGAAAGACCAGCGGGATGTCACATCACCACTCGAAGAAGTATTTGTGAGGCTAAGTTGAGTTAAATGGATTAGACGCCGCGAAAGTCCCTAATCGTTTCCCCGTAAACCACAACATAATGATTTGCCACAGCGACTAGAAAATTAAACTCCTCGCTCACAATGATGCAGTGAAGCTGGAATTGCCGTGTTTAGAGGCTCGAGAGGCCATAAACATGCAATTCTAATTATGTGAAAAATAACAGTGCTAATTCCATGCTTATTCCATTGCAAATCATAGACTCGCATGATTATCGGTTTTAACTCTATGTTGCTCTAGAGTAATTTAGAATATTTCGTTGACCCAAGCTTGGAGCTTGGTATTCTTCAATCGAAAAATATATCACCAACACTTTAGATATTTAAGATCACACTAGAAATGGATAGTTAGAGGAATGAGTCAATCCTGTGGAGTTCGACAATCCGATTCTTAAAAAGAGCCACTATATTACTTGCCTGACGTACACTTGCGGGCCTTCGTGTGAAAAAGTCGTCAAATTATTGGCACTCGTGCAGGTGACATCGTTTTTGCGCCGTTGCCGAGGAATCGGCGAAGTTTTGTCATTTATCTGTTTTATGTGATTTTAAATTTTCCTTAAGTATTTGAGAAACTTGGTCTTAGTTTGTCTATTTGCGGGTGACGAGGTTGCCCACGCCATTTGGTTAGAAATAGAGAGCTTGTGGAACCGTTGCTTGAACCTGAACGTCAAATCCATTTGCAAAGGAGAGTAGCTCTAGAGCAAAAGCTGAAGAGACTTCAGAAAAGGTACAACAACAACCACCCATGAGGCAGCACGGTGTCATCGGAAGCAATGGCGGCAAGACCCGTTCTCAGAAGTGGCCATCCCACTAGCGACGAATGAGACCTCTAGTATCCATGGCCGGAGCCTGGAGGAAATTTGAGCTTAAACAGAACATGGTGCAGCTGTTACATTCTAGTGGTCAATTCACTGGAATGGCACATTAGGACCATAACAGCACTTCTGAGCTTTTTAGAGATTAGTGACCACGTTTGTTACCGGCGTGTCCACAGTTATGTCGATTGACCCTCTTCCCATTTCATTGTTGGGAGAGGCGAAAAGTGGCTGAAGTCTGAGCCGCCGAACTCCTGCTATGGAATGACTTGGCTAGGAAGTTCCTTATCGAGATTCTTTCCTTGAGCAAAGGAAATTGCAAAGTAAGTGAGATACTCGGTTTCAAGCAGAATCCTGATGAGAACTTATATATGGCTTGGGAAAGATTCAAGTCATTGTTGAAAGACTGTCCCCATCACCAGCAATCAAATGAAGTGCTGGCCCATACCTTTGTAGAAACTCTCTGAGCCCACACACAAAAATATTACTAGACTCTACAGCGGGTGGGCAAGCTTTGGAAAAGACATATGATGAGTTGTACACTTTGTTGAACGGAATTGCACAAGGAAATCCAGAGTGGCACAGCGAGTCATCAAGAGGGATAGTAAGAAGATCAAGGTTGATAGAAGCAAATGGTTTGAATGCCTTGGCAGCACAGTGCTTCGTTCAACATCAAATATTTCCGGTTAAATGGCGAGCCACCAACACGAGGCCGGAGTTAATGCGGTTCGGCAAGCTCCTAGTTGGTGTGAAATTTGTGGTAATAATGGGCACAACGTAGAATCTTGTGGAGCCAATCCGGAATCCGTCAATTTTGTTGGGAATGTGCACAGAAATCAGAACTCGGAAACAACTCCAATAGAAATTAGCGGGGAGCCACCCGAATTCTTCTTGGGGTGGAAACCAAGCGAATTTTTATGCAGCTTTGTTTGCTGTCGATGTCGGCAAGAATAGGCAGATTGATGAGCATAGTAGCAGCCGCATTGAGAAAACACTGCAGAAAATTATGGAGACCCAGAATCAGTTAGCGGAAAATCAGGCGAGGATGGCAATAGACTTAATGAATCAACAAGTAGCCACCCGCAATCTTGAAAAACAAGTGGAGTCGAGATAGCGGTTTGCTCAAAACATGAGGCCGCAAGAGAAGATTACCAAGCGACGCAGATCCTAACCCCTGGCAGATCAATGCCATTAGTCTTAGAAGCGGAAGGCAGTTAGCTAATGCAGTTCCTAAAGAGTTGAGAAAGGGTGCGGCCAGGTTGGTAAGACAGGTTATCCACCGATATTGGAGAAAATCGGAGTGGACACAAAATGCACAATCTTCTTTGCAGCCAACACAGAGACCACCTACCCTTCCTCAGAGATTCAGAAAGAGCAAGAATGTTTCCAAAAAGTTGACAGTTTCAAGAACTTCATAGAATTGCCTCTTATTGATGTTTTGCGGGAATGCCCACGTATACTAAATACTTGAAGGATGTGATAGCGAACAAAGTTAGGTTGTGGATGTTCAGATTGTAGCACTGACGAGGTGCAGTCACAGGGTATTGAGCAAAAATGCCAAGAAGCTCAAAGACCCCGGAGTTTTACCCTCCCCATACAAATTGGTAAAAGGCCCCGAAGTGCTCACGAGCTTTGTGTGATTTGAGAGCAGCTGATTAATCTAATGCCCTTATCCTTATTCTCTACTAAGTTAGAAAACCGCGTCATTAAGTTGTGCTGCGCCCAGT
The DNA here is from genome assembly GCA_018107945.1 of Datura stramonium. NCBI lineage: Eukaryota > Viridiplantae > Streptophyta > Magnoliopsida > Solanales > Solanaceae > Datura > Datura stramonium. The sequence goes on along the minus strand of JACEIK010000221.1, from coordinate 199,074 downwards.
GCTCAATCTTAAATCGCGAGTGACACCCGATAGAATCATAGAGGACCTTCTCCCTTAGAAGTAGAGGTAAATTCCATTCTCACCGTTTTATTGTTTTAGATTTTGAGTTGATGACCGAGGTACCTCATCTTACAGGACAGCCATTCTCTTGGCCACCGGAGGAGAGCTGTGATTGACTTGAAAAGAAGGGACCCTGAAAACGAGGTCGAGATGAAGAAGAAACCTTCCGTGTCTACCAGAAATAAACCCATCCGCACACTAAAGCCTTTGTCGGGTTAGTGTTGGCGAAGATGAGTGTGGGGTGGAGGATTCCACCCAGTGCATAGCCAAAAGGCAATATCAAGTGTTCAGCCCGAGTCTGATAGAGGCTTCAAAGTGAGAAGAAGTTGGAGACAGGGAGGAATAGAGTGGAGGCTGCTTCCTCTAAACAGCAAAAAGAAAAGGAGATGGTTCTCGAAGAGAACCCAGTATGAGATGTCTGAAAAGGCAGGTCCACGTGCATGCCACGGCGTAAAATAGCGCTTCTTGGGAGGCAACCCAAAGGGTACCTCAGGTACAATTTGTATTTTAGTTTTGGATTCTTGTTATTTCATTTTTATTTGTGTTTTGGTGGAAAGTTAGGCACGGTGGAGGAGTGCAAGAATTACCCTCGGAGAGGCTAGTAAGCATGGACGAAAAAGTGTGGGGTCGACCACCCCACATGTGCAAGTTGAGGAAAAACATGCTAATAGCTGGAAGCCTAAAGGCCTCAGGGAGTATTTCTCACCCTCTGTAAATGTTAATTGGATGCTATGAGGACATGGCATGATTTAAGTGTGGGGTGAGGGAAATTTCAAGGAAATTTCAAAATTTTTGTGCTTAACAAATTGTGGTGAATGTAATGCTTGTGTGGAAAAAATTGGAGAAATTTGAAAATTTTGTGTGAGTCAAGCATGAATTCATCACCCGTTGGTTTTTCTTTTTCGGTTCTTTTCCGACGGGGGTTTTGAACCGAAAGAATAAAAAGTTTTATTTTTATAAAAGCAATTTTAATAATTTTATATATAATGTTTTAGTCGTATTTAAGTTGTTTTCGACGATGGATGGATGACGATCGGTCTTGAGGAAAATTAGTCGATAGATGTCAGGTTTTTGAAACCGTAGCTAATGGATGCTTGATGTTCTTGTTGTGTGCTATATATGATTGTAAGATGCAAGTATGGTCAGTGTTGAAGCATGCAAGTGTATAACTGTTTGAGACACTTAGGCTCTTGAATTTGACTCAATATAGTGAAGTTTAATTCTGAATTCGTGTGATTAGCTGAGTAAGAGTCTGCTGAATGTGTCTTGAATTGCGCATGTGCCATGAGTGTAAGGTTTTTGAGTATTCTATGCTATTGTGTATTGTATAGAACTTGCACGGAGTATTTATAAAAGCGAAATGAAGGATGTGAATTGTAGGAGATGATTTAGGCATTTGCTGAATGAACCCGAGTCCCTCATTTTACCTACCTTGAAATATTAATCCTAGTTAGCCCCGTTGAGCCTTGAGCCTATTCTTTGATAAGCTGCAACATAAAACTTAATCCTTTTATTTCGTTAGCCTTGAATTTGATCCAAAGCTCCTAAGCACTTAAAGAAGAAAAATTTGAAAGAGTAAAGGAGTGAGAAGAATCAAAAGAAAGGAAAAGTAGCAAGTTGTAGAAGTTGAGAAAGGTCAAGAGTGCACTTGTGTGAAAGTGGTTGATCATTATTAGGAAGTAAGAAAACAAAGTAATGAAAAGTATTTATACGACTCCTTACTAATAGTCAAAAGTGCCTAAAAGAAAGGGGAACGAAAAGAGGAAAAAGAAGACGAAAGGAAAAAGGTGAAGTAAGGAAGGAAGTTCGCAATGAGGGCGTGATGTAGTCGCGCTTAGGAAAGATAGTCACTACTCTTTGGCCATAATAGTACCTACACACCCTTTGATTTACATTACAACCTACAAAAGTCCTACTTGATCTTACATTCATACATCCTCAAATTAGTGGAGTAAAACACTAAGGGCAAGCTTATGGGTCATGACATGATGCATATGAATTCTTTGTGAGAGTGAGTGTAATTCTATTTATGTACCCACACATGTTGTGATGTAAAATTTGTTTTTGCGTGTGATTGGGTAACTCTCTTTCCCGTGAGGCACATGTTGAATGAAGGATAAAATTCATGTGGGATTCCTTAATCAGTTGATTTGCATGAGTTTGCAAAGATTGAGAGTCGATTCTTGAGGTTAAGAAGTCTTAACATAGTTGTACTTCATTTCATTGATTAAATTGTGCATGCTCCATTTTAACTTGTATCTTAAATAATCATTATAGCCGTAGCTCGAATTAACTTGCTAAATTAGTTATGTAGGAGTCTCCATATGCATGATATGTAAGGTTGTTCGAGGACGAACAAGGCTTTAAGTGTGGATTGTGATCACAGGCAAAAATAGCATGCGTGATACGCTTTATAACTTAAATTGTCTTGTTTAGCTAGGATTATTTTATACATTTCATGTGATTTTATAGAAATGTGAAGATATGTGCTAACCAACATGATTAGCCTTTGTTTTGTAGGTTTTGATGACTTTTGAGGAACTAATCCATGAGTTGGTGAAGTAAGAGGCACTTTGAATCGGAATTAAACACGAACGTCGGCAAGAGAAGGCCCAAAACAGCCCACCTGCGCGTCGGCAACGTGCCACGGCAGGCAAGCTGGCGCACAGCAGCCCACCTGCACGTTGGCGTGCCACGGCAAACTTAGGCTGAAAGCGAGGAAGGTGTCCAGCGAGCTGCCCAAGCAGCGTGACACGTGCCAGCGCGGCGAGGGTGCTGCCGAGGCCAATTTTTCGGGTGATTTCGGTAGAGCTTTCACGTGCCTCCGTGTCACGGAGAGCGAGTGCTCCACAAATACCCCTCCGTGACACGGAGCGTTCCATGACAGGCTAAATTAAGCACGTTCTCCATTTACTATAAATAGGACCCTTAGCTCCTAATTCCATTTGGTCACGATTTTATTCTGGAAAACTGCCTAGGAGTGAAGGAGAAGTGGGAGAACTCATCTAAGGTTTGTCAAATTCCTTCTCATCTACCAATATGTTGTAAGTATGTAGTTTAGGAGTAGATTAATAGTAGTGTAGAGAGTTTTACGAACATGATGGCTAGAACCCTTCCTAGGGTTGAAGCCATGGATTATGATTAACCAATTTTATGAAATTGTTTTGAAATTAAGTTATTGATTGTTGTTTTCGTCTTGCATTCTGGATTGTTGGTTGTTTTATGATTGATCACCATGAAAGCATATTTGTTAGCAGGTAATAGCTTGAGAAGGCATCACCTAGGTCAGGACATGAGAATGTGAGGAGCATGTATCTCGGGAGAGGTCTTGTGTCCAGGATAGAAATATACCTAACACACCGTGCTTGGATTGACACACGGGGGTTATGAAAGACCAACTTGGGATGTCACATCACCACTCAACAAAGTAGTTGTGAGGCTAAGTTAAAGTTAAATGGTTAGACGCACGAAAGTCCCTAATCGTTTCCCGTAAACCACAACATAATTGATTGCCCGCGACTAGAAAATTAAACTCCTCGCTCACAATGATGCAGTGAGGCTAGATTGCCTGTTTAGAGGCTCGAGACCATAAAAATGCAATTCCAGTTATGTGAAATAACAATTGATAATTCATGCTTATTCCATTGCAAATCATAGCTCGCATGATTATCTGGTTTTAACTCTATCGTTGCTCCTACAGTAATTTCAGAATATTTCGTTGACCCAACTTAATTTCAATTATTCATGCAATCGAAAAATGTCTATCACCAACACTTTAGATATTTAAGATCACACTGAAATAGATAATTGAAAGGAATGAGTCCGGTCACGTGGGTTCGACAATCCGATTCTTAAAAGAGCCACTATATTACTTGCACGACCCGTACACTTGCGGACGCGCTCGATGTGAAAAGAGTCGTCAAATTATTGGCACTCGATGCGGAAGGCGTCAGACACCATTGAAGACTTATGGATGGCTTTTCGGTGGTGGGTGATACATTCGAGATTGTGTACTCATTTAAGCAAGGTGCTGCAGATATGTGAAGAGACCAACTTGGTGGCAATTGGGAAAAATGCTGTTCATGGTCAAAGAGGTATAGTGCTAGGGTACAAGATTTCTAGTAAGGGTATTGAGGTGGACGGGGCCAAGGGTTGAAGTAATTGCTAGTCTACCACCTCCAATTTATTTGAAAGGTGTTTAGGCTTTTGGTTCATGCAAGGTTTTATAGGAGATTCATCGAGACTTCTCAAAGATTGCATATCCTTTGTTTAAGATACTTGACAAAGAAGGTAAGTTTTTTGATGAAGCATGTCTAAGGCGTTTGATTGCCTAAAAGAGATTTACCTTTGCCCGATTATAGTAGCTTTATGAAGGCCCGGTCTTTACCGTTTGAGGTTATATGTGATGCTAGCGATGTGGCCCTGAGGTTGTTCTTAGGCCAAAGGCGTGAAAAGATCTTCCGTCCTATTTATTATCTTTGGCAAGGATCTTAATGCAACTGAAAAATTACACCATGATAGAAGAGGGAGTTGTTGGCTGTAGTATTTGCATTTTGAGAAGTTTATGCGTACTTGCTTTGGAACCAGGTGATAGTCCATACGAACCATGCAAACAGATATCTGATGCAAAGAAGGATCCCAGAAAGCGTGGTTGATTCGATGGATCTGTTGCTACAAGAGTTAGAGTTTGAGGTAAAGGATCGGAAAAGGGCGAAAACCGGGTGGCGAATCAATTATCAACATTGGAAGCGAGATGCAACACTTAGAGATGAGCTTGACATAGATGATGCATTCCACAGCGAGCAGGTTTTAGCTTCCTCACAAAGATCTCATCCCATGGTTTGCATACATTGCTAATTATCTGGTAGGTGACATTTGTACAGAGAAAACATCTTTTCATCGATGGAAGAAGCTCATGTCTGATGTGCGGAAATTTTCTGGAGGCCTGCCACTCATCCCCCGTTGGGAGTCACCACAGTGGGATTCGCCCTTCCCACAAAATTCTGCGATATGGGTACTATTGGCCAACCATTCACTAGGATGCACATGATTTCGCAAAGGCATGTGATGCATGTCAAGGAAAGAGGAGAGCATATCAATAAGGCATGAGCTCCTGTTACTCCCAACCTTGTCATTAGTGTTTTGATGTGTGGGGCATTGATTTCATTCAGCATATGTGAAGCTCAAATGGGATGAAGTACATATTTGGTTATTTGTAGACTATGTTTTGAAATGGGTGGAGAAATTGCGCTCCCAAATAATGAAGGGAAGAGTATTGCAGCATTTCTTGAAGTGGAATATTTTGCCAGATTGGGACTCCCAGAGCTATCATTAGTGATGGAGATTCCCACTTCTATAACTGGCTGTTTCAGACTTTATTGGAGAAATATGGGGTGAAACACAGGGTGGCAGCACCCTATCATCCACAATCTATTGGGAAAGTTGAAGTCTCAACCTGGAAATAAAGACCATCTTAGCTAAGACTGTGAATGCTAATCGGACATATTGGTCTGGGAAGCTAGATGATTCTTTATGGAATTAACAAACCGCATTCAAGACTCCTATAGGTATGCCTCTGTATCAGCTTGTGTATGGGAAAGCATGTTAATCTTCCAATTGAACTTGAGCACAAGGCGTAGGCATCAATAAGCTGAATTTGGGTGGAGCAAAGCTACGAACTTGAGGCTTGATCAGTTGAATGAGATAGATGAATTTCGTTTGAAAGCCTATGAGAGTTCTGGAATTTATAAACTAAGGATGAAAATTAAGCATGGCCAGAAAGATTGAGAGAGAGTTCATCTTTGGTGATATGAGTGTTGCTTTTCAATTCTGGGCTTCACTTGTTTCCTGGCAAGTTCAAATCCAAATTGTTGGGGCTGTTTGAGTGATCCAAGTATTCTCCCATGGGGAAGTGAACTTGAAAACCATCAAGGAAAGCGATTTAAAGTAAATGGTCAATGAGTGAAAACATATTTAGGGAAGAGCGAAGAAATAAAGTTGGTGGATGTCTGGGCTTTGGTGAAATCACAGGTAACCCGGAGACTTGCGTCATGTCATGATGTTAAATCAGGCGCTGCATGGAGGCAACCCATGGAGCTGTTTGAAGGGTGTCCTGGTAATCAAAATACCCATATCGTGCCTTGACGTTAATCAGTGCTTCTTGGGAGGCAACTCAAGTTGTAATTGTAAGATAAATATAGTGTTCACATGTATTGATTTGTGCAGGTGATTAAGACGGGAAATTTGAAGATGAAACCAAAAATTTTAACTTTAGTTTGCTGGTGCAAAAATCACGAGAATGAGTTGTCGTTGGACATAGCGACTCGTCCTCCACTCGTGGTCACTGAGGCAGAAAACAATGTAAAAAATGGTTGACCAAATGAGTCGTTGCCTGTGACAATGAATCTTGGGGTCTTCCATTATGTCTACTGGAGTTAAAGAGTGATTTGAGTTGTAAAAAGATGCAACTAGTGACTTAACGAATTGTGGGGACACCCAACGATTCCTCAAGTGACCCGTCATGAAGCCACTGCAGTGCAAATAGAGTTCAGGGCCTACGACTCGCGGCATGACTCGTTGGGTGCCACCACAAGTCATTTAATGAGTCGTTAGGTCTCAAATGGGTACAGTTTATTTAAATGAATGACAGAACCAAACGAGTTGTGGCTTCATCCTAGCGACCACGTGCGTGTGTTGTGGTTTACTTTAGTGAAATGTTCATCCCACCCGATCCACGTTTAAATAAGGAAATCAAGTTTACATGAATTAAAGCACTTGAATATCTCCCACTGAATTCCCTCACAAGTTCGAACTCTCAAATCTTTTAAGAAAAAATTTCCCACTTCTTCTTCTCCAAAATCGTCGCACATTTCCACAGAAATCACAACCACACATCAATTGCACTCAATGTCTCACGCAGGCATGATCACTCTCGTGGCACTCAGTCTACAGCATTTTTGAAAGCCATTGTTTAATCCACATCAACATCCTTAAAAATTGTGAGTATCCATACACGTTTAGAGTAAACATATTGCTCAACCTATGCATTTCTAAAATTCACATTGCTTGATCATGAGTTGGAAGTTCCAAAAAAACCTAGGAGTTGTCTTTGTGCTGGTTGGATTGAAAAGAATAGTGAAGATGAACATGAGGTCATTTGATTTGTGATGGAATACCCGATAAACCCTAGTTTCCATTAATTTTCAGTTGACATCAATCACTATTTTAGGAAAAATGGGATGTTTGTGCTTGTGATATTGCAATTTAGTTGAGATGAACATGGGTATTGTTGATTGAAACCCAGTGATGACACCTCATATAACGACTTGTGGGAAAGCCCAACGAGTCGTTACGCGACCCGTCACCACCACTGTCAGTAAACTCTTGAGCACGGGCCTGTGGAGTTGTGTAGTATCACCTCACGACTCGTTGTGTAGCTCGTCTGAGTAGGAAATAGGAGATGCAACGACTTATCTACGACAAGTCTAACGAGTCGTTGCCTCAAGTAACGACTCATCATGGATAGTTATTAAGTCCATTGGTTCAACAAAGAAAAACCTTCATACGACGAGTGACCTCACGAGTGGTAGCCAGTGTGTAATAACATTCAGTCCCTCATCGATGCTAAGAACATAGTTAAAATTTCATTTTGTTTCATCTTGCTGCATACTAACTTTCTTCACAGGTACAGTGGCATCAAGGTACACAAAGAAGGGTCGAACAAGAAATAGGTGCCGGAGAAAAGTCAGCCTCTGTAGAGCTTAGGGACGAGCCCTCCGTCCTCCGAAAGGAGTCAGTGGCTCGGTGGAGGGGCTCTAGGAATTTCAGAAGAGAATCTTGAGAGGAGATCCACCAAGGAGGCTGGACACAATGCCCTAAAAATCCGACACAGCCACAGTTGATTCTCCTTTTCCACTTGCCAGAGACCCACTAGCCGTGCATAAGAAAATATTGGGGCCACGGTCCGATTGCTCTTGAGGAGCTGCAATTGCAGCAAATGTAGAGGGTGCTAATGAATCATGTGCCCCACGAGAGCACAAATGATGAGTTGACAGAGACTTCAAATACACCCAATGATTAACCATTGAGGGTAAGGTGCTGGTGTGTTTGCGGTATGCAGGCCATTTACAACAGGGACATTTCTCCGAATGACCAGGGCCATCGAAGGCATTTATGAGGAGCCCAGATTGGTCACCATAGGGCTCAAGGACCTCCCCTATGCGAAATTATTTGATAGATGTAGGTTTGGGTGGTTAACGGAGCCATCAGGGAGCTACGGCCCTTACGGCGAGTTTTATGTCAGCCCTACGCAGCATTTATAACGCCTAGACTTGGGAGGCCAAGATTGGAAGAAAGAGGCCATGTTGACACGGAGTGTGGGTTCGGGAGACACTTGTAGACATCTCTGAGAGGAACATCTATAGGATGCTATATGGTCCATACTATCAGGCCCCAATGAACATAACCGAGTTGGATCACCAGTTGTTTGAACTTAAGAAAGTAAATCAAAAGACATTGAGCAGTGAAGAACGTATAAGGCAGTACACTTGGCTGTCACGTATCATTGCCACACACAGGGTCCGCTAGTTGGTGGTTGCATGGCACCGAGTCATAGATAAAAAAGGCCACAGCGAACTTCCAAGATAAATTTTGGTGGTCATTAGTTCGACACAGGCTGGTACCGGCCAACAACGACAATGTAATTTCACCTGACAGAGCTGCACTAGTAGCGAGCATTATGGATGGGTACGCCATAAGCTTCATGTGATATATTGCTTAAGAGATTCGGGCGGTCGATAGTAGACAACACTACCATTCCATTTCCATGCCTCATTGATCGACTCTGTCAGGAGTCAAATGTGCCAGAATTTCCGTTGATTGATCAACGAGTGGTGGTCCATAAGATCACAGATATCGGGTTGATGAGAGACTAGAAAAACTCGATATCTAGAAGGGAGTCGATCTGCCGCATCCGATGGAGCAAATTTATTGGCAGAGGCATTGAGCAGTAGTATGCAGACTGAGGCTGCATTTGTTTACCAAGTTTTGCGACAGAGCCCTGAGAGGCCCAGAGAGATTGCTCGTGACTGAGGCTATAGATGCAGCCGACAATTCCCTTTGTTGAGGTTACGAGTCCTCATCCACAGTAGCGGCACCTCGACCACCTGTGGCACCCTTGTGCTTCTCCAAACGGTGTAGCTATAATTTCTCAAGAATTTTGATTGACATGGATAGGCGGGCGGCAAAGCCAAAAAATAGCAAGCACACACGGCTCTTCAAGTTAAGGTATTAATGGAGAAAGTAAAGTCGTGATTTACAAAAGGGGATTGGAGGCCCTCTCTAGTTCAGTGCATGACCGGTTGGATTCCTTTGAGAGGTGTATGGATGAGCACCTTGCATAATTCTGACACTCAGCGGCTAGATGGTATGTGAAGAGTGGCGGCTTTCAGGCACAGTGCGTAGGTTATCACACGGCTTGGTATCTGCAATCCCTCCACCCATGCTTCCAATGATTGATGAAGAGAGGAAGAGCTTCCACCAATAGTTGACTTCATCATTGAGCCGGTAGCGCCCGGGGGATAAGGGCAAGTGGCCTCGTGAGGAGGCAAGTCTTGATGAGGATGATTCTTTGCTCCGAAAGCAAAAGTGAGAGTAGAGACAGATGGAGGCAGTGTTGCAGTTATCAGAGATGAGGCTCGACATAGGGCCGCAGTTGAGGCAGCAGAGCTCATGGAGAAGAGTACGAGCTGTTAGATTCTAAGAACGCACCGGTTCGAGCCGGTTATGCAGGAGATGACAGCAGGTGTATCTTCACCCTCCACTGACTAGGCCACAGATGCCTAGGTCACATAGGTATGTTCCCCATAGGCAAAAAAATAAAATGGAAGTAATGAATACTTGAAATAAAGACACCGCACTTGTAGTTGCAAAAGTAAAATAAGAAGGAAGAAAAGGAAAAGGGGAGAAAATGTGAAAGAAGGTTAAGAGTGGGCCAAAGTGTATGTAGTGCCACGGAGAAGTTAAGCTACTAGATCTAGATGTACCATACCCAAACCTGAGCCTACATTAAAAGCTTAAAAAGTCCTATAGTGGTGCAGTTTCCAACCGTTGAAAATCAACGTATTGAAACTAAAAGGCAGAAACATGGTATGACATACGCACGGTTGGGAATTTGTTTTTGAGGCAGAGACTGCTTCTACCTAGTCTAAAGAAATATATTGATATGATCATATACACGTGTGTGAGTGTGGGACTTCTTTGTGGTGAGAGAATTTGGTCAACAAAATCATCTACAAATTGTCTGGGTCAGTGTTGTAGAATTATGTGCATGGTTTCAAGTGACGGTAAATTGCCATGTTCCGACTCCTTTTGTGTCATGGTTGAAAATTTTACATATGCATTATGATTTGATTTTGTATGATAAAGGGAGGGGTTAGGGTTTGATTAAATGAAGAGTTGTGACTGCTGTAAGTTTCCTAAAGTTCTTTGATTGGAAGCTTCGTGTTAGTTTTATTTTATTTGTTTTCCATTTGTGGACACGAAAAGTTCTAGTGAGAGGTGTTGATGTGCATTGACTTTACAACACTTTCGACGCTTAAAACCAGAAAATATGCAAATTCCAGGTATGTTTATGTAGATATGATGTGTTTGTGTTAAGTGTTGCAGGAAAATAGGTCAGGTATGAAATGGGCAAAGTAAGGAAAAAATGGACCAAAATGCAGACTGCTACCCAGGTCACGAGTCGTCGTCCCAATGAATGACTCATTCCTGGAATCATTGGAAGAAAGGTTAGGTATTTTATGAAGAAAAAGTGCACCTAACGAGTTGACCATGACTAATTACATCTGTAATGAGTCGTTGCCGACAGTGTGGAACTAGGAGGGAAAATTTCCTGAAGTGCCCAGGGAAGACAATGAATGACGTAACGAATCGTGGGAAACTTGACGACTCGTCATGAGATACCATGACATCCGTTAAGTACACTGGAGGATGTTATGATCGATGGCCACGAGGGACCTAACGACTACCGTGCCAAGGCCTAGCAGTCGTTAGATGACCCATCACCAGGACTGGACAAGTTGCCGAGGATGACTCAACTTCACTGGCCATGACTCGTTAGGAGACCCAGCGAGTCGTTACTTGGCTTCCCATTACCACTGCCGACCTGGAGTCCGTTTTAGTTAGGAAAAGTTTTGTTGGAACTATAAATACATATTTTTAGGTTTATTTTCAAAATATAGTTTATTTTACCACTTTTCACATAAATTTTAGTGTTGTTAACGATCATTCTTGGTTCAAGAAACAAAGCTTGTAATTTTGTTCTTGATTTTGAGAATCAAACAACATCGAAGTTTGTTCGTGGTTTTGGTGTTTTATTCAATTCACGTGGTTTTCTTCTACAAATCTTTTTAAGTTACAATTATAATTTCTTCTTTATTTTTTTATTGTAATCATTCAAATATTAGTAGTTAAACCCATAACTAGGGTTGTGGGAACGATGATGGTCTTTGTAGAGTAAAAATACTTAGTGATTCTTGAATGAGGTTTATGCATGTATTATCTTTTCCCTTCGTTTTAATTATTTCTTACTTGATTACAAATATTTGGAATTTTCCTTATTCTTACTTACCAGATCAACGGGTGATGCATGGGAAAAGGGATTAACAACGGAGATGTGAGGCTATCAAAACTCATCTAATAGTTTGACCTTGTCCGAAGACCGTAATCTGATATTAAGGGTAAGTTGGTAAGCATACACACATTATGTCTGAACTTAAAATTCTTGTATTGATAATCATCTAGATAAGGGACCAACCTTTAGAGTGAATTTAAATTATCAATATTGCATGCCAAACACCGGAATAGATTACTAGTGTAAAAGCCTTGTGGTTATGAAGTCATAGGAACACAATCCTGAGTCACTTTATTGATTGAATACAACCGAAATTGATTTGAAAATTTACTAGTCTTTACTCTTGTTTATTATTTTGTGTTCCGAATCTTTCGCCCCTAGGATATAAGTAAGCCAATAGTATTAGCTAAACGCATAAACTCCAAGTTCTTATCATATTCCTCGTGGGATTCGACCCCAATCCTGGTTGGGTTCTATGTTTCACGGTGACAGCTTTATATCTCATTCACGAAGAGGTGTAATTTGGGCGACACCGGGGACCACTGTAGTGGTGGGATATTAGCTGCAACAATACCATTGTGATGGTAGAGTCCTGCTGCAATGGACCTGGAGAATAATCGTTGGATCTGTGCTTGGTTTCCTGACCGCCATAGTAGATCCCTTTGCGGTAGGCGATAGGAGTCAACAATGGGTTTTAAATAGGATTTCAAGGTTTATACATTATTTCCAAGCACGAACTCCAAGAGCTAGAGGAAATTTTCCTCTAGAGCAGTTCAATTTCCCTTCTCAAGGTAAGAAACTCGACTACACCTTATTGATTACTTAACACCTAGGAATCAAGGGGGGAATCCTAATGGTGATTTTTCTAATAAAGAGAACCCTAGGATGGTAGAACTAGGCTGAATCAGGGAACTATTAGTGTTGATTTCTAAGTTTAAAGGGAGTAATGATCACTCCCTAATACATAGTTCTTATAGAATGTGGTTCATGTAGAAATTGAGACCTAGAACTAAGTGAAATTGAGACTTTACCCTTAAAAGGTTACCTTAAAAGGTTTGAGGAGTAATGTTTAAGAGGTGAGCGATAGGAAACGGTGGTTTGTGATAATGGGTAGAATGGAGCAGAGTTTAAATCCTCAAAACCCTTGTTTTGGTAGTAGACTATTGAATTGTTTTAATCTCTTATTTTTAGACTTTGAACATTCGGAGGCATTGGGAAAAGGAAAGACTCCATCAGAGTGATTGTCATTCGAACACTCCAAATCGAGGTAGGTTATAGTTTAGAACGAGTTAGAATTTATAAAATGACATGTATGCGTATGGAATGATAATGTGTTGGATAGTACCATGGACATTAGTTGTTATGATATTTTCCTATTAAAATCAATTGTTGAAGTGAATTTGATATGATATTATTGAAATGATGTGGAATTTAATGTTTGAGATTTTATATGTGTTCTTTCAGTTCTCATGAAAGTGAATGATGAATTGTTTAGATAATCAAATCGAGGAGGTAAGATGGGATATCCTAAAAGTCATAACAATGGACTTAATGATTATATATTTACTATGAGAATGAATGTGGATAATATGAATATCCTAAGATGAGTAGTTCATACCCGAGGGGAGCATCTGGCAAGCAAGATTAGAGCTTAGTGAATCATGTTCGAGAGAGCATTCGGATGAGAATATGAGTGAGAGTGGCTACCACGCACAGCATAGTACATGAATTTATAGAGTTCCCTAGGAGTTCATGACTGAAAGGGAAGAAATAAGACCCTCTGACGTATGTGTACATGATGTTCCAGTGACCGAGTACTCATGGTGATGTGATGGGCGTGTACCGGCATGTCACCATTTGTTGTGTTAATTGATGTATTGTAAGAATGTGAGAATGGAACCAAGTATGTGTATCTAACTGAACTGAACTTGTGGTCATGTGATTGCTTCTAAATTGTTGAGGCATTGCAATGACTTGATGAATGGAAGTATTTAAACGAGAACTAGTGATTGGATTGTGCAACCTTTGAAAATGATTCATTCTATACCTTTTCTGGTTACATGGTATCTTTCATCTATTGATGACTGTGAAATATGTGGATGATTATGATGATGTGTAGGTTGCAAAGGGTTGGTGAAATATTGAATGTGCAGCTAAGTTGAGCTACTACCAAGGCAGTATCACTCTGGCCCGGGGAGTTGTTCCACCCTTGATGAGACCGTTGCGGTGGCCCAATCCAGTGGCGGTTCGGTTAGAACCTGAGTAGATTTAATTTCTTATGATGTATGATGATGTTTTGGTCTAGTGACATATTGTTGTCTATATGTACATATGTTATTATGTAAGGTAGACCGATGATACCTACCGGTTCTATGTTTAAATGCGGCGTTGCTCCTGTACTTCTTTTGGCTTGCATATTCCAATCCCGGAGAGCTCGATATACTTCACCTCTAGAGAAACATCAGACTAATGGAAAGGTGAGCGAACCAAGATGGGTAGTTCTGCTCCTTCACATGAAGATGTCTCTTGTCTAGACATTACAACTTCTACTTTATTTTGGTTTGATTCAATCCCGAGAAAATGTTAGATAGATGTCTTAAAGTGCAATGACAATCGGAGTTGCAGGAGTACTATTGTAGGAGTTGAATTTTGATTCCTTAAAATTATATTGGCTCGCCAATTTATTTTCAAGTGTGTTATATTCATCTTGAATGTTTACGATTTGGTAATAGTTGGGAATGGATTTGGTTATCTACGGGGTTGTGTGGGTGCCAATCACGACTATTAGGGTCATGACGGAAGTTGGTATGAGATCTCTAGGTTCATCAATCTCATTGCAATAAGGTAGGTCTAGTAGAATCTACAGATTATTGCGGAGACATAGTAACTTATATTCGAATGTTGCAAGGCTTTGGGAAAACTCTCATTGTCTTCAGCCCTATTTTCGTGCAGTTACTTGATTCCAATTTGTATCTAGTGATCCGTCGGTATCTAGCCACCCTTCTTTAATTCTCTCACAGATGGTGAGAACATGTGCGAGGCGCAACGGAGAGGAAGCACTGAGCCTCAGCAGCGGTCGCAGTTCGCGGCAGAGAAGATGGGGCCAAGGTCCTGGACGAAGGCGTGCCGCTGTCAGAGGAGGGGCCCGTGCTATTTCTCCGGTTTGAGAGAAGTAAGCATCTCCTATATCACCGGCAATCCAAATAAAGGGTTGTTGTAGGAGTGGAGGTTCCAACTGCAGGAGCGCAGCAGCTCAACATCCTCCGAGATCTTGGCTCATGTTCTTAACCTTCAGAGTGGCCTCGTGGTTAATAGGGGATACAACATGCAGTTGCTCTGGCTCCTCATATAGACGATATGTCAGTGGTTGTGATGTTCAGAGGCGGAAATGTGGTAGGAAGAAACATGACCTATTCTAGAGGTTCGCAGATGAAGCCTCCCACCTTCTACATTACCGAGGCGGAGGACGCCTACAAATTCATAATTGACTGTCAAGGCTCAAAAAATGGGGAAGTGGAGATGTACGGGGTAGAGTTTGTCACCTTCCAGTTGATAGGTGATGCTAAGTTACGGTGGAGGGCTTTTGTGGAGTGCATACTAATAAAGTCACCACCATTGACCTGGCCCCACTTCTACTCTACTTTTCTGGAAGTACATACCCCGTAACCTGAGAGATACAAGGTGGGGCAGAGTTCACCACCATCAGTAGGGGAGCTCTTCAGTCGTAGCATATGAGGCCCGATTTTACTTACCTGTGCAGTATGCTCTACCCTTGTTGCCCCCTTTGAGGAAGGATCGGACAATTTGTTAAAGGCACGAATGTGGGTCTCCAGCTGTTAGCCCTTGAGATAGTCTCGCAGGTAAGACCTTTCAGAATGGTGGAGTATGTGAAGAACGTGGAGGGTGAGAAACATGATGGTTACGCGAAGAATGCCGAGAAGAAGGCTTGGAAGGTAGGTTCTTACAGCGACACTTTTTCTAGGACTCCCGGTACCTCGAGGACTACTCGGGGCGCCTGTTCAGTCAACCATACAGGTGTCAGCTGGGGGTACACCAGGGACTACTCCACGACCAGTTGGTACAGTCGGAGGTTATTAGGTAATTCCTTAGACTTCCCAGGGCTCGTCCTATATCTTCAATTCTGACTCGAACAAGTGATTGAAAAGGTTTATTACGAGTGCAGAGAGTATGGCCATATCCACAGATGGTGTCCCAGATTTGGATAGGGTGAGCATATTGTTTCGCACCCAGCTTCTTGAGCTTCAACCCCTATTGGGGAGGAGGGAGTGTGTTCAGTAGGGATCACCCCCAGTTAGAGGAGGTAGTCAGTGTCACGCCACAAGAGCTAGGGGAGGGCGCAACTGGCTCGATACCTGACAGCCAGGAAATCGATAATATACCATCTCTGTAACTGCCAACACCTAGGCGCTGATTTTTGTCACAATAAAGTTTGGAGTAAACATCTAGACCCATAAGGTCTCAACTTCTCACTCCCTGAGTCTATACCCTGGATAAACACGGTACATGGAGTTACAAGTAACCTAAGTCAACCCATAGTCTATCATAACAATGACATTACGAGTAAAAACATAAGCGGAAGCATTAAAAGATAATAAAGATAAAACATCTTTGAAGAAGAACTAAATCATAAAGTTTTATATAGCTGAAAAACAAACTACAAATCTGAATCTCCGTTTTGTCTGAAAAGTCATCTATCTGCTGAGTTGCTGGGACAAACCCCAAGCCTAACTCTAAGTCTAAATTAAAGAAATATAAGCTGAAGAAATAATCCTCGTCCTCAGAAAGATGCAGCTAAAAGCTTGTCCAGAGCGAGATCTGCTAATGGTGCTGAGATTGAGAACTTGCAGCTGTATCATAAAATGATACAACATAAAAGGTATGCGTTAGTATTTTGAATGTACTAAGTGAGAGAAACCATAACTTTTGGAGAATAAAACAACTGAGCATTAAAGACATGCAATGACCAGCGAAATACGTCACGAATAAATGGTGATATCTTGAGATGTCAAAATGACCACATGCGATGGTCAAAAGACATGCCTTAAAACCGTGATACTAATCTGAAATACTGTACTGTACTGAACTGATCTGAACTGACTAATCTAAGACTGAACTGAGATGACTAGTTGAGAGTCTATAACCGACATATAACTTTGAGCTAGATATGGAGTGGTGTATACCCCATCGATAGGACCAATATGCCTTGCCGGGGTATAAGAGCATGAGTTGAGTGATCACAGGTCTAAGGCCATGAGGCCAATAAAAATATAACCTACAGTGGTGACGTAGTTCTTGGACCATGGGTGCGCTGGAACTGATCCGCTCGGTGCTAAGTCCTACTCCACTGGATATTTATAGACTAACTACTAAGGCGATGGCTCGAAAGTAGGAGCCCAAGAATAAGTCGGGATACCTATCTGGAAGTACCTTGAATCTTATAGGACCAAATTCTGTAACTAGTATTCTAAGACTGGTCAGAGCTCCTTATTTAGAAGCGTCGTAACAGTCTAAAGAAAAAACTGTAATTATGAAGAGTTTGGGTCCTAAGGTTGATCAGAGATACTTATATGAAAGTGTCATGACCGCCTAAAGAACCTCTAAAATCACAAATGCGAGTCTAATACTAATAACTTGGAGGCATCACGGACACCTCAATAATTAACTGTCATAAACCTGATCATCTGACATTACTGGATTTTACTGAGTATGCTAATAATTGACTGAACTTAACTAACAAGCATCGGCTGAATTCTTAGCATTTTCTAGAAATATGAGGAAACCTACTTGTTGATAAAATCAAGCCACATGGAAGAACTAATCCAAAAGCAAAATTCTAGTTTCTTGAATTCAAAGCTAAGGCTAAAACCATCCTTACAAGAATGAGTATTAACATGATAACTAGGTAGTGGAAATATAACAACAATCAACATAGACAACATTCCACATGCTATAGACGAAGTCTAACATATAATTTATTCACATTCAAAGTTTTCGAGGCTAGGCATTAGAGAAGAGAGAAGATTTTGGGGACACAAGGAAGAACTATTCCCTTGTTAAATTCCCATACTTGTGATAGAAATCCTGAGAGAATCCCTTGAAAAGATGAGGAGAATTTGGTTGCCCTAGCTATAACTTTGAGTCTTTCTGAAGAATTCTATATTCTAACTTTTGAGGGATGTAGAAATGTAATAAACCGTGGATTTGGCCCCTCTAAAACCGTGATTAAAACCCAAAAAACGTAGTTTAGAGTCTAGGTTTAATAAATTACATAAAACACCTAGGAAATTCACGGGGAAAAAGGACCCTGCCAGTACGTATGAGGCACCCCACGAGTGGTGAGGTGAGGATGACTCGTGGTGCCCTATCGTGATGTGCACTGGAAATTTTACAGATTTCCTAACCTGGCTGACTTCACAAGTTGTTAGGAGACCTAACATCTTGTGATGTCTCCCATTGCCAGTGAACCAGAATTCCTCTTGGGTCACCAAGGGCTACTTGACGATTTGTTGTGGATACCATTTCGTGGTCACTTCCCATAGTCCTCACTACTGAAAACCACTTGGGGGTTTCGACGGGAAACACCACGACTCGTGGTGTCCCAAGCGAGTTATAGTGAGGACCTGTTAAGTGCACTACCCGAATTTTTCAACTTTAAGTCAACCCTTGACCACAACTCACATAGCGGCTGCAGTAGTTGACGACTCGTGGTCACACCCGTGATCCCTCAATTTCCAAAATTTCAACCAAGTCTAGACCCTTCCCCACGAGTCACCGCTCGTAGCCTACCCCACAGGTCACGGACGACTCATGTGCTGACCTGGTGCAGAAAATCTATTTTCTCGTTTTCCATCACTGGAGTCTAATCATAGGGTTTTCGGGGCATTACACTATCTCTCCCTTAGGAACATTCATCCCCGACTATTGGAAAACACACAGAAAAGCGGAGGTGCAATCATTATACTCAATTACTGATCATGAAAGTTGAAAACGCGAATGACTACCTCAGAACTAAACAACATTACGGGCGAGATTTACGAATCATACACACATTCATTAACATGAGAAAGAAACTGGACACATGCAGTTAGACATGTAATTGAACAGAGCTTTGAAGGAGAAAATTGATGCCTTAAATTGAAACTGATCTAGAAGGAATAAGTGTGGAGTATCTAGCCATAATATACGCCCGACTGCATGTCCTTCTACATGTTGATTTCTCCAGAAGACTTTTGACTAAAGCTACTTCTTTTTTCCTCAGCTTGTGAACCTGCTGGTTATGGATTTGAACTGGGACCTCTTCGTAAGAGTGACTATCTTTCACTCCCACCTTGTCTGGTAAGCTGCTTGAAGTTGGATCACTGGTGCGCTTCTTCAATAGTGACACATGGAATACTGGATGCACAGATGCCAACTTTGTAGGTAATTTTAGCTCATAGGCTACATTGCCAATTCGCCTCCAAATTCTGTGGTCCACATATCTCAAACTGAGTTTTCCTTTCTTCCCAATCTCATGACCCCTTTCATGGTTGAAATTTTCGATAAACCCAATCATTCACTACAAACTCTAATTCTCTTCTCCTCACGTGCTTATAAGATTTCTAATGACTTTGTGCTATTTTCAACCTCTCTCTGATAAATTGCACCTTCTGCATTGCCTTATGAACTGAGTTTGGCCTGATCGGAAGTAGCTTCACCAACTTCAAAACACGATGGATCCACACCTTCTACCATATAATGCCTCAAACGAGTCCATCTGAATACGGGAGTAGTAGCTGATGATTTGTACAAACTCCAATGGAGAGGAAAGTGATCATCCCAACTGCCCTTGAAATCCATCACACAAGATCTCAACATATCTTCCAAGGTACGAATAGTCCGCTCGGCCAGTCCATGCATGCGCGGTGAAAGTTGTCTTTGAGCTTGACCTTGGTATTGATTCCTTTTTGAAATGACACAGAATAAGAGGTGAACTGGGTACCTCTATCTACAATGATGGAAAAGGGCACGCAAAGTCTGACCAACTCCTGATATAAAGCCTAGCATAATCCTCGGCCCGAGTCTGTAGTTTTTAACTAGAAGGAAGTGTATTGACTTAGTCATCCGGTCTACTATTACCTAGATTGAGTCATGCTGCCGACGAGTTCGGTAGACCCTGTAATAAAATCCATATTTACTTCTTCACTTCCATGTGGGTATGCTAATATATCTTTGAGTCATACCTCCTGGTCTACGGTGTTCCACCTTAACTATGACGATTGCGAGCATAGCTACGAATTTTGCAATGTCTCTTTTCATGCCGTTCCACCAGTAAATATCCCGCAGATCATGATGCATCTTAGTAGCACTTGGGTGGATAGAATATCTCGAACTATGTTGTTCAGCCAGTATATTTTGTCTCAAAATCACCTACATCGTACACACAGCCTATCCTGGTAATGGAGTACACCATCTCCCCCTTGGGAGAAAGCCTTCACTTCCTTTATGAGAATCGCCTCCTTCAGCTTAAGCAGTATAGGATCTTCATCCTCCCTTGACTTAACTTCCAACTACCAACGAGGAATATGATCCCTCCCTGCACCACTACTCCGCCCTCAAGCTGTATCAACCAAATGCACTCCCAATCTGGCCCCAACTTTGCTGAATACCTTGGCCGGTTCCTTTTTGCTCTCTTCAACATGAGCCACACTCCCCATAGACATCTTGCTTATGGCATCAACCACACCACATTGGCTTTTCCTGGGTGGTATATCACACTCATGTCATAATCGCCCCGGTAGCTCCAACAACCTTCTCGACGAAGATTTAAATCTTTCTAGCCGAACACATACGAAGGCTCTTGTGATAAATTGAAAACATCGCTGCGTAGGCCCCATAAAGGTAGTGCCTCCATATTTTCAATGCAAACACCACCACTGCCAACTCCAAGTCATGAGTCGGATAGTTCTTTTTATGAACATTGAGCTGTAGGCGTAAGCTATCACCTTACCTCGCTGCATCGGAAATAGCCAAGGTCAACTCTAGAAGAAGCGCCACAATACACAAACCTATCTGTTCCTTTCAGCAAGGTTAACACTAGAGCGGTAGTGAGTCAAGTCTTTAACTCATAGAAACTCTTCTCACACGCATCTCACCACTAAAACCTCACATTTTTCTGAGTCAACTTAGTCAGAGGGGATGCAATAGAGGAAAAGCCTCCATGAAACATCGGTAATAACCGGCTAGACCCAGAAACTTCTGATTTCGATTGGTGAAGTAGAGTTTGGCCATTCTTTCACCGCTTCTATCTTTTGAGATCCACTTAGACCACCCTCACCCAGACACATGACCAAGGAAAGTCACAAACTTCAACCCGAGTCGCATTTGCTGAACTGCGAACAACTTGCGTTCTCTGAGTGTCTGAAGCACTTATCCTCAGGTGATTAGCATGTTCTTCCTCATGTCTAGGTATACCAGAATGTTGTCGATAAATACAATGATGAACATATCTGATACTTCTTAGAACTCTGTTCATGAGTCCATAAATGCGAGGCATTAGTGATCACGAAGGACATAAACACGAATTCATAATGACCATACCGAGTTCTAAAAGGCTATTTTGGTGTATCACAATCTATGACTCTTAGCTGATGATATCCAGATTTGAGATCAACTTGGAGAAGCAACTGGCTCCTTGAAGATGATAGAACAAGTCATTAATCTAGGTAGGGATGCACATTCTTGACTATGACCTTGTCCAGCGATAGTAGTTGATGCACATTCTGAGGCACCGTCTTTCTTCGCACGAATAGTACTGGAGCACCTCAGGAGATGCTCAGGTCTGGATAAAATCTTTATCAAGAAGGTCTTTTAGCTGCTCCTTCAACTCCTTAAGATCAGCTGGAGCCATTTCATAAGGAGGGATGGAGATGGGGTGAGTTTACGGAAGAGGTGCATGCCAGTCTATTTCTCGCTTAGGAGGAACTCCGAGAGATCCTCAGGAAACACATCAAAAGGAACTCACTACAGCTGGAACTAGCTGTAGTCAGGGTTTTAGAGATGAAATCCTTGACCTGAACTAGCTGATAAATACACCCTTTGGAAATAAGTTTTTGTCCTTAAGGTAGAAACTAAGCCGACCCTTAGGCGTTGAATTCTCGTCCTTTGTAAAAGGCGGCTTATTAGGAGTGTAAACCTGATGACCTAGTTCTGCAATCAGCCGGAGGCATAATCGGAGTGTAACCAATCCATGCCAAGAATGAGGTCAAAGTCAACCATGTCTAACTCTACCAGATCAGCTGGAATGACCTTATTCAAGATTGAGGCCAGGCGTTCCTATACACCCGACTGGCTCTAGCGGCTCACAGGGTGGGGCGAGAATGGTTCTGAGAGGACCTCTGGACTGATATCGAACTGGACTGCTACATAAGTCACAAACAAAATGAAGTGACTCTATATCTAGTAGGACATACACGTCTAGATGAAAAAGGCATAACATACCCATGACCATATCAGGTGAGCTTTCCTGATCCTGAGGAGGGGACAAAGCATAAAAATAGTTTTGGTGCTGGCCGCCATTCGTACCTGAAGTGTTGGCCTTCTGGAGCTGCTTAAGCAGTGGATTGTGATCTCCCCGTTCTTGCTTGTGGGCATTCTTGGCTGATGACCAAGATGTCCACACCCAAAACAACCTTCTTGGCCATGAAGACACTCTCTTGGACTATTCTTGCCACACTTAAGGCAAGTTGGGTAGCTGTAGTTGTTGGCACTATGACTACGGATTGTGAGCCAGATGCTCTACCCCTCCGATCCTTGTGGGAATGGAAGGTAGGGGTGCGCATGCAAGTGGGTGCGCTGAGCCCTCTGCTTGCCGCTGTGGGTAAACTACTACCATAAATCTTTGGTGGCCATAATTTGATAGGCCGGTTCTTGCCCATTTGTTCTCCACTTCAAATATTTTAATTTTTCTGCCTCAATTTGCTGAGCATGGACTATGAGGCTAGGAATATAGATTTTCTTAATAAGCATTGCATCCTACACTCATTGAGGACTAAGTTCAACACTCCATTAACAAATTTCCCAGCATGAGCCCTTGGCTCAACTACCATCGCTGGGCATATTTTTGACAGATTTTGAACTCTAGTGATACTCTTCCACCATATGATTTCCCTATTTGGAATTCATGAATTCCAGCCACTTTGTCTCCTAAGCTCCCGAGGGAAAAATCGGTCTAGGTATGCTGTAGTAAACTCCTCCCATTCCACCAGTCCTTCTCATTGGTCTCCGTCCTTCCCACTGTTTGTACCAGATTTGGGTTACCCCTTTCAATTGGTAGGCAGCTAGGTCGGCACTCTCGAGCTGATACCACATAATTTGGGTGATCTTTCTAATCTCATCCATGAACTCTTGTGGGTCCTCTCACCTTAGATCTATGGAAAATTGGAGGATTCATTCAGTGAAGTCCCAAGCTCGGGTAGCTGCTGCGGACCCATTAGTATTGACCGGAACCACCTGCTAGTTAATCTGATTTGTGATTGTCTATGCAGCGGTGGAAAGCCTCTCGAACTGCGGAGGACATTAGGTCGTCACGAGGGCGCTGCTGGAGCTGGTGGGGCAGGTCAGTGAGCGTTACCAGCCCCTTCTTTTGTTACCACGTCGTGGATGCATGATTTTCACTGAAATGAAACAAAGCACGAGTTAGGAAAAATTTTGGAATTGATTTTCAATGCCTGATAAATGGTATGAACAAAGGGGGAGTTTTCCTAAAGACATCTCATAGCCTCCCCATCATAAATTGTGGCGCGTTTCACACCCATGGAAGAGAGTCTACCCAACATGACTTTCAGACATACTAGGATACTCCTTCGGCTCAATACAGTTTGTCTTTCCCCAGTTTATACCCTAGGCGAGATTTACGATACTTGGGTTAAGTAACCCCAAGGCAACCCATGGACTATCATAACAACGGCATTACGATTAAAAACATAACGGAAAGATTTAAAATAATAAAAATAAACATCTTTGAAGAAGAACTAAATCATAAAGTTTTATATAGTAAAACAATCTAAAAATCTGAATCTCTATTTGTGTCTGAAAGCCATTTATCTGATGAGTTTTCAAGACAAGCTTCCAGCTATTTGTAAGTCTAAATGAAAATAAATATAAGCGAAAGAAATAATCCTCTTCCTAAAAGGATGAGATTTCACAATGATGCAGCTGGAAACGTCTGAGAAAAAGTCTACTAATGGTGCTGAGACTGAGAATCTACAACTGCTTGGCCTTAAAATGATACATCGCAAAAGGTATGCGTCGGTACATTGAATGTCTTGAGTAAGTGAGAAAAAACCATAACACGGAGAATAAAACAGCGAGTTGTAAAGACATGCAATGACCAACTAAAATACTGATACTGAATAAGCAGTGATATACTTCGATGATCAAAATGACTCTGTCTGATGGTCAAAGACATGCCCTAAAAATGAGATACTAATACGAAATATTGTCCACGAACTAATCGAGACTGACTAATGCGGGGCCAGCTGAAGCTGACTAATTGGAAAGTCTATAACCGATATATAACCACGTGAGCTAGACGTGGAATCCAATGTATACACCCCATCGGTAGGACCCAATATACCTTTCAGGGTATAAAGGCATGACACGAGTGATCACGGTTACGGGGCCATGAGGCCGGTAAAATATAACCTATGATGGACACGTAGTTACGCGAGCCTGGGTGCACTGGAACCCCGTTCACTCGGTGCTAAGTCCTACTCCCACTGGATATTTATATACTGACTACTAAGCTGATAGCTCAGAAATTGGGGCCCAAGACTAAGTTGGGATACCTGTCTGAAAGTACACAGAGAGTCTTATCGGATGGAATTTTGTAACTAGTGTTCTAGATTGGTTAGAGCTGCTTATCAGGAAACATCGTAACCAAATCTAAAGAACAAACTGTAATATGAAGCTGGGATCCCAAGGCTGGTCAGAGCTGCTTATCTGAAAGTGTCATGACCGCCTAAAGAACCACTAAAATCTGATATTGAGTCTAATACTGATAACTGGGAGGCATCACAGACACCTCAAAAAATTAACTGTCGTCAAACTGATAAGCTGACATTACTGGATTATACCGAATATGCTAATAATTGACTGAGAATTGACTAACAAGCATCTGACTGAATTCTCAACATTTTCTAGAAATATGGGAAACCCAGCTAATAAAATCAAGCCACAAGGAAGAACTAATCAACAGGCAAAATTACATTATTAAATTCAAAGCTAGGGATAAAACAATCCTTACAAGAATGAGTATTAACATGATAACTAGGAAGTGGAAATATAGCAAAAAGCAATATGAACAACATTCCACGTGCTATAAACGAAGTCGACACATGCTAGAGCTGATAGAGAAGATGAAAGTATTATTGGGGACACAAGGGAAGAACTATTTCCTTGTTAAATTCCCACATACCTAGTGATGGAAATCCACAAGAGAATCCCTTAAAACCCAGGAGAATTTAATCGCCTAGCTTCTGCTCGAGTCTTTCTTAGAGAAATTCTCGTTCTAACTTTTGAGGGGATGTGAGAAATGAAACAAACCGTTAGGTACCTCCTCTAAAACCCTCTATTAAAACTCAAAATGACATAGTTTAGAGTCTAGGTGTTTAGCAAATTCGTAAAACTCCCTAGAAAATTCATGAGGGAAAAAGGACCCTGCCAGTCCCTACGAGACACTTCACGAGACGTGAGGTGAGTGTTGACTCGTGGTGCCCGATCGTGATGTGCACTGGAAATTTTCTATAGATTTTCCAACCTGCCAACGACTGACTTCGCGAGTCATCCAGGAGACCCTGACTTTGACTCTGTGACATCTCCCGTTGCCACTAAACCAAAATTCCTCTTCGAGGGTCACCGAGGCTACTTGATGATTCGTTATCGGTGACCACGACTCATGGTCACGTCCCACAGTCCTCACTGCCAAAACCACTTGGGGGTCACTGATGAGCCCTGCCATTGTGCAGGTCATGCCGCCACAGTGGCTCTTTTTAGAAGCCAGGAATGTCGAACCCCTAGGAATAGGAATACGGGGTAAGAGCCTTTCGGATGTTAATTTACTACAGCTATACAGTGAAGACAACGAGTAAAGAAAAATTGTTTGTTTTTAAGAATATAATTTTTATACTAAACTAAGCTAATTATACAATTGAGTCTTAATTATGGATAAGAGCATGCTGAAGCTACGAAGAACATGTGAAGAAGCGAACTATCAATTTACATGGTTTATCTTTTCCCGGTTGCTAGTGAACTACTGCCTATAGTTAAAACTCTCGTGTTTAACCCAACTTAAGAAGCATAATCCTTCCACCTACATTTTCGTGATAGAAGGAATTCCAAGTTTTAGCTATAAGAAACCGGTTCCACACATGACTAATACGACTTTCGGGTATATTTCTATCCAGAGTAAATCAATTCTCAATTTTCCCAAACAAAGAACAGATCATATCCTATTAATTCCACCAACTTTCAATTTCTTCCCTCTCGGGTGAAACCGGACTTTTTGGATTTACACTAACATTGGCCAGACATTAATGTAGTAGGAACAAGAATTAAAATAGAACAACCATGGAAGAAAAGAAAATAAACCAACAATCAATAATTACATTTCAACACAGTAGTTCATAACCTGACAAGAAGGAGAATTAGCCACTCATTTGTGGATTAAACATCATTAAACGAGTGTTAATCATACAAGCAATTGAAAGGAACAAGAAAGAGATAGAGAAAAACCTAAGAATTTCGTCCTCAAGCTGCCTGCTAACCCACGTTCTTGCTCCACCAAGTCAGAATATGTGAAAATAAACCTAAGTGTGCTATTTGTAATAGTAGAAATTTGTCCCGGAATAACAAGCAACGTGTCCACGCGGAGTGTAACGCGAACATTGCCTCCGTGACACGGTCCCGAACGCGGAGGCTTTCTGGAAATCGCTTGAAACTCGACCCTGGCAGCTTTTTGCCGCGTTGGCAGCGTGGCACGCTGCCAGGGCAGCGCGTTGCATAGGCTTGGTCGCGGTGCCCCACTGCCGTGGCACGTTGCCAACAGCTGACGAGGGGGCTGTCTTGGGCAGCCTGCCTGCTGGCACGTGCCGACGCGAGTGGGCTGTTACAGGCCTCCTCTTTGCCGACGCTTACGTGTTTCTTCCATCTCAAGCCTCTACTTCACCAACTTATGAATTTGCTCCTCAAAAGTCATCAAAAACCTACCAACAAAGCTAATCATGTTGGTTAGCACTTATCTTCACTTTATATAAAATCACATGAAAATGTATCAAATGGCTTAGAAAGCTTGAAACTCATTTAAGTTGTAAACTATCGCAGGACCTATATTGTTCCCGTGATCACAACCCCACACTTAAAATCTTGTTCGTCCTCGAACAACCTTTTACATATCATATGAATAAAGACTCAGACATAACTAATCTAGCAAGATAGTTGGAAATTCTGAAATTTGGTGTTGATTATTTAAGATACAAAAAAAAAAAACATGCTATGAAATACAACTATGTTAGCTTCTCAACCTCAATCGACTCTCAATCTTAGCAACCTCATGTCAATCCAACTGATTAAGAAATCCCACATAGATTTTATCTTCATTAAACATGTGCCCTCACGGAAAGAGAGTTACCCCATCGCACGCAAAAACAATTTTTACATCACAACATGTGTGGGAACACCAATCAAATTTCACTCACTCTCACAAGAATTCACATGTACCATGTAATGACCCATAAGCTTGCACATAGTGTTGTATTCCACTAATTTGAGGATGTGCGAATGTAAGATCAATTAGGAATTTTTAGGTTGTAATGTAACTGGTGGTAGGTACTATTGTGATCAGTAATAGTGACTATCTTCCCTAAGCGCTTTCTATACATCACTCCCTCATTGTGAACTTCCCTTCCCTTACTTCACCTTTTTATCCTTGGTAGATTTATTTTTCCTCTTTTGCTCCCCATTTCTTTTAGGCACTTTTAGCTCATTAGTAAGGAGTTGTATAAATATTTTTATTCATTTTATTATTCTTACTCCTTACTAACAATCAACCATTTTCACAAAAATTGCACCTTTGACCTTTCTCACTTTTTACAACGTCCACTTTCCCTTTCTTTCGTTCTCCTCCCCTCCTTTACTCTTTTAGATTTTCCTTCTTCAAGCGCTTGGGAGCTTTGTATCAAATTCAAGGTTAATGAAAAGAAAGGTTTAGGCTTATGTTGCAGCTATCAAAGAAAATAGGCTAAGGCTCAATGGGGCTGACTAGGATAATACGCTAAAGGTAGGTAAAACGAGGATAAAGATTAGGTTCATTCAAAGAAATGCTAAATCATCTCTACAATTTCCCATCCTTCATTTAGCTTCATACACACCAGGCAAGTTCTAGACATTCCACAATAACACAGAATATCCAAAACCTTACACTCATTACACATGCTCAATTCAAACACATTCAAGCGGACTCTTACTCAGCTAATTACAAGAATTTAAATTAGCTTCAATCATATCGAGTCAAGTTCAAGAGCCTAAGTGTCTCAAACAGGTTATACATTTACATGCTTTAATACTAAGCCTTACTTGCATCTCACAATCGTATGTAGCACATAACAAGAATATCAAGCATCAATTAGCTATGAGTTTACAAAAAAAGAACAAAAACCTATTGACTAATTTTCCACTCCAAGGCGGTCGTCATCCATCCATCGTCGGAAACGAGTCCTAACTATGATAAAACATTATATACAGACAACGAAAAATAAATAAAATAAAAAATAAAAATTTTTATTCTTCGGTTCAAAGACCCCGTCGGAAAAGAACCGACAGAAAAACCAACGAGTGATGAATTCATGCTTGACTCACAAAAATTTCAAATTTCTCCAAATTTTTTTCTTCCACAAGCATTATATTCACCAAAAATTTTGTTAACCTGAGAAAATTTGAAATTTCTTGAAATTTCCCTCACTCCACACTTAAATCATGCTATGTCCTCATAGCATCAAATTAATATTTAAAAATTTAATATATTATTATTGAATTTTAATGTTTTTATATTATTAATTTTTTCTTCAAATTCGCACAAGTGGGTGTTCACCCCACACTTTTCTCTTCCACGCTTGTTAACTTCCTCCTTCACGGGTATAAGACTTCCCCTCCATCTGTCTTAACTTTCCACAAAAACAACAAAAAGTGAAAAACAAAATAAAATCAGCCAAAAATGCGAAATTAAATGGTACCTATGGTACCCTTGGGTTGCCTCCCAAACAGCGCCTAATTTTACGTCGCGGCACGACGTGTCAAGTTTCACCACTTTTTTCTCCACCTTGAGGATATGAATCTCACCCCTAATTTCTTCTCTAATTTTCTTTTATGCTCCGGGGGTGGTGGTGAAAATTGAGACCAAGCGTAGATGTCGACTTTGACGTTTATTGGTCCTCCCGTAAGTGAAGTCCTTTTTTCTATTATAATCAACAAATTTCAGAATATATGGCTCTTGGTCCTCCTCTTGACATTTCTCCATAAGCTCGGAAGACTCTATTTCTATTTCGTCAACCAAACTTAAGGTGGAAAAATGCTTGAGTAAGTCAATGCACCTTAGTTCCCGAAACTGTAATGCAATTGACCCCCTTACTTGTATACCTCTCCTTCGCATCAACATCTATCTCTCCAGTATTTGCAAATGGTGTATACTCAATCTCTTCTCCCTTGAATGGATTTTCTACAAGTATGAGCTCACTCAGGGACACTCAAAAAGAGGTTCTAAATGTCGGGCTTCATCTGAAAATTCACCCTTTTCTTCCTCTTGTAGTTCCTCTTGAATATCGCCTACAACTGTTACCTGCAATTCGTCTAAGCTTCAGCCTCAGCAATCATCTCAGTGAATTTAAAGCTCCATCCTTTCTGAGCTTCTCCATTCTCTGCTAGCTGAAGTCTCATTGCTTCCATCACCTCCCTCGTTGCTTCTGTTTGCTCAAGCATCTGCTTTAGCATGTCTTCTATTCGAGCTTGGCGTCCCAAGTCCTCATTTTCATCATGCCTATATTTAGAAAAAACACAGAAGGATCATAGTAGGGTTCCGGGGATAGGGTATGCATTCGGACAGCCATCCCAATGGCCATCTTGACCACCACATATATTACACGTGTTATAGTGTTGCCACAAGTGGTGTCCTTCAGGAATCGAGACAAGACTCATCAAAGTGTGAGTATTCACCATCTAAACCATTTATGTTCCAAGATGTCATGTCAGGAAAGGGTATCCAAAGCAATCAAAAATATTTATTTTTCTTTTAAAATAAAATAAAATTAAAAACACGTTGTCAACGCTTGTATAGAATTCGTTAACTAACACTTAAGAAAAATTTACCAATTGCACTGTCCCCCCGGCAACGAGGCGCAAAAACTTGATGAGCCCGCAGAATTATGCAGGTCGTACAAGTAATACAGTGGCTCTTTTTAAGAACCGGGAGAATGTCGAACCCACAGGAATAGGAATACAGGTGAAACCTTTCAGATGTTAATTTACTACAATTATAACGGTAGAAGACAACGAGTAAAGAAAAGTGTTTGTTTTGAGAAATATAATTTTTATACTAAACTAAGCTAATTAACACATTGAGTCTTAACTATGGATAAGAGCATGCTGAGGCTACGAAGAACATGTGAAGAAACGAACTATCCAATTTACATAGTTTTATCTTTTCCTCCAGTTGCTAGTCGGAACTACGCACATGGATTAAAACTCTCATATTTAACTTAGAAGCATGAACCTTCACCTACATTTTCGTGATAAGAAGGAATTCAAGTTCTAGCTATACGAAACTGGTTCCACACGCTATTAATACGACTTTCGGGTATCTTCTATCCCGAAGGTAAATCAATTCCCAATTTTCCCAAACCAAGAAAGATCATATCCTATTAATTCACAACTTTCCAATTTCTTGCCCTCTCTGGTGAAACTGGACTTTTTGAATTTACAGTAACATTGTGAACATTAATGTAGTAGGAACAAGAATTAAATAGAAAAACCATGGAAGAAAAGAAAATAAGCCAACAATCAATAATTACATTTCAACACAAAGGATTCATAACCTCGGCAAGAAGGAGAAATTAGCCACTCATTTGTGGATTAAGCATGTTAAACAGTGTGGTAATCATGCAAGCAATTGAAAGGAAGAAGAAAGAGATGAAAAACCTAAATTTCGTCCTCAAGCTGCCTGTAACCCGCTTCTTGCTCCACCAAGTCGAGAATTGAAAATAAACACAAATTATTGCTATTTATAATAGTAGAAATTTGTCCCGGAATAACAAGCAACGTGTCACAGAGTGTAACGCGGAGCATTGCCTCCGTGACACGGTCCGAACGCGGAGGCTTTCTGGAAATCGCCCCGAAACTCGACCTGGCAGCACCCTGCCGCGTTAGCAGCATGTCTTACCTTTACCCGGCGGCGTTACATAAGCGTGCGGTGCCACCCTTTTTGCCGTGGCTTGCGTTGCCAACAGCGGCAGGGGGCTGTCTTGGGCAGCCTGCCTGCCGTGGCACGTTGCCGACGCGCAGGTGGGCTGTTTGAGCCTCCTCTTTGCCGACGCCTGGGGCCGTCTCCAAGCCTCTACTTCACCAACTCTTGAATTTGCTCCTCAAAAGTCATCAAAAACCTACAAAACAAAGCTAATCATGTTGGTGCTTAAGCTAATCATGTTGGTTAGCACTTATCTTCACTTTTATATAAAATCACATGAAAATGTATCAAATGGCTTAGAAAACACGACTCATTTAAGTTGTAAAATGTATCACGGGACCTATATTATTTCCCGTGATCAGTCACCACGGGCGACACCACGACTCGTGGTGTCCCATACAAGTCATGGTGAGGACCCGTTAAGTGCACTACTTGAATTTTCAACCTTTCAGTCAACCCTTGACCAAGACTCATATAACGAATCATGGTGTTTACCATGACTCGTGGTCACACCCGTTGTCACTCAATTTCCCAAATTTTTAACCAAGTCCAAACCCTTCCCCACGGTCACTCCATGACTCGTGGCCTACCCCACGAGTCACAAGATGACTTATTCTATGACCTGGTGCAGAAAATTCTGTTTTCTCCATTTCAACTCTCAGGTATGATATTAGGGTTTCCGGGGCATTACACAACTACCACAAATAAATAATTGAAATGCCGATAAGGCCATTACTATGCCAAACCAAGAAATGGAAAGACGATAAGGCCACAAACTGAATAATACTATACATACTAAGTCCACAAAGCCTGTAATGAGTAAACTGAAATGATGATTAGAATAGGGGTCCAACCTATCAGTAACTATAACTCAAAACTCAAGCTGAAATAACTAAGCCTTAGCTCCAGAAAGAAAGGAGCGTACCAACACATTCTCTTATCTCACGAACCGCTACTACAACTTGCAATCCCAGCCTCTGCCTACACCTGTGGCACGAACGCAGGAACCCAGGAGAAGAGACGTTAGTACAAATGAAATGTACTGGTATGTAAGACTGAAAACTGTAAATATATAAGATAACAATGATAGCTCAGCCCAAAAATAAGGAATAGTAACAACCTGGAATCCTGGAAACTGAAACCTGACAATAAGTCAATACTAAAGTGCAAATCAACCAAGTAATGCACAAGAAAAATTATAACTATAATGTCGGCGGCTAGCCAACCATAAAAGCCATATAAAAATGTCTCCAGCCGATGTATAATATCGGGGTAAAATAAAATATTTCCAGTTGGTGTACCATACCGGGATAAAATAAAAATATCTCCAACTGGTGTATCATACCGAGGTAAAATAAGAATATCTCCAGTCGGTGTACCATATTAGGGTAAAATAAAAATATCTCCAGCCAGTGTACCATACGAGGTAAAATAAAATATCTCCAAGCAGTGTACCATACCTAGGTAAAATAAAAATATCTCCAACCGGTGTACCATACCTAGGTAAAATGAAAATATCTCTAGACGGTGTACCATACCGGGGTAAAATAAAAATATCTTCAGCCGGTGTACATATCGGGGTAAAATAAAAATATTCTCAATCATAATCATAAATGGAACCGATAGGGCTTATATTGAGTCAATTTTAACTAATATGGCATCGAAATGGTAAATGATAAATCTGTGGCTGGAATAAGCCTCTTTCATAAAATATAACTGCAAGTGAGCACATATACCATGTAAAATTAGCAAATATGGACATATATCATGTAAAGCTGTCAAATTATATACAAACATGTCAACTCAGTGATTAGATAGACCTTCAGGAGGTTTAGACTACATAAGAACTTTAGTAGGCTTATAAGCAATGTCCTACAATTAACCTTACCAATTTAACGTGTCACTGGAGTAGAAGCACATGGATTCTCATTTCTATACAATCCTTTAATATTTTGTAACTACATATATGTGTCTACTCCTATTGGGGATTAGATCTTACTTGTGAAGTACTTGATACGCTTATCTATGTATCTACTCCTGTTGGGGATTCTGTGGCGGTGGATAGGGTCTGTCATGATTGCATCATTGACTTCATGGGTTTTTATACTATAGTAGATTTTGTGATCTTAGACATGGTAGATTTCAATGTGATTCTGGCGATGAGCTGGTTTTCTGCTTACCATACCATTTTGGATTGCCATGTTAAAACCGTCATCATATCAGGCCTAGGGTCATCTAGGTTAGAGTGCAAATGGAATTGTAGCCCTTCTCCTAAGAAATTCATCTTATATATTCATGCTCCTAAATTGATAAAGTGAGGGTGTCAGCATATCTAGCTCATATTTGGGACACCAGTTCCAAGGGTCCTTTCTTAGAGTCGGTCCCAGTATTTTTTGAATTCCTAGAGGTGTTTCTCGTGGATCTGCTTGGCATGCCGTTGAACCGCGATATTTATTTTTATCTAGATATAGAGCCAGGGACTCGACCTATTTCTATTCCGCCGTACAGAATGGCACCGGCTGAGTTGAGAGAACTTAAGGAACAGTTGCAAGAACTATTTTATAAGGGCTTTATTAGGTCAAGTACCTCTCTGTGGGGTGCCCCGGTCTTGTTTGTGAAAATGAAGGACGGTAGTATGCGATGTGCATTGATTACCATAAGTTGAATAAGGTAACCATCCAGAATAAATACCTTCATCCTCGAATAGATGACCTGTTTGATTAGTTACAGGGGCCAGCAGTGTTCTCCCAAACTGACTTGATATTGGGCTATCATCAACTGAATATTTATGTTGAGGATATTCCTTAGATGGCTTTTCAGATCAATATGGATATTATGAGTTCCTCGTTATGTCCTTTGGACTCACTAATGCTCTAGCAGCGTTCATAAGCTTGATGAATGGTATCTTCAAACCCTATCTTGATTCATTTATAATCGTGTTCATTGATGATATGTTGGTATACTCTAGGACCAAACAGAAACATGAGAATCACCTAAGGATTGTGTTGGGGCTTTTGAAGGAGAACCAGATGTACGCCAAGTTCACCAAATGTGAATTTTGGTTGGAATTGGTAGATTTTCTGGGACAAGTAGTTTCCATGGAGGGGATTAAGGTGGATCCACAAAAGGTATAGGTGGTTCGAAAATAGTCTAGGCCTACTACAATGATAGATATTGAGAGTTTCGTGGGGCTGGCCAGTTACTATCGTCGGTTTGTGAAGGGATTTGCATCCATTGCCTCAGTTTTGACAAGGTTGACATAGAAGGATGTGCCTTTTCAATGGTCCGAGAAATGTGAAGAGAGTTTTTAGAAGCTCGAAACCCTGCTAACCACGACACCAATCCTGGCCCTACCGATGGAAGGTAATGATTTTATAATTTATTATGATGCCTCACAGTCTGGGTTGGGTGCTGTGTTAACGCAGGAAGGAAGGTCATTGCTTATGCTTCAAGCTAGTTGAAGGTGCATTAGAAGAATTACCCCACAAATGACCTAGAGTTGGTAGCGGTAGTGTTCACCCTAAAAATCTTGAGGCACTACCTGTACAGGGCTCGTCGTGAGGTGTTCACAGACCATCATAGCCTGCAATATGTTTTCTCCCAGAAATATCTAAATTTGAGATATAGGAGATGGATGGAACTGCTTAAATACTATGATGTAACAATCCTGTATCACCCAGGGAAGACAAACATGGTGGTTGATGCCTTGAGCCGGAAAGCACAAAGTATCGGCAGTCTAGCTTGCTTGGAAGCTACTCAGCAACCGATGGCCAAAGAAGTCCAGAACCTGACAAACAGCCTGATGAGACTTTCATTGATAGAAACAGCTGGGATACTATCCAACATGGAGGCTAAGTCATCACTACTAGAAGAGATAAAAACCAGATAGTTTGAGGATGCGAAGTTGTGTAAGATTTGAGACGAGGTTCTGTAGGGGAAGCTAAAGAAGTAGTGATAGATGGCGAAGGGGTCCTGAGGATAAAGGGACGCATGTGTATTCCCTAGGTTGATAAGCTAATTAAAACCCTCTTGGCAAAATCTCATAACTCATGGTACTCCCTCTATCATGGGGTTACTAAAATGTACCATGACTTGAAGCGGCATTATTAGTGGGGCAGGATGAAGAGGGACATTGTTGATTATGTCGCCTAGTGTTTGAACTATCAGCAGCTGAAGTACGAGCACTAGAAGCCTGGGGAAGTGATCTTGGGCATATTTACATGCCCAAATACTATTTTATACCCATGTTTTACCCATGTTGTACCTTAATTGAAGAATAATCTCATGTATTTTATGTAATTTGTGGCCATGGACTAACAAATATGATTAGCTCTCTTTGTAGGTTTAAATTGCCAATGTATGGAGCTAAATGTGAATATAATGGTCCTAATATTGAAGATAAATGTTAACGGATGGATTATGGATGAGGAAGTACTTCAGAGGATGCCCATCACATAGTGGAAATGAGAGAGGATAGCAATGGACTTCGTGGTGGGTCTCTCAAAGAAATTAGGGAAGTTCGACTCTATTTAGGTCATAGTTTATAGACGAACTAAGTCTACCCACTTCCTGCCTATCCAAGTTACTTATAATGCTGAGAGGCTAGCCAAGATGTATGTGAAAGAGGTGATTCGGTTGCATGGGGTTCCAGTTTCGATTGTGTCAGACAGGGGTACTCAATTTACCTCCCATTTCTAGAGGACTTTACAGGCAGAGTTAGGTACCAGGTTGTATTTGAGTACAACCTTCCATCCGCAGACAGACAGACAGTTGGAAAGGACCATTTAGGTGTTAGAGGACATGCTTCGAGCCTGTGTGATAGATTTTGGTGGCCATTGTGATAAATTCTTACCCTTGGAGAAGTTTTCTTACAACAACAATTATCATTCAAGAATTGGTATAGCGCCATTAAAAGATTTTTATGGGAGGAAATACAAGTCTCCAGTTGGATGGTTCGACGCATTTGAGGTGAGACCTTCAAGTATCGATTTGCTTAAAGAGTCCTTGGAAAAGGTTCGGGTAATTCAAGAACGTCTGATAGCTGCTTGAAATAGGGAAAAGTAGTATGCAGACAGGAAAGTGAAAGATATGGAGTTCATGGATGATGATTTGGTAATTTACCAACTCATTAGGCTCTTAAGCTTGAGTTTTTCCTTAGTTTTTGAGTTGATTATATGAATTTTATGACCTTTTTGCCTTTGTTGTGTGTAGATACCTAAATGTCTAGAAAAGAGCAAAAATAGAGCAAAAAGAAGAAAGTGAGATCAAATCAGCGGTCCACCGATGAAAACCGGCGAAACGCCGGTTAAAGGCCGATTATCACTGCCTCTGAGGAAGAATGCCACCGGAGAAATGAGATTTGCCAATGGTGACTCTCCGGTCTAGTCACTGAATGACATTCTATTTTCTGGAAGGAAGAACAAAGACTCGACGGTTCACGAGTTGAGATCAGCTAAATGCCGAATGAACCACCAATGCTCGCTGGAGTTTAGTGATGGCTCAGATAATGTACCTGACGGTTCACGAATTTGAACCATCAAACCGCCAATTCCAGAATGATGCTCAGGGGTAAAATTGTCCGGCATGAAAAAAGAGAGAGAAGATGCCCGATTTTCTTGGATATAAATTCTAAAGAAAGTATTGTGTACTGAAGATATCATAGCAGAGTATATCACATCATCTTTTTCCTTTCTTAGCTATAGAACATTCTTTTAGCAGAGAAAAGGAGATTTTGATTGTTAGATTTTGAAAAGTACTATTTTGTACTTCTTTTTCTTAATAGTAAGGTACAACCATTATTGAAGACTATTTGTGAATTTGATTTTACTACTCTTGTTATTAAATTCAATGAGTTTATTGTTGAATGGGCTTTTGAATTTCTTAATCACGAGTAGCTAAATCATTAACTAGAGGTGTGTGATGATGAATACTTAATTCGAGTGGGTATTGCTAGAGTCATCTTCATATTGTTTAAATAAGTGTAAATCTGTTAGATTCTCTTCGATCTATAATGGAAGATCCATTTATTATGATGTGGGTCTATTTGTTCTTACTTGATTGTTGCTTGTAAAAGAATAATTAAGTAT
Organism: Datura stramonium; assembly: GCA_018107945.1. Lineage (NCBI taxonomy): Eukaryota > Viridiplantae > Streptophyta > Magnoliopsida > Solanales > Solanaceae > Datura > Datura stramonium. The sequence continues at coordinate 161,789 of JACEIK010000221.1, read as the reverse complement.
TGAAAGAGAATTTAATGGTGGGTATGGATGAGAGATTGTGAAATTGGTCTAGAAATAACCAAAATTGTATTATCACTCCTAATTAGTAGCTAATAGATAGAAATTAGTGCAGCTACTAATCCAAATCTGATATCGGGTTGAGATACTAGTGGCTAAAGGTTTGATAAAACTCTAGTAAGAGGTAGTTATAAGGCTGAAAAGCTGTAACTACCCATTTCCTAGATTATTTACACTGATTGAACTTATAAGATGACCTAGCATGTCCCTATCTAGTTAGTATATCATCTACACCACACCTCTAGTCTTTCACATTCTTGTCAACAACCTTGCTAATTTTTATGTTATATTCACCCAAATTACCAAATATAATACACTACAAATTCCAATCTCCCCCAATTTATTTGTTTTTATGTTAACTCTAAGTGGTGCAAGCTAACTTCAATTTCTCAACCGAAACTTGTAATTATCATTCACTAGTCCTTGTGGGATTCGATCTCGACACCCATCGGATTACTTGTTTTGATACTTCGTCCATCTATATTCTTTGAATGAAGGATATATTTTGGACGTTATCAAAAATGGCGCCGTTCCCGGGGACTAGCACTTGATATTCTTGTGTTGATTGTTAAGTTGAAAAATTTTGCATCATAGTTACTTGACGTGATTTCGCTGTGTTTGTTAGGATCTTACAGCCACATGAGTCATCACTCTTAAGCAAGGGATAACTCAGTGGAAGGTAATATGGAGCACGACGAGGATAACTCGGTGATGTCAGAAATTGCGGGAGCCATTCGCCTACCACCTACAGTAGGAAATATTGTATTTCATGTCACAAGCACCATGTTGCATTTGCTACAAATGAAAAGACTCTTTGGCGGTAAACCAAGTGAGGACGCAAATTGGCATTTGAGAAATTTCTTGGAGATATGCCAGCCATAAACATTACGAATATTAGTCAAGAGTCAATCAGGTTGAGACTCTTTCCTTTCTCATTAATGGGGGAGACAACTATGTTGTTGGAGGAACTCCCTCTGGATTGTATTACATCTTGGAAAGAGTTAATCAAGGATTTCTGGGATAGCCGAGGGATGACATCACAAATTTCAGGAAAGAACCAGGAGAGCCTTTGCATGAGGCATGGTAAGGTTCAAAAAGAAGTTTGCTCTTTGTCCCGATCATGGAATTTCGGATGGAGTGCTTCTCCAAAGCTGCTACAGAGCCCTTGATTCCATCAACAAGTCCATCGCCAAAAATTTAGATGGAGGGTCTATTATGGATCAAACATATGGGTTGGACAAAGCCCTTCTAGACAGAATGACAAAAACCAATAGGGCTTGGCACACACGAGAGACAAATGTATCTACACATGAGATCAGCACAAGTGCATTGGCGACCGAATTGCGACAAAAGGATGAAGAGCAGGATGAGAATCTTGCTAAGATGATGACATAGTTGGAATTAATGACAAAGCACGTAATGGGGGCAGGGCCCAAGATGGCAAATGTTGTAGCTATGCAAGGTCCTTTGCAATATGATGGGGAATCGTCACCACCAAGATATGAGAAAGAACGTCAATACATGGGAAATAAAATAGGAGGTCCTCGACCTAGATTTCAAGGAACCAATCAAGGCACTTGGTGCACAAGGGACAAAAATCAAGGCTAGAGAAATCTTGATCCGCAGGGGTGGCCCGAAAGAAATGAAAGATGGGGAAATAGAGAGAACAATCAAGAGGGTGACCGCTATCATCGGAGTTCAAACCCATATGTTCCCCCTCCAAAAGTTGGAAACTCCCAGTCAGCAGGTGTGAGTGACGCAGGTAGTTCAAAAATCAAGGAAATGCTATCAAGAGTCATAAAGAAAGTAGAGTCAACCGAGAGTGGGGTCAAAGAGTTAAGAGGGGAGGTGTCTAACCTTGCCCAAACAGTGAGCTCACATTCAGCCTCCATCAAGAATTTGGAAGCCCAAATGAATCACTTGTCAGCACAAATGAACCCCCGTCTGAAGGGAACGCTTCCTAGTGACACAATGCCGAATTCAAAGAAAGATAGTTAATGCATGGCTATTTTCACTAGGAGTGGCAAAGTAATCGGGGATGCACCAGTGAAGCCCAAAGAGGTTAATGAACCAAAATCAAATGAGGAAAATAGACTCAATGAGATGCCAAAGACTCTAAGGAGTGAGGAAAAGATTGAAGAGGAAGGCGAGGGGAAGGATGATGAAATCCCCTCACATGATGATGAAGATGAGGCGGGCATGAAGGCCCTATTTGATAATAAGGTTGAAGAAAGAGCCTCACCTCCTTATCCACAACGGTTGGCCAAGAAAAAAAAGGATGATCAGTTCAGACAATTTGTTGATATGTTTAGCATGTTGTCCATTAATATACCGTTAGTGGATGCTCTTCTCCAAATGCCAGGATATGTGAAGTTCATGAAAGAATTTCTAAAGAAGAAGAAGGTGGTTGATGAAGGTAGTGTGGAGAAAATGCACCATTGTAGCGCAACGATGATGAGTAACCTTACCCCTAAGCGGGAAAACCAGGGAGCTTTCGCAATCCCCTGTACAATTGGGATATGTGTGTTTAAAAAAGCTCTATGTGATCTTGGTGCCAACATAAATTTAATGCCCCTACTCATTTTCAAGAAGTTGGGACTTGGAAGCACAAAGCCTACGTCAATGAGGTTGCTCATGGCAGATCGGTCCATAAAAAAGCCGGTGGGGGTGTTAGAAGATATGTTGGTAACGGTGGATAAATTCATCTTACCTACTGATTTTGTAGTCCTTGATTGCGAAATGGATGTGGAGGTACCCATTATTTTGGGGAGACCATTGCTAGCTATGGGGATAACTATGGTTGACATGGAGCTTGGGGAGCTCAAATTCAAAGTTGGAAGTGAGGAAGTCACCTTCAAGGTGTGCCCATCAGCTAAAACTCCCCCCAAATACAAGGTAATAGGGGTTTTGCAAAATGAGGATGAGGAAAAAATACTTGAGATGAAGGAGATGGAGTCGGAGGATGATCCATCAAAAAAGAGGTGTTGAATGAGATCTACGTCGTTCCATGACGTTAACTAAGGCGCTTCTTGGGAGGCAACGCAAGTGTTTAGTGGATTGATTTTATGTCTTCATTGTTTTTGTTTTTTAGGAGCTATGAAATAAGGAACAAAGAAAGAAAAAACCCACAACAAAATGTAACTGCGCTGAACCGGCGATTCACCGATCCAAAAGCGGAAACCGCCAATTCAAGATGAGTGAAAACATAAGGTTGGGAATTGGAGCAAGATACCAGCAGACTTGCGGCAAAATGCCGATGCATAACTGTCACGTCCCACCTTGGGGGGTATGACTGGCACCTAGTGCCCTAGTAGGACCTAGATTGCTAACTGGTGAGCCTAAGCACATCTGGTGCCTGGCTAGCTCTATCTCAGATTTCTGGAAACAACGGGCTATATAACGGCTGTAAATACAGCCACCGGC
>JACEIK010000221.1:126964-143589 GCA_018107945.1 Datura stramonium | reverse complement strand
CAGCAAATAAAAATGCACTAGTTTTGGTTTTTGAAAAAAATTATCCTACTTAATTTTTTTTGATGTATTAGCTATGTATTTGTGACAACATGCATGATTGCTATGGATCTTTTGATGTCATTTAGTATGTCAACATGAGTAGTTTTGTTAAGCCATGTATAAACCAGACAGGTGAGGTGAAAATAGTTCATGTACCATGTATGAGTGAGGTATAGTAGTTAGTTCAGTATTGTGTTGTAGATCTAGAACTTGCCTGGTTAGTCTTTGCATAGGTTAAGGATGGTTGATTAGAATATGATCATAGGACATTTTTTAGCTCACTTTTAGCCTATATTACCCTACGAAAAGTTACATGAATCCATTGACCCCAAGTTTGAGCCTTAATAGACCATGATTTCTTTGATTTATCGATTAACCGTATCTAGTTTTTTTGCAATGAACCTGTTTTGGTCCTGGTCCTTCCTTGGATATTGTGAACCTCAACATAAGCATTAGTTTTGGTTTTTGAAAAAAATTGACCCTACTTAAATTTTTTTGATGCATTAGCTATGTATTTGTGACAACATGCATGATTGTTGTGGATCTTTTGATGTCATTTAGTTTGTCAACATGAGTAGTCCTGTTAAGCCATGTAAAACTAGATCGGTGAAGTGAAAATAGCTCATGTACCATGTGTGAGTGAGGTATAGTATTCAGTTCGATATTGTGTTGAAGATCTAGAACTTGCCTGGTTGGTCTTTGCATAGGTTAAGGATGGTTGGTTAGTATATGATCATAGGCCATTTTTGTTTAGATCACTTTTAGCCTATATTACCCTACCAAAGTTGCATGAATCCCTTGATCCCAATTTGAGCCTTAAATTACCATATTTATTTGATTTACCGATTAACCATACCTATTTTTACAATGAACCTATTTTGCCGTTGGTCCTTCCTTGGATATTGTGAACCTCAACATAAGAAAAATGCTTAAGTTGAGGGTGGCTAGAGTAGGGGTGCGTAAATGGTGGGAACGGAAGAAAGGAAAGGAAAAGAAAAGAAAAAGAAAATGGTGAAGAATGAGGTGTGGTGAGATGGTGAAAAGAAAAGATGAAAAATGTTGAAAATATTGAAAAAGAAAGCTCAAAGAAAATTTGAAAATGCTGAAAAATTTAAAAACACACCACACCCATGCAAATATGTATAAAAATGGGAGAAAGGGAAGAAAAGGGAATGAAAGAATAAAAGGGTGAAATAGGTGAATGGTGTAGACAATGTATGTAGTGCCACAGAAGGAATAGTCACTTATAAAATATTCCATCTTCACCATGTCCAGCCCTGAGCCTACATTACAAGCCATATCAAGTCCTATAGTGATCCAAACCCGACCATCCGATAAACCAAAGCAGAGAAAATAAGGGAAGCCTATGGAATCGTACACATAATACTTGTAACTTCTTTATGAGAGTGAGTTCCTTACTTGTTTAGTCCAATATTATATTTGACATATCATATCTGAGTGGGGACTTCATTTGTGTGAGGGTACATGGATTATGTTTGCTTTTACCATTGGTCTGTGTGGAAAATATTGGTGATGACTTGATTTCCTGTTGATAGATAAATGACATGTTTTGATCCCTGTTTATGATGTTTTGAGGTTGCTTGTAATACATTAGCTAATGTTTTTCCATGAGAAAGGGTTAATAAAGTTTGTATAGAAAGTGCAAGTTTTCTTGAGTATTGACTGTAGTATCTTAAGTCCATTTTCTCGTTGAGCGTCGTGTTTAGTTTTTCTTTTCTTTGCCTGAGGACATGCAAAAGTCTTAAGTTGAGGGTGTTGATGTGTTGTGGATTTACAGAACTTTCGATGCTCAAAACTAAGGAAATAGCATGAACTTAGGTATGTTTATGTGGATATAAGACACTTTTCCTTTGGTTGCAGGATAAATTAGTATTGGATTTAAAAATTGCAAAAGAAAGCCTGAAAGATGCAAAATAAGCTCAGATTGCAGACCACAGTATAAGTTGTAGGAAGGACCTATGAGTCGTACTGATGGTCGTGAAAAGTTGCAAAAGGATACAATTGAAGAGATGCAATGTACGAGTCTTAGTACGAGTCATACCAAGCTAGTACGAGTCGTGGTGATGAAATCGTGAAAAGATCCAGAAAATTTGCATAAGGTGCTGACTCCTGCTACGGAAAGAATGTATGACTCGTGGGAAGAAAGTACGAGTCATACCATGACGGTGGCGATGAACTTCAGAAGAATTCAAAAGTTTCAGAATCAAACCATGGGAGCTCAGTACAGATATGATAGAGGTACGAATCGTATCAGGATCCAACACTTAGCCAAAATTCACCAAGAATGCAAGGTACTACAGGAAGCTACGGGTCGTAGGATGCTGCTACGGATCGTAGGTTGGCTCATGACGACTGTGGCACCAGATATGGAAATTCATCATGTTACCCTAGGAAAAGGATTCTTCTATTTGTATAAACATGTTTTAGGTTTTATTTTTCTATAGAAAAGTAGGAGAGACACGAAAGATGCGAAAAAGACAAGGAGAGAAGAGATTTGTAGGAGAATTGAGTTGATTCAACTTGTGATAACCCTTTTCTTATTCTTTCTACTTGTTCTTCAAGATTTTGCTGAGTAATTAAAGGAAGTGTTTTTCTCTCATTCATTCTTGTAAGTATTGATTTTTTTTCTTAATCATGATGCAATTCACAACCTTACAACTATGACAGGCTAAAACCTTCATAGTTAAGGTTGTGGGAACCATGGTGGATTAACAAGCTAGGGTTACACAAAGTTATTTTAAAACCAATACCAATACATATATTGTATTCTCTTCATGCTTAAATGTTTCTTAATGGTGCGCAACGTTAGGACTTGCCCGAATTCTTTACTTGCTTTGGTCGAAGAGGTAGAGATTAGGAAAAGAGAATTACAACAGAGCCTTGATTTTGATAATCATTGTATTAACTTGAGTTGTGGTCGCAGGAAAGTTAAATCTGGAACTTAGTGATAACGGATAGTTTGAAACCGCTCATGAGACTTTGTTGAGTGATTGAGTATAGTCATTCAATAGCGACTGGTCGGTTGTTTGAATGAACCTAAGTTATCAGTTCTATAAGTAAGTATTGGTGATAATCACGAGTGTATACCCAAAGTAGTTATGAACCCATGGGGAACACAAATCCTAGTTATCCTTTAATATTGAATCAACATCAGATATTTGATACTTGTTTTTATTATTGATTTTTTTAGAATCCCCCTATTTTGAAGTAACTACCTCACAAGTTCCATTACCGGCTATAATTCAGTTCTCCCTTATTCCCTGTGGGTTCGACCCCAACCTCTAGTTGGCTTCTTTATTGACAACGTCCACTTCTCACTTCAGTAAGAGGTGTGGTTTGAGCATTATCATGTCGTATGAGTTTGAACTACCAGTGGGATTAGCTTCGGTACATCCAGTTTTCCATGTATCTCTATTGAAGAAGTGCATTTGTGACTCGGCCTTAGTTGTCCCGGTGAAGAGCATAGGTGTGAAGGACTGCCTTAACTATGAGGAGGTTCCAGTTGAGATCCTTGATCATCAGGTTCAAAAGTTGAGAAACAAGGAAGTAGCTTCAGTGAAGGTTTTGTGGAGGAATCAGCTTGTCGAGGGAGCTACATGGGAAGCCGAAGTAGATATGATGGCTAGATAACCGTATCTTTTCCCTTCCAACTCAGTTTCAACATGAGGTATCAGTTTCCTCCTTAGTACTTGTCGCGACCCGAGCATAGGCCTGGATCTAGACGCAGAACCAAGAACCATAAATGGCTCCAAGTTGACCCATGGCATGAACAAGATAACTAAAGCTCAACATAAATAATGCTAAAAACTAAATTCTAAAATAGCGAAAATATGAACATTTAGTACATCTGAACAACAGAGTATCATACTGAATCCAAAACAAAATACATAACTATGTCAGATAAGCCACTACACACTGACAAGTTGATGGGACAAGGCCCTAACTAGCTAACTAAAAGACTGAAACTGAAAGACGATAACAACAAGGCTAACTGAAGGTCCTCGATTGAAGAAGACTCACCACTAAGACTGTATATGCTAAACTCTAAGAACTGGCTAGCGGCGGGACTGAGCCTGTATCATGAAAAGGTACAACATAGAGTATGCGGTCAGTTCTTAAAATATACCAAGTATGCAAGGTAAGTAAAACAACTGAGTAAGTAAAACTGAAAACATGTATATTATAAATCATTACATCATAAGATTCTGAGAGTAAGACTTGCATGCTATTAACTGAAAACATGATTAAACATAACTGAGTCTCATAACTAAATCGAATTACCCTAAGCTGAAATTGATAATCATAAGTAAAACTAAACATTTAGGTCAAACCTACTGAAAACGTAATATCATAACTGATAAACATTCATAACTGAAATCAGAGGAACAATGGGAGACTCTTCATATAACCGATATTACCACGATAGAGCTTACGTGGTCCCGACTATTACACTTAAATGGACAGGGCCGTCCAAAGCCTTGCCAGGGCTAAGGGAGCTACCATGATATCAATATCAAGCTGAAATCCCACTGACAGGCAGGGAATCTCTCAATGGAGGTCCCAAAGAATCTGAACATACCTACGTTGGAATGTAGTTCTGAGGCCCGGGGTTGTCTGAACCTCTAGACTACTTTGTACTAGACACTACTCCCAAACACATGCATATGCTCTCCATCGTTTTTCAATGAAGTTGAACTATCATCTTTTGACGAAGCTAATCATAATAATATATACATAGTTTGAAAACTGAACATGAGGAGCCTCGGCTCAAAAGATACCACAAGTTGAAAAGTGGGAGTTTAGACTCCAAAAATCATATGGTAAGCTATCATAAGATTTAGTCAAATCATGAAGTCGTACTTAGTTCATGTGGGCTTGGCCAAATTTTATCATGCTTGAAATAGACTTGATAGTAAAAATCATGGATATATACATGGGTAATTCATAAAAAATCTCAAATACAGGAAATCTCATCATACTTGGAAACATAAATCATAAGTTCAACTTTTCATGAAACTAGCATAATTGAGCATCATAATCTTAAAACTTTGAAATCATAATTTGTAATCAAAATCATTATAAAACATGCCCATGAATCATAAAACATCATTAGAAACATGAATATAGTTGACCCATGATACAAACATAGAGAATTTCATAAATTGGGTTAGAACTCCATCGAACCATGCATTTGAATTCATGAATTGAAAAGAGATTTCGGCATGAGAGTGAAGAGAAACTCCCATTCATAACCCTACATACCTAGTTAATCTATTTTTACACTCTTCCTTGAAAGTACAATGGAATTGTAGATGAACTGAACAGTTCTAGGCTTGATCTCCTTAGGAATTCTTTAGTATTGCATGCATGAGGAGGGAATAAGTTAGAATAGATTAAACCCTCTTAAAACCTTTATAACCAAGCTTAAAATGATGCATCTTAGGACTTAGGGTCTTAAAAATTATGAAATTGCCCTTACGAACTTTGCACAGATCCAATGAGTCATTACTTCGCTAAATTTTCCAGACTCAGGTCTTCAACCACGACTGCACAGGACAGATCGTTACTTGCCCAACAACTCGTCACTTCCACCCATTGTCACCACTGCCCGCAACTACCTACCTTCTGGAATTCTTCCCAATGGGTTCATACCACATCTAGTTACACTAACAAACAAGTTGTTCCATGGATCATTGGTCCACAACCTGCCGACTAATAGGCTCACCACAACAGGAACCCACAGTCCATTGAAGCTTCCTGCGACTCATGCAACGAGTCGTCCTAAGGTAATTTTCCAACTTTTCTGCTGAACTCCCTTTCAACTCCCGTGTCTAGTCTTAGGAACTTTCAGGGTATTACAATATCTCCCCTTGGGATAATTCATCCTCGAATGTTGGGGTAAACATACTGAATAATTGGGAAAAAATATGCCATCCCAAATACTGAATATTTAAAGCTGAGAACTTATGGAGTAACTGACTTCGGACTGAAATACATGACTAAACTGAATTCATAAATCACACATACAGATACTAACATGATAGAAACTAGAAGACATGAACTAGACAGGAAACTTAATAGAGTACTAAGGAGGAAACCGATACCTCAAGCTGGGAGTGGGATGGAAGGAAAAAGATGCGGGTATTTAGCCATCATATCTGCCTCGGCTTTCCACGTAGCTCCCTCAACATGTGGATTCCTCCACAAGACCTTTATTGAAGCTACCTCTTTGTTCCTAAACTTACAAACTAGACGATTAAGTATTTCAATCAGAATTTCCTCATAACTAAGGCTATCCTTCACACCTACGCTCTCCACTGAAACAACCAAAGCCGGGTCACCCATGCACTTCTTCAAGAGCAATACATGGAAAACTGGATGTACTGAAGCCAACTCTGAGAGCAACTCCAACTCATAGGCCACCTTGCCAACATGTCTCCCAATCCTGTACGGACCAACATATTAGGGACTAAGATTCCCCTTATTTCTAAATGTCATCACTGCCTTCATGGGAGAGACTTTCAGAAACACCCAATTATTAACTTCAAATCAAGTTCTCTCCTCCTCACATACGCATAGGACTTTTGACGACTTTGAGATGTCTTTAGCCTCTCCCTTATAAGCTGAAACTTCTCCATAGTCTCATGGACTGAATCTGGCCCTATCAACAAAGCTTCACCTACTTCAAACCAACCGATAGGCAATCTATATCTCTGCCCATAAAGAGCCTCAAATGGAGCCATTTGAATGCTGGAATGGTAGCTATTGTTATACGCAAACTCAATGAGAGGTAAATGATCATCCCAACTACCTTTGAAGTCAATCACACATGTTCTCAACATATCCTCAAGATTCTGAATAGTCCGCTCATCTTGACCATTTGTCTGTGAATGAAAAGTTGTGCTAACTTGAGTACCAAGTCCCTTCTAAAACGACCTCCGAAACTGGGAGGTAAACTGCGTATCTCTATCTGATATGAAGGACAAGGGAACTCCATGAAAGCGAACTAATTCCCCGACATACTATTTCGCATAATCCTCCGCTGAATCAGTAGTTTTGACTTGTAGAAAATGAGCTGCTTTGGTCAATCTATCCACAACCACCCAAATAGAGTCATACTATTGACGAGTGCGAGGTAACCTTGTAATGAAGTCCATATTAATTTCCTCCCACTTCCAAGTAGGGATACTGATGTCTTGAGTACACCTCCAGGTCTTTGACGCTCAACTTTCACTAGTTGACAATTCAGACACTTAGCCAGAAACTCCACTATGTCCTTCTTCTTGCCACTCCACCAATAGACTTCCCGTAGGTCACGGTACATCTTGGTGGCACCTAGATGTATAGAGTATCGGGAACCATGAGCCTCATGCAAAATCTAATATCTTAAGTCATCAACACCCGGAACACACAAATGACCATGATATCGAAGTACACTATCTCCCCCTTGGGAGAAGACCTCAACCTTCTGATTTTGAACTGCTTCCTTCAACTTTACCAAAATAGGATCTTCGTCTTTCCAAGCCTTGAATTGAGTCACCAAAGAGGATTTTGAACCATTCTACACAATGACACCACCATCTATCGAATCAACAAGGCGATCTCCTAATCGTGCAAGATGATGCACATCCTTCAGCAATTCTTTCCTTTCTTTTTCCACAGGAGGCACACTCTCAATAGAAAGTCTGCTAAGAGCGTCTGCCACCATATTGGCCTTACCAGGATGCTAAAGGACACTCATGTCATAATCTTTAAGAAGCTCTAACAACCTTCTTTGTTGTAGATTCAGGTCCTTCTGAGTAAACACGTATTGTAGGCTTTTTTGGTCTATAAAAACATCCATATGGATCCCGTATAGATAGTGTCTCCAAATCTTCATGGAAAATACTACTGCTGCTAACTTGAGGTCATGAGTCGGATAGTTCTTCGCATGGATATTATGTTTCCTAGAAGAATAGGCTATGACCTTACCGTGTTGCATCAATACACTACCAAGGCCGATCCTCGAGGCATCACAATATACCATAAATATATTGGTACCCTTAGGTAGGGTCAACATTGGTGCTTAGGTTAGTCGAGTCTTCAACTCCTAAAAACTCATTTCATAGGCCTCCGACCATTGAAATTTCACTTTGTTCTGGGTCAACTTAGTCAATGGTGTTGAAATAGAATAAAACCCTTCAACAAACCTCCTGAAGTAGCCAGCTAAACCCAAGAAACTCCTAATATCTGAAGGGCTAACTAGTCTAGGCCAATTCTTCACAACATCTATCTTTTGAGAGTCCACCTACACCCTTTCACTTGACACCGCATGACCCAAAAATGCTATAGAATCCAACAAAAACTCACACTTGCTGAATTTAGCAAACAACTAGAGATCCTTAAAAGTTTGTAGCACCACCCTCAAATGAGCGGCATGCTCCTCCTCGCTCTGAGAGTATATGAGAATGTCATCTATGAAAACCATCACGAACATATCCAAATATGGATTGAACACCCTGTTCATCAAATCCATAAATGTTGCAGGAGCATTTGTTAGTTTGAATTAACATACCTAGTGCTGAAAGCTGTCTTTGGGATGTAACTCTCTCTAACTACAGGTTGATGATATCCAAATCTGAGGTCTATCTTTGAAAAACACTTGGCACCCTGAAGTTGGTCAAACAAGTCATCAATTCTGGGGAGGGGATACCTGTTCTTGATAATGACCTTGTTGAAATGCCGATAATAAATAAACATCTGAAGAGAACCATTCTTCTTTCGAACCAAGAAAATTGGTGCACCCCACAAGGATTTGCTAGGTCGGATGAGACCCTTGTCTAAGAGATCCTTCAACTGCTCCTTCAACTCCTTTAGCTCAGCTGGAGCCATTCTATAAAGAGGAATAGATATAGGTTGTGTATCTGGAAGAAGGTCAATACCAAAGTCGATCTCCCGCTCGGGATGGACTCTCAGTAGATCATCTGGAAACACCTCTGGATACTCACGCGTTATAGGAACTGACTGAATAGTTAGGGCCTCGGAAGTAGCATCCTTAATCCGAATTAGATGGTACACACAACCTTAGAGATCATCTTCTTGGCCTTAAGGTAGGAAATGAAGCAACCTACAGGCACGACTGAACTACCCGTATACTCTAGGATTGGCTCACTAGGAAACCAAAACTCTACTACACGGGTTCTACAATTCACTGAAGCATAACATGCATGTAGCCAATCCATGCCAAAGATAACATCAAAATCCATCATGGATAACTCTACCAAGTCTGTCGAGGTAACTTTCTAAAGGACTGTGACAACGCAATTTCGTATACCCATCAAGCTATAACTAAATAACCGACTAGAGTAGAGACTGAGAGGGGTTTTGATAGGATTTTGGGACTGATTCTGAAACTACTAGCAATATAGGGTGTCACAAAAGATAAAGTAGCCCCTAGATCTAACAATGCATATACTTCAAGGTGAAATGCTCGTAACATACCAATGAATATATCTGGGGAGACCTCCTGCTCCTGACGAGATGCGAGGGCATAGAACCTATTATGACGATGAACACCACCTGCACTAGTGGATGCACCATGCTGAGTTGAGCGTGCTAGTAGAGCTGTTGAACTAGTGGTTGGGTCACCATGTCCTTATATGTCTGCTAGACAATCTCTAAGCATATATATGGGCTTCCCACACCTGAAACATGCACCTGTACCCGCTAAGCACTGACCAGTATGCCTTCTACAAATCTTGTCACAACTTGGGATGCTGGTCTCTACTTACCTGCTCCCCTGACCTCGAGAGCCGGATGCTCGTCCCCTCTGATCGCGCCTAGATATGGATGGCACATTTGCTGCTAATGGCACTGGGGCTAATTATCTCTTGTAGGTCTACTGATGATGCCCACCACCAAGCCTTTATAGGGAGAACTCGAACCTATTAGTCCTAGCCCTCTTGTCCTCTCTCTCTCTCTCAATCACCTGCACCACCTCTATCTGTTGGGCGTACAAGACCAAGCATGAGAAGTCAATATCCTGATGAAGAATAGCGGTCCTACAATCCTTGACCAAATAATCTACTATCCCATGCATAAACCTGCTCACCCGAGCCCTCTGATCATCCTCCATCACCGGTGCATATTTGGAAAAACGGGTAAACTCCATGCATACTCTTGGACTGTCATTTTGCTTTGCCTCAGGTTCATAATCATCTCTCAATTAACGAACCATTCTAAAAACGCAGTGAGAAACTCATCCCAACTAATAGGGCTCGCTTCAACTCCCCTACTATCCTTCCACTGTCTGAACCAGAATGAGAAACCTCTTTCAACTGATAAGAGGCTAGATCTGCACACTCCTCTCCTGTCACCCCCATGATCTTGGTGATTTTCTAGATCTCATCAATAAACTTGTGTGGATCCTCATCCACTCTCAATCCAAGGAACATAGGGGGATTCATCCTGAGAAAGCTCCTGACTCTAGCCGTTGTCGCGTTCCCATTATGGGGAACATGATCCACCACCTACTGAATGACTTGAGGGGCCAATGCATGTGCCAAGATCTACATGGCTGCCCTAAACTCAGCATGAGCAACCTGCTCAGGAACATGATCCTCGGGGGCTAGTGGGGCTTGCTGGTGCCCATATCCATTGCCATTTTCATTCCCATTCCTTCTTCCGTTAACTCGGCGAGGAGGCATGATTCTGCAAACACGTGTAGCACGAGTTAGAAAGATAGAAAGTCATCTCATCGCACGACATAGATCAATATTTCATAGCCTCTTTATCATAAGTGTGGCACGCTTCACACCCATGAAAAAGACTCTACTTAACGTGACTTTCAGACACTCTAGGACACTTCAAAACCTATTGCTCTAATACCAAGTTTTTCACCACCTAAGCATAGCCCCAGATTTAGACACGGAACCTAGAACCATAAATGGCTCCAAGTCAACCCATGGCATGAACAATATAACTAAATATCAACATAAATAATACAGAAAACTGAATTCTAAAATAGCGGAATTCTGAACATTTAGTACATTTGAAAAATGAGGTATCATACTGAATCCGAAGCTGAATACATAACAATGTCTGATAAGCCTCTACATACTGACGAGCTGATGGGACAAGGCCCCAACTAGCTCACTAAAAAACTAAAACTGAAAGATGATAATAAGAAGGATAACTGAAGGTCCTCGATGGATGAGGACACATCACCAAGACTGGATATGCTAAACACTAAGAATTGGCTAGCGGCGGGACTGAGCCTGAACTTCAGAGACTATATCATGAAATGATACAACATAGACTATGCGATCAGTAATTGGAATGTATCGAGTATGCATAGTAAGTAAAACAGCTGAGTAAGTAAAATTGAAAACATGTATATCATAAATCATAAGATTTTGAGAGTAAGGCTTGCATGCTATTAACTGAAAACATGATTAAACATAACTGAGTCTCATAATTGAATCGAATGACCCCAAGCTATAACTGATAATCATAAGTAAAAGTGAACATTTAGGTCAAACCTATAGAAAACATAATATTGTAACTGATGAACATGAATAACTTAAATCATGAGGAACAATGGGAGACTCGTTATATAACTGACATTAACACGATAGAGCTTACATGATACCAAGTATTACACTCAAATGGGCAGAGCCGTCCAAAGCCTTTCCAGGTCTAAGGGCGTTACTATGATATCAATATCAAGCTGAAAGCCCTCTGATGGGCTGGGAAGCTCACCAGGGATTTTCTAAAGAATCTGAATATACCTACATTGGCACATAGTTTTGAGGCTCGGGGTTGTCTGAACCGCTAGCCTACTCGATGCTAGATACTACTCCAAAAACATGGATATGCTCTCCATCATTTTTTGACAAAACTGAACCATCGTCTTTCAACTAAACAGATTATAACGATATATACATAGCCTTAAAAATGAACATGAGGAGCCTTGGCTCAAAACATACCACAAGATGAAAAGTGGCAGTCTAGACTCCAAAAACCATGTGGTAAGCTAATATCATAAGATTTAGTCAAATCATGAAGCCGTACTTAGATCATGTGGGATTGCCCAAACTTTATCATGCTTGAAATATACTTGATATTCAAAATGATGGACATATACATGGGTAATTAATTAACTTTCTTAAATACAGGAAATCTCATCATACTTGGAAGCATAAATCATAAATTCAACTTTTCATGCAACTAACATAATTGGACATCATAATCTTAAAACTTTGAAAGAATAATTTATAATCAAATCCATTATAAAACATTCCCATGAATCTTAAAACATCAATAGAAACATGAATAGAATTGACCCATGATATAAACATAGAAAATTTCATAAATTGGGTTAGAACCCCATGGAACCATGCACTTGAATTCATGAATTGAGAAGATATTTGGACATGAGAGTGAGGAGAAGATCCCAATCATAACCCTACATACCTTGTTAATCTGGTTTTACACTCTTCCTTGAAATCCCAAAGGAATTGGAGAAGAATTGAAGAGTTCTAGGCTTGATCTCCTTAGGAATTATCTAGTCTTGCATGCATGGGGAGGGAATAGGTTAGATAGATTAAACCCCCTTAAACTTTCCTAGCTGATCTCAAAATGAAGCAGTTTAGGACTTAGGAGCTTAATAATTATGAAATTGCCCTTACTAACTTCGCAGGAAATTACACACTGCCAGGATTAACTACTCATCCAACGGGTCGTCCTGAGATCCAATGAGATGTTACTTTGTTAAATTTTCTAAAATCAGGTCTTCAACCACGACTGGACAGGATGGATTGTTACTTTCCCCAATGACTCGTCACTTTCGCCCGTTGTCAGCTCTTCCTGCAACTACCTATCTTTTGGAATTCTTCCCAACGGGTTCATACCATGGCTCGTTACACTGATCAATGACTCATTCCATGGCTCGTTGGTCCGGGACCTGCCGACCAATAGTCTTACCATGACATGAACCCACGATGTGTTGAAGCTTCCCACGACTCGTACAATGAGTCATCCTAAGGAAATTTCCAACTTTTCTGCTGAACTCCCTTTCAACTCCCAAGTCTAGTCTTAGGCACTTTCGGGGTATTTCAGTACTCTATTCATTTTCATGTGAAGTTCATGTCTCTCAATTCCTTTCATGTTTTATCATGTATGTATGATTCATGAATTCAGTTCAATCATGTATTTCTATCAAAAGTTAGTCACTCCATCCGTATTCAGCTTCAGATGTTCAGTATTTGGGATTGCATGTTCCTTTCCTAGCCTTTCATTATGCTTAACCCAAATTCAAGGATGAATATTCCCAAGGTGGAGATATGGTAATACCCCAAAAGTTCCTCAGACTAGGTTTGGGATTTGAAGTATGCTTCAGTAGAAAATCTGAAAGTTTTCTTCTCAGTACGAATCATTGTATGAGTCATAGGGTGGTCGTATGGGTTGTAGGATGACCTATGGTTGAGAGATATAAGTTCACCCTCCCAACCACAAACCGTGGTGTGTGAGTATGACTCATGGTCAGGAGTCGTAGCAGGTCATGGGATTTTTCAGGTGTTGATCCTATGAGCAATTGTAGACTCGTAGTAAGGAACTACGAGCCATGGTAGGAGTTGCGGAAACCATCAAAGAGTTTGAGAAAATTGGAAGGGGCTAGCTACGGGAGCTAACCACAAGTCGTAGTAGGATTTTACAACTCATGGTATGGGTCGTAGTAACTGGCAGTGCAATTTTTCCTGTGAATTTATTAAGGGTATTGTCATAAATTCTAATCTACTAAGTCCTAAACTACGTTGTTTAAATCCTTAAAAGGAGTGTTATAAGAGGGTTTAACCTATATCAAGTTATTAGGCTTCCCCATGCATGCGAAGTTTTGAATCCCCTTAGAAGATTAATCTAGAAATTCTATCAATTCTTCGCCAATTCTCTTGGGCTTTCCAAGATAAGTTGAGAATATATTTACCCAGGTATATAGGGATATGAATGAGAGTTTTCTTTCACTCTCATTCCCGAATTTCTCTTCAAGTTCATGGATTCAAGTGTTAATTCAATTTTATGATCTCATAGGGTTTTAACCCAACTTTGTGAAATTCTCTATGATATGTCTATGAGTCAATTTTCCTCATGTTCCAAATCATGTTTTAAGATTTATGGGCAGATTTTATATACAAATTGATTAGAAATTCATGATTTCATGTTTTAGAAAATTATGCCCTATTATGAAAGTTTTATGAAAAGTCAAGTTTATGATTCATGATTCAAGTATGATTTGATATCTAGCATGATTGAATGTTTATAAATTACTCATGTATGAATCTATAATTTTGACTTATGAAGTCTATTTCAAGTATGCATGATTTTAATATTTGGGCAAACCCACAAAAGTTAAGTATGTTTACATGATTTATCTAAGGATAATAAGATCATCTTATCTTATGTTTTGGTTTCAAACTCCCACTATAACCTATGATATGTCTTGGAGTCAAGACACCCCATGTCAGATATCAGACTATGCATGTGATTACGATTTCAGCTTAATTGAAAAATGATGGGAGCACTATGTATGTTTTTGGGAGTAGTATCTAGCACCGAGTAGGCTTGGGGGTTTCAAGGTTCCCCAGTATCAGAACTACATGCCAATGTAGGTTTATATTTTTTTTGGGGCCTCTCAAGAGAGTTTTCCCCCGGTAGCAAGGGGCCTTCAGGTTGATATCGATATCATGGTAGCATCCTTATCCTTGGCAAGATTTTGGATTGCTCTGCCCACTTTAGTGTGATAGTTGGGGGCATCACGTAAGCTCTATCGTGATGGTGTCGGTTATGACGAGTCTTCCATTGTTCCTTAAGATTTCAGTTATTCATATTCATGACTTATGATATTATGTTTTATAACAGGTTTGACCCAATGATCAGTTTATGAGCTTTTACTTATGTTTCAGCTATGACAACTCATTTGATTTCTATTTTTATCTTTGGGTTATTCTATTCAGATATGATATTCTTCTTATGACTATACATGTTTCAAATTTAGATTTCAGCATGTAGTCCTTACTCTCATGATCTTATGATTTATTTTTATATGCATGATTTTAATAAACATTTACTCAATATGTTTTACTTATCTTGCATATTCAGTACATTCCAAGTATTGACCGCATACTCTTTGCTGTATCATTTCATGATACAGGTTTGGATGATCAAACTACCGTTAGTCCAGCTCCCCGCAGTCTAGTTCACTCTACATCGTTTGTGAGTCCTCATCTTCCAAGGACATTGAGTTTAGTGTTTGATTACGTTATATTTAGTTTTAGACTTTAGCGAGCTAGTTCGGGATGTTATCCCATCAACTCATCAAACATGTTAGAGGCTTATCAGACATTATGTAGATATTCAGCTTTGTCGAGTGTTGACTCTATTTTATGATTGTTATTTTATTCAGACTTCCTCTTATTCATGTCTCAATTATTAGATTCTGCTTGATGTATGTTCTTTAGTTATTATATTCATGCCATGAGTTGACTTGGAGCCATTCATGGTTTTAGGTCCCGTGTCTCGATCCGAGGTCCAAGCTTGGGTTGTGACACCAAAGGTTGTAGTAGCTAGACCACTGGCCCCATTCCCATAGAGGTTTAAGAAGTAGAAGGAGTATGCTAAGTACTTGAAGAACGTTGTGGATAACAAGAGGAGCTTAATGGAGTTTGAAACTTGGCTCTCATGGAAGAGTGAAGTTCTCAGGTTCAAAAAAAAAATTCTTAAAATAACTGAAGGACCTCGAGAGCATCAGCCTTCCAGTGGTGATTGGAAATAAGGATGTTGGTTCAGCTCTATGTGACTTGGGTGAAAGCATTAACCTAATGCCTGCATCCCTGTTTAGAACATTGATTAGGTGAACCATGTCCTACCACAACTTTGCAGCTTGCAAACTGATCTCTTTCCTACCCGGATGGATTAATAGAGGATGCCTTTATAAAGGTGGGACCTTTCATCCTACTAGTGGACTGCAAAATCCTAGGTTTAGAAGTAGATGTAGTAATTCCCCTCATTTTTGGGAGAGGATTTTTAGCCACCGCCGATGCTGTCATATATGTAAGGACAGGCAAGAAGTCTACGAGGGTGAATTGTCAGGAGGTAGTTTTCAAGGTGTTTAGAGCTGCAAGGATGCCTCTTCACTATGAGGACTTCACAGTTAAGCCGACGTAGCACTTGGAGGGTGTAATCAGTTAGTTGAGCAGCGTGGGCTGCATGAGAGTTTATCAGATTGTGTGTTTGGTCATTGTTTCACTCGGATGAAGGAGTGAAAGTGACCATAGTCATGTCGTGATGGTAAATTAGTCTCTACTTGGGAGGCAACACATGAATGTCGTGCCACGAATAAGGTTCTTGATGGGAGGAAACCCATCTTTCTAACATTTTTTTTACATTTTTGTTCTTTCTTTGTTTTGTAGGGTGTTCGGGTCTTTAGATGACTACACGCAAGTGCACGTGGTCGAACAAGTAGTAAAATGGATAAAGTAAGCCAAGTATCGATCCCACAGGGACTGGACCAAGGTAATAATCGAATCAAG